>OY743187.1:30728798-31330465 GCA_963555705.1 Ligustrum vulgare
TAGAATCTGATGTTTTTGTAGTATAGATCTTTACCACAGCCGTCCAATCGTCCAGCCTCTAATGGTGATCCACACAGCAAGTCACTATCTGGATTATTGTGCTAACAATCAAGAAAAACAACTAACTATTTCTCTACAATTCTCTTAGTACTTATAGGAATAACCTAAACCTAATTAGGTTAAAGATTGTGGACTTGGGCCAACTCAAGTCCGGCCCAACTAATTGGACTTGGACACATTATTCCAACAATCTCCCACTTGTACAAGATCCAATTCCAGATGTTAAATTCTTGCCTTTTGTGTGTGACCCATCAGGTTCCATTCACAATGACAAACGTCATGTTATTATCGTTCCAATCTAATTGGAATGAGATGAACCGAACTCTCTATTTCACATTCATCCTCGATTCACCAAGATCGATTAATTCATGTCGCAGTCCGAGATTGACGTCTAGCAACGTATCAAGGCAATCCATGTGAAGGGAATGTCATGTGGTATGACAAGACCAGTTTATCTGTAGTTGCCGTGGAAATATAGTCCCTTCATCATATATAACCCAATCGGTTGAAAGACATGGGATAACGTCAATCTCTTTTACCCAATTATTTTATTCACTTCCACCTCAAGTTGATTAAGTCATGATTGAAACATTTTCAATTCATAACATTACCCCGGCCGAGGATTTTACATCAACTTTGTTTGGTGAAATGCAGGTTACAATCTCCTACTACCCAAGAGTGATGAATCCTCATTTTGGACATACACAACCTTCATATGAGTCTTACTATACCCATGTGACGTCATCCTGATGACTCCCTCTCAGAAGCCAACATCAACGCTCACCAAAGTATAGTAATCTTCACATAAGATTCTATGAAGTCCTCAAGTCAAAGGACCAAATCCACAACCATACATTAGAGATTTACCACTGACGTTTGGATTGTTATCCACGTGGTATCTCTAGGCGGGTCATCCAATGCTTGTTCATCTAACAATGCATCCACGTGTTCATTTGAATGTCCCTCTACATTCTAGCTTATGAGATGAGTAACTTTCTTCATAAGAAAGAAATGTAACATGTGCTAGTCTAACTGCAATAACAATATCCGTATCTTGCCATTGCTTTGACTAGGGATAATTTAAGAATAAGTCATTCTATTACTTGAATCTTACAATCAAAACACCTTGTGACTTACAAGTTGTTTGAACTTATTCTACAGACTCCATTATTGTAATTCTAAGCAATAACATATTTTCCAATCAAAATGTAGACTCAATTTAATAGTAAACATTTATACCAACGATGTCCAAACAAAGTGTATATCACATTAAATAAAATCCCATGAAAACTAGATCCAATCACTCATGTATCTAACACCAACAAACTTGGTATGATCATCATGCTTGTGTTGAGACAATCCCTTTGTCAGAGGATCTGCTACATTATCGTTTGTCGGGACTCGTTCTATTCGTATGTCATTTCTTTCTATGATCTCCCTGATGTGATGATATCGCCTTAATACATGCTTGGATCGCTGATGAGACCTTGGTTCCTTTGCTTGTGCGATAGCTCCATTATTATCACAATACAAAGCTATTGGATCAACAATGCTAGGAACCACTCCTAGTTCAGTTATGAACTTCCTGATCCAGACGGCTTCCTTTGCTGCTTCCGAAGCAGCTATGTATTCGGCTTCTGTAGTTGAATCTGCAGTAGTGTCTTGTTTGGAACTTTTCCAACTGACCGCTCCTCCATTTAGAGTAAATATATATCATGACTGGGATTTACAGTCATCTTTATCTGACTGAAAACTGGCATCAGTATATCCTTGAACCTTTAGTTCATCTTCTCCGTATACAAGAAACATATTTTTTAGTCCTTCTCAAGTACTTAAAAATGTTCGTGACAGCGGTCCAATGTTTCTCGCCAGGATTCGCTTAGAATCTGCTTGTGACACTCAAAGCATATGCAACATCAGGTCTTGTACATAGCATTACATACATAATGGATCCCATTGCTGATGCATAAGGTATCCTATCCATGCGATCTCTCTAATTCTGTGTTTTTGGACACATTTCCTTAGAGAGAGTGATCCCATGTGCAATGGGACAGAGTCCTCTTTTGGACTCTTGCATATTAAATCTTCTTAAGATTTTATCTATGTACGAGGATTGTGATAGGCCAAGCATCTTTCTAGATCTATCCCTATAGATCTTAATCCCAAGGATGTATGCTGCCTCTCCCATGTCCTTCATGAAGAAGTTTTTGGATAACCATGTTTTTACTGATTGAAGCATGGGGATATCGTTTCCTAATAATAATATGTCATCTACATACAGAATTAGAAACACAATTTTGCTCCCACTATTTTTCTTGTACACACACGGCTCATCTTCATTTTTGATAAAATCAAATTTTTTGATTGTCTCATCGAAATGAAGATTCCAACTCCGAGAGGCTTGCTTTAACCCATATATGGATTTTTGTAGCTTTCATACTTTATTTTGTTCCTTGGATTCAAAACCCTCGGGCTGTATCATGTACACATCTTCATTAAGATTCCCATTAAGAAACGCAGTTTTGACATCCATTTGCCAAATTTCATAATCGTAGTATGCTGCTATTGCAAACAGAATCCGAATAGACTTAGACATGGCAACTGGTGAAAAGGTTTCGTCAAAGTCAATTCCTTGTCTTTGCTTATATCCCTTTGCCACTAGTCTTGCCTTATATGTATGAACATTACCATCCATGTCTACCTTTCTTTTGTAAACCCATTTACAACCTATGGGTCTTACCCCATCAGGTAGGTCAACTAAGGTCCAAACCTTGTTTTCGTACATGGAGTTCATTTCGGATTCCATGGCTTTCTGCCATCTCACTGAGTCAACACTTGACTTTGATTCTGCGTAAGTCAAGGGTTCGTCTTCCTCAATTAGCAAGTTTTCTTTGGTAATCATAAGATCAAATCTTTTGGGAGGACGAATAACCTTTTCTGACTTGCGTGGAGCTGGTATGTCCTTAGGGTCTGGCGATTCCCCATTACCAGTCTGTGTCTCATCAATATTAGACACAGCCACTGGTTCATCTAATCGGTTTACCTCTCCTGTAGTTTCTTGAATTTCATCAAGTTCTACTTTGCTCTCACTGCTCTCTCTTAGAATGAACTCTTTCTCTAAGAATATAGCATGTTTTGACACAATGACCTTCATCTCGGTGGGATTATAGAAATAGTATCCAACTGTTTGCTTTGGATACCCTACAAATAGGCATTTGTCGGATTTAACATCTAATTTATTCGATTTTGAACGCTTCACATAAGCATTGCAACCCCAAATCTTCAAATATGAGAGATTAGGCCTTCTCCCATTCCATATCTCATATGGAGTTTTATCAACCGACTTAGATGGGACACGATTTAGTGTGTGGCATGCAGTGTTAAGTGCATAACCCCAAAATGTTTTTGGGAGAACTGCTCGGCTCATCATTGATCGCACCATTTCAAGTAGAGTGCGATTTCTCCTTTCAGATACACCATTATGTTGTGGTGTATACGGTGGAGTCCACTGCGAGAGAATCCCATTCTCTTTAAGATAAGTTAAAAATTCTTCTTTCAAGTATTCTCCACCTTGATCAGATCGAAGTGTGAGAATGCTCTTACCAGTTTGTTTCTCAGCTTCTTGCTTGAATTCCTTGAATCTTTCAAGGGCTTCATGCTTGAACTTCATTAAATAGATGAATCCATATCTAGAATGGTCATCTGTGAAAGTGATGAAGTAGGAGAAACCTCCTCTAGCATTTGTTGACATTGGTCCACATACATCCGTATGTATGAGGCTCAAAATGTCGATAGCCCTTTCTCCATTTCCAGTAAAGGGTGACTTGGTCATTTTGCCTAAAAGGCATGATTCGCATTTATCAAATGATTCAAAATCATTTGTGTCCAAGTATCCATCTTTATGCAACTTGGATATGCGTTTTTCATTTATATGTCCAAGCCTACAATGCCAAAGGTAGGAATTATTAACGTTATCTTTCTTAGGCCTTTTGTTTTCTATACTCATTATAGTATTTTGCATGTCTAGAACATAGATGCCATTAATTAATTTTCCACAACCATAAAACAATTTATTAAGATAAAAAGAACAACATTTATTCTTAATCTCAATGGAAAAACCATCCATGTCCAGACATGAAACTGAAATAATGTTCTTAGTAATGGAGGGAATAAAATAGCAGTCTTTTAATTCTAAAACAAGGCCCGAGGGCAACGATAAATAGTAGGTTCCTATAGCTAATGCAGCAACTTTTGCTCCATTTCCCACTCGTAGGTCCACGTCCCCTTTCTGCAGTCTTCTACTATTCTTTAGTTTCTGCATATTTGTGCAAATATGAGATCCACATCCGGTATCCAATACCCAAGAATCTAAAGGAGCAGACATAAAAACCTTTATAAAATAATTACCTGAAGTGGAAGCCTCACTAGACTTCTTACCCTTCAAGCTAGCGAGGTAAACCTTGCAGTTCCTTTTCCAATGTCCTTTACCTCCACAATGAAAGCAAGGGTCATTAGACTTAGACTTTCCTTTGTTAGCTTTGACTGTTTTTTCAGTAGACTTGATCTTCTTGGATCCTTTCTTAAAGGTCAAGTTGGACTTCCTCTTAGTTCCCTTAGAATTGTCAATGTTCAAGATCTGCCCTTTACCTTTATTGATGTTGGGCTCAACAGTTTTCAGCATATTCAGCAGCTCAGGTAGGGTACAATGAATCTTATTCATGTTAAAGTTTATAATAAATTGTGAATAGCTATCAGACAGAGATTGTAAAACTAAGTCAACACTTCATTCGTGATCCATAGCAAAACCCAATTGGCCCAATTTTTCAATAAAGCCAATCATCTTCAGCACATGAGCACTGACTGAAGATCCTTCTGCCATACCTCTAAATAGCATTTTGGATGTCTCATACCTCTCAGTCCAAGACTGTTCATCATACAACTCCTTGAGATGAAATATAATGGTATGAGCATCCATACCCTTGTGCTGCTTTTGTAACTCAGGTGACATAGCTACAAGCATCACACATGTTGCAGTATTGTCGTCGTCACTGTGTTTATTATAAGCTTGCACTTCCTCCGGCGTAGCTTCCTCAGTAGGAACTTCCGGCATTGGCTGCTCAATGACATATCCAATTTTTTCATGCTTGAGAACGATTCTCACATTACGATGCCAATCCAAGAAATTTGGTCCGGTAAGCTTGTTAGCATCAAGTATGCTTCTCAAACTTATATGGTTACTCATTATTCAATAACTGAAATGACAAAAATAGAACAATAATTAAATACAAAAATTAACGTAATTTGGACTTTATTAAATTAATATGTACTCCCACTGTTTGACATGAATTAATGACCACCCTTTACATTAATTGGTAGAATCTATATGATTCCCAGTGGGCTAGGATCCCTTTCATTTTATTAGAACCTTGAGTGACTCAACAAGCTCCAATAAAACTTCCAGGTAGATAAACTTATCAATCACATCTCTATGTGACTCCTAGATTATCAAGTAGACAACTCTTTGTCTTGCACATCTTATGCGTTCACTTGATCATGCCTCCAAAATTTATCTCCTTGAGTGACTCAACAAGAGATGAACTATGGTTAAATTCTACCCATTTGTTCAGAAATATCGTATATTTCATAATGATTAAACACACCTTCCATCTCGCAACCTTGAGTGACTTAACAAGCTGACATTGATGGCGGATTCTGGTTTATCATTATAACAATGCTAGGCATTTTGTATTAACTAATTAATACGAATTTAATATTTAATTTGAGGGGTTTGTAACGTCTCATCAATCCTATGTAAATTAACTATCATCAACCATGTAATTAATCATACATATAATAGTGTGGATGACTATGAACGGTATCTATCTAGTCTCCTTGAGCCATGAAGAAGACTAGTTGGTCTATTTCCTAGGGGATATTGCATCCCACATCGAATGCCAAAATGCGATAACCGCTATCTGCTCCTACCTGTAACATTTACTAGTTGGCATGCAGGCCTGTATCAGATGGACACGCAGGCCCATATAAATAATAACAGACACGCAGGCCCAAATAAATAATAACAGGCACGCATGCCCAATTAAATAATAACAGGCACGCAGGCCCAATTAAACAATAACAGGCACGCAGGCCCAATTAACAAAAGCAGAATTAAATAAACCATACATTCAACCAATCACATAGGTCTAGTCCATAATCATCCACTATAGATCCTAACACAATTAATATCTAATAATAATAATAATATATATTAATTTCCAAATTTGCAACGTAGACTTTAATTGTCTGAAACCCTTTTAGACAAAACAGATCGAATAAAATAATCAATCTTATTGATTTTCCAATTAATTAATCATATTAATCAATTTTATATTATTGAAATTAATCAATTAACTCATTATTCATGGGGACGATAAAAAATAACCATTTTATTTTAATCTCCACATTGAGTCGTACTTGGATTTGGATCAACCTTTTAAAATTTTATGATGTGTTCTGGACCCTCAACAATCGGAGTCATAGTAGGCTTGACGGAAAAAGTTAAATATTCAAGTCAAATAAAAGTGCAATCTAGTCAACCATGTTGGAATTAGATGCATAATATGTGTTTTTCGAGTAGAAATGGGCCACTAAGCAAAACTCATGGGCTAAAGCCCTTAAGCCGACTGATTTTATGGCCAAATTCCATCATTTGGGGATTCAAAACAGCAAGTCAATTATGCAGACGGAAATTAGGGTTTTTGCGTATTTTTAGGTTAAATTTTGTTTTTAATTATTTGTTTACCTATTTTAGAATTTTAGTCTAATTAGAATTCTATTTTGAGTAGATTAGCAACTAGGGTTTTATTTTGCTTATTTATACGCTTTTTCCATTCATTGTAATTCAGACTTTGAGATTTTGATTTTGATATAAACAGTTTTTATTGAGGATTCAATAAAAGTTATAGGTGGATTCCTATGTTTTTTCGAACTTATCAAGAATATTTCTTGTGGCGTTCAAATATCGAACTTATCAAATATTTCTTGAAATATTTGTGACGTTCAAATCAGAGACTTATCAAGGAGATTGGGCAATTTCTTGTGGTGTTTCGAAAGTCGTGGTTCTTTATTCCGCATCGTCGAGCCATCGCGTCGTGAATATCGGGTAATGATTCATCCGTCCAACCACAACCTGAGTTCGGAACTTTTCGGCGTTTCTTCCGTGCTTCGAAAACATGCGTACTATATGAGTTGACATTAGAAGAAGCACTAGAAGATTCACGGAGGGTAAGGAAGGAGAGTGAAAATTGGTATAATAGGAGGCATCATGGGGATAAGGATATTGATAAGAAGGAGGGAGAGTTGAAATTAAAAATAAATAAACAAACTCCAAAATTTGATGAGGAGAAGGTGGAATTGGGAGTTGAGGTTGAAGTTCAAGATTTGAGCGTTGAATTGGAAGATCCGCATTTGGATAGTGATGAGGTAGTGTGTGAACATGGTGATACGAATGTGGAGGTAGAAGACGTGGTTGAATTTGAAAGAAAAAAATTTGAAGAGGTGGATGAACTAGAAAATTTTGAGTTAGAGGAAGTAACCGAGCTTGAGAGAAAATAGATAGAGGGGGGCGAGTAAGAAGTTGCAAAAGGAGAACGAGGTGAAGAGAAGGGCCTCGTGGTTCAAAAGGTGGAATTGACAGTGATAATTCATGAATACAGGGATCCATACCTTGTACCTCATGAACCTAACATTTCCCTCCCCGCTTTATTTAATTTTGTCTTGCAGGTTAATGGTACGTGGAAATTTGGGCAACACCACCAATGTCCAAAGGTGTTTCAACTTCAAGTCATTCACGTGACCCCCGTTGTAGAATATATTTGGTTGATCATGTGCAATAACAGGAGAAATTTTCCGTTTGATCCAGGAGGTGAAGTGAAACAACAGGAACAAAGCTATGATTCGGGACGAATCATCCTAAAGAAGGAGGGTATGATGTGTTCCGGATCCTCGACAATCGGAGTTATAGCAGGCTTGACGAAAAAAGTTAAATATTCAAGTCAAATAAAAGTGCAATCCAGTCAACCATGTCGGAATTAGATGCATAATATGTGTTTTTTGAGTAGAAATGGGCCACTAAGCAAAACTCATTTAAGCCGACTGATTTTATGGCCAAATTCCATCATTTGGGGCTTCAAAACAGCAAGTCAATTATGCAGACGGAAATTAGGGTTTTTGCGTATTTTTAGGTTAAATTTTGTTTTTAATTATTTGTTTGCTTATTTTAGAATTTTAGTCTAATTAGAATTCTATTTTGAGTATATTAGCAACTAGGGTTTTATTTTGCTTATTTATACGCTTTTTCCATTCATTGTAATTCAGACTTTGAGACTTTGATTTTGATATAAACAATTTTTATTGAGGATTCAATAAAAGTTATAGATGGATTCCTATGTTTTTTCGAACTTATCAAGAATATTTATTGCGGCGTTCAAATATCGAACTTATCAAATATTTCTTGAGAATATTTGTGGCGTTCAAATCAGAGACTTATCAAGGAGATTGGGCAATTCCTTGTGGTGTTTCGAAAGTCGTGGTTCTTTATTCCGCATCGTCGAGCCATCGCGTTGTGAATATCGGGTCATGATTCATCTGTCCAACCACAACCTGAGTTCGGAACTTTCCGGCGTTTTTTCCGCGTTTTGAACCTCATCATTTTATGTAAGGTCTATCTTAGAATTTTATGAGAAAATCAATATTTTAGTCAAGTCAAAGATTCAAATTTTTGTTTATAGACAATTTTATTAAAATTTTCTCAAAATAAAATTATAATCAAGACCTATTCGAATCCCTTTTAAAATTCAGGCTCTTAATTTTAATTTTCGAAAATATAGGTACCTTTCAACAAAGCTTTAAAACAAAAGGGATCTATTTTCAATTTTGAAAATAAGCACAGGGCCTGCCCATGCTTCTTTGGAATATGGGGGGCGGGTATGCAATTTCCAAAATTGCATAACCCACCCCCGTCCCCAACTCAGCATACCAAAACCCTAGGGTTTCGGTGCGCCGCTGCGGCGTCGGTCGGCGCCTTCTCTTCTGTGCCGCGTCGCCGATGCGACGCTGCCCCTTTTTTTCGGAGACCTGCTATCGCGAACAGCAACACTGTTCACCACAGCAGCAGTTGCTGCATGTAGCGGAGAAATTCGCCGCTGCCATGCGCAGCGCTGCGTCCCAGCAGATGCGACGATCGCCGCTGCCACGTGCAGTTGGCGGCGCCGCCTCTCCAAAAATTTTTTTTTTTCTTCGATCTGATTTTTAACTATTAATCTAAAACATTTTCAGATTTAATTTGTGCAAATCAAATTAATATCTCAATAACAATTATTGTGAATACATCAAAATAAAACAAACTTCAACAAGTGTCAAGGTAGGCTCTGATACTACTGTAAGGTTTCGAAATAAACATGCACAGCGGAATTAAAAGAATCGAAACCATAACCCGGATCAACCTTGCACTACGATGAAGTTTGTGATAGAAATTATACCTTTTGATGAATCGCTAGAATCTGATGTTGTTGTAGTATAGATCTTTACCGCAGCCGTCCAATCGTCCAGCCTCTAATGGTGATCCACACAGCAAGTCACTATCTGGATTATTGTGCAAGCAATCAAGAAAAACAACTAACTGTTTCTCTACAATTCTCTTAGTACTTATAGGAATAACCTAAACCTAATTAGGTTAAAGATTGTGGACTTGGGCCAACCCAAGTCCGGCCCAACTAATTGGACTTGGACACATTATTCCAACACTTCGTTAATTTTATGATATTGGCATTTTCCTATTTTTTACGAATGTGTAATTTAATAAAATTTGATTTAATTACTAAATACGTGTATTTAGTAATTTATTAAGTTCGATTAAATTATGCACTTTATTTCTTATTTTCGAGAAATACATTTTATTGTAAAGATAATGTTCAAGAAAATATTGATATATATTTGATCATAATCTTGGAAATTTTTATCACAATCTCGAAAATATTTTGGTGATATTCTTGATAATATTTTGTGACATCCAAGTTTATTCAAGACATGGTAAGTATCTTCTTCATATGGTCAATAATATTTCATTCTTATCTTTGCATATGGTAAGATGTGTTGGACGAAAATCTATGTAGGGAAAATTTTTGATAGGGCCGAAAATATGAAGTCCAAGTTTATTATGTTATCCACGTGATTGATTAACTTATGGTAAGGTCTTACATGATTTATCTACATCTTGGTTATGGTAAGATTTAGTTAAGAATATTTATCTTACCTTTACTAATTATCTCTAACCCGTTTTGCAGGTATTAGAGATCTTGTGCAATAAGGAAAACTTGGGAATCAAGAAAACCTAATTGCACTATAAAGAGAAGAAAAACGGGACGTTTTTCTAGTGACGTGAAAATACAATTTTCGTGTGGTGCTAGAGAAATACACGTCCACCTTGTTAAAGAAGTCTTGAAACTATATTTTTCGTGTGGTGCAAATAATTAAAACTTCATTTGTGTTGTGACTTCAATACTCCGAGAGAAGGATTTAATCACTTAGAGAAGGAAAGATTTTCAGCGTGAAGATCAAACGGGAGGTTTGGATCAAGATCGAACGGGAGTTCGTGTTGCTGAAAAGTATTGCAGATTCAAAGAAAACTACTGAAGAGTGGTGGGACGCCAACTCTCATTACATGCCACAGAAGGATCAGGGAGTGATCTATTTCTTGGGTGTTTGATAAAGTATATGCGTAGATTTATCCTGTATTTTAGATTGATATGTGTAAACTCTTTCCTTATATAGTGATTGGTTTATTGTTCCCAGGATGCGAACCGTGGGTTTTCCCTGTTAGGATTTTTCCACGTTAAGCTCAAATTATTGTGTTCTTGTCCATTTACAATTCCGCAAAATTATTCTGATTGTTTACGTTTTACTATCCAGACGAATCTGCCATAGCAAAATTCATCTGGTACTGCGCTAAACAAACTTAACGAATTACTATTAACTGGTTACTGTCCAGACACGTCTGTGACAGTCTGTTTATAAAATTTAGACAACTTCAAATTTTCAATTGGTATCAGAGCGGGTTCACTTCTAGAAAGTGAGATCCGTTGTCTAAATGGAAAACTCTGCATCTCTTAGGCCACCTCTGTTAACTGGTAGTAACTATGCACATTGGAAAATTCGTATGGAAATTTTTATTCAATCTATTGATGAACGTTGTTGGACTTCTGTTCTTGAAGGTTACATAGCACCCACTGTCACTGCTGGAGGTGTTGTTACAACTATAGCTAGAAGTGCTTATACTACAGATGAATTAGCTAATGCAAATTGGAATTCTAAGGCACTTAACGCTATTGTTTCTTTGGTTGATCCAGGTCAATTCAGACTCATCTCCTCTTTAAGGACCACCAAGGAAGCATGGGATGCTTTGAGAATCGCAAACGAAGGAACTAATGTTGTCAAAGCCTCCAAGCTGCAGATTATCACTTTGGAATTTGAACAACTGTCTATGGATGAGAAAGAAGACTTCAAAAGCTTCTATGCCAGATTAAGTGATCTCACCAACTCAGCTGAAGCACTTGGGAAAACCTACTCAAATGAGAAGATTGTACAAAAGATCCTTAGATCTTTCAACCATGCGAGTTTAGGAACTTGTAGGGTCATTGATGACCTATGAGTTAAATCTGGCTCGAAGAAAGAAGGACAAATCACCAGGGATTTCCTTCAAGACACACTGTGCGAATCCAGACAAATCACCAGGGAAGCCTAGAAGTCGAATCCAATGTAGAGAATGTGAAGGATATGGACACATTGCAGCTGATTGTCCTAATACTCAAAAGAAGGCCAAGGGAAGGAAGGCCATGAATGTTACATGGAGTGATGGAGACTCAGATAAATCTGAATCAGAATCAGACATCAGTAATTCTGAAAAACAGGTAACTACCCTTACTGCTTTACAGTTTTCTGGTACTGAATTTGGTAACTCTTCTTATGCAGATAAATCCAGACCAAATACTGAAAACTTGAGGAAGGAACTTCAAGATGCAGAAGAGAAGATTCAGCTGTTACAGGCCTTCGCTGAGCACAGCAGGGAACGACAACTGGACGACGTATCTGCAGTCTCAGATGATGAACAAAATGAGGTAAGCAGGCTAAGTTCAGAACTTGCTAAAGCACAAGACAAAATCAAGAAGTTGGCTCGTGGATCCGTCCAGCTTGATGAAATCCTGAACAGTGGCAGACCTGTCAGCCTAAAAACAGGTCTTGGATATGAAGGTAAAGGTGAAAATCATGACCATAAAATAAACTTTGTAAGAGAATCTAGATACAGGTACATGGAACAGAATAGAAATCATACAGATGCATCTACCTCTTATCAATACAATGCGGCTGTGACTCAAAACTTACATCCAGTCAGGAACTATACAAGAAGACAATTTTAGCCGAATCTGTACACGCCAGATGAGTCTGCCCATCAGAACGACAGGAAAATTCAACCTCGACAGAGTTGGCAGGATACATCTGTTTTCCAGGTATTCTGTAATTTTTGTGCGAAATCTGTTCATGATACATTTAGGTGTCATGAGTACTTGAAATTAATCAATTCACACAAAAGAAGACTTGTTCCTAGACAAGAGAAGAAAATTCGAACTAATGCTTATGTAGTTCAATTGTCTTTGAGTGCCTTGATTCCTAACACATGATATTTTGATAGTGGATGTTTTAGACACACGACAGGTGATCTCTCTCTGCTAACACATTTTGAAAAAGGAGAAACAGGTGCTGTTACATTTGGTGATGGCCAAAAGGGAAAGATAGATGGATCTGGTGTCATCAACATCAAGAGACTGCCTACATTAACAAATGTCTTAAATGTCATAGGACTTAAGGAAAATTTGATCAGTGTAGGACAACTATGTAATGATAACTTGCTTGTCGTGTTTTCAAAAGAATATTGCAAGGTTTTAAATTGTGACAAGAAGTCTAACCTGTTAAATAGTGTGTTATTTAAGGGGGTTAGATCTAGAGACAAGTGCTATACACTTGAGAGTCTCGAAACTTGCAATTCTATTAAGACCAAAAATGAGAAACTATGGCATAACAGATTAGGGCATCTAAACTACCATGATCTCATGAAGCTAACCAGACTACAAGCTGTGAGAGGCTTACCCAGCATAAACAATATTCCAGATGAAATCTGTGGTGATTGTCAAAAGGGTAAGCAAATCAAAAGTCAACACAAATCAGGTACATTTATTAATACCTCTCATATACTTGAACTAATTCACATGGATTTGATGGGTCCTATCCAAAAGGAAAGTATTGGTGGCAAGAGGTATATTTATGAATGTGTTGATGATTTCTCCAGATACGCCTGGGTCATGTTTATTCGGGATAAATCTGATACCTTTGACAATTTTGTTAATCTATTTCAGAAATTGAGCAATGAAAAGGCCGACGAACAGGTAAGAGTCAAAAGGATCAGAAGTGATCATGGAAGAGAGTTTGAAAACTCCGAGTTTGCTGATTTTTGTATCCAATATGGGATCAAGCATGAGTACTCGTCCCCAAAGACTCCTCAACAGAATGGAGTGGTAGAAAGGAAAAATAGAACTCTACAAGAGATGGCTCGTGTCATGCTAAATAGCAACAAATTGCCTATGAAATTTTGGGCAGAAGCCATAAACACTACTTGTTATATTATCAATAGAGTCATGCTTAGATCTGGAACAAACCAAACTGCATATGAAATTTGGAAGGGTAGAAAACCTAGGGTTGATTAATTTCATGCCTTTGGAAGTAAATGCTACATTTTGAAAGATAGAGAACACCTAGGAAAATTTGACTCAAAATCGGATGATGGTATATTTTTGGGTTATGCTGAAAATAGTAGGGCCTATAGAGTTTACAATCTAAGAACCCAAACTGTTCTTGAGTCAATTAATGTGAAAGTGGATGATACTAATTGCGTAAATTCGGATTTGCAGGTAGCAGATGGTGATCAACTGGAAATTCCACTAAAAGAAGAAGCTGGAAGCGAAAAATCAGAAGAAGAACAGCACCAAGCTGGAGGTCTCAATGATACTGAAGAGTCTGATCAGGATGAGTCTGGGCACCCAGTAATATCTACAGATAGAGACGAATCTGATGACCCAGATACACCTGATATTGCTGAATCAGAAGCATCGAGACTACCACCTGCTAGGATCCAGAAGGCACATCCACTTGACAACATTCTCACTGATATGTCTAAGAAAAATATGACCACAAGAAAATTTGCTAAGATGAGTAACATCTGTCATATGTCTCAAATTGAGCCAAAAAATGTCAAGGAAGCTTTAACAGATGAACACTGGGTATAAGCTATGCAGAAGGAACTTAACCAATTTGAAAGAAACAATGTCTGGGAGCTGGTTCCACGTCCTAAAGAAGGTAATGTAATTGGAACCAAATGGATCTTCAAGAATAAGTCAAATGAACAAGGAAATGTGGTAAGAAATAAAGCCAGACATGTTGCTCAAGGATATACCCAGATTGAAGGGATAGACTTTGACGAGACATTTGCTCCGGTAGCCAGACTGGAATCCATCAGGCTGTTGCTAGCTTTGTCCTGCTACATCAACTTCAGACTATTTCAGATGGATGTCAAAAGTACCTTTCTGAATGGTTGCTTAATGAGGAAGCCTATGTGGAGCAGCCTCAAGGCTTCACAGATCCATCTCACCTGGATTATGTCTTCAGACTCAAAAAGGCGTTATATGGGTTGAAACAAGCCCCCAGAGCTTGGTATGAAAGGCTCACATCATTCTTGCTAAGCAACGGATACAAAAGGGGAGGAACTGATAAAACTCTTTTCATTAAGCATCTAAATCCTGGACTAACTGTAGCTCAAATATATGTTGATGACATAGTATTTGGGTCTACATCTAAGTCCAAAATTAATGAATTTATAAATACAATGAAAAGAGAATTTGAAATGAGTATGGTTTGTGAGCTAACCTTTTTCCTTGGTTTGCAGGTACAGCAGGATGAATCTGGCATATTCATATCTCAAGCAAAGTACGCTAAAAATCTGGTGAAGAAATTTGGACTTGAAGATGCAAAGGCAATGAGAACTCCCATGGCGACTACTCTAAAACTTTCAAAGGATGACAGTGGTAAGGAGGTAGATCCATCCCTTTACAGAAGCATGATTGGAAGTCTTCTGTACCTTACTGCCAGTAGGCCAGATATATCCTTCTATGTTGGAGTTTGTGCAAGATATCAAGCCAAGCCTAAGGAATCTCATGTTGCTTCTGTGAAAAGAATCATCAGATATGTAAGTGGTACGTTGAATTATGGAATTTGGTTTACAAGAGATACCACTGCCAATCTTACAGGTTTTTCAGACGCAGACTGGGCTGGGAATGTGGATGATCGAAAGAGTACATCTGGAGGATGTTTCTACATTGGGAACAATTTGGTGGCATGACTAAGTAGAAAGCAAAATTCAATGTCACTATCCACAGCCGAAGCTGAATATATAGCAGCTGGGAGTTGCTGTACACAACTCCTGTGGATGAAACAAATGTTGGAGGACTATGAAATCTCTACAGAACAAGTCATTATGTATTTTGAAAACACCAGTGCCATCAATATCTCAAAGAATCCAGTCCAGCACTCCAGAACAAAACATATTGACATCAGACACCACTTCATCAGAGAATTGGTGGAACAAAAGATTATCAATCTGGAGCACATACAAACTGATCTACAGCTGGCAGGTTTGTTTACTAAGGCCCTCGATACTGTCAAATTTGAAAGCCTTAGGAAACAAATTGGAGTATCACCTTCTTCTGAATAGGAACATGCATATTTCATAAAAAAAAAACTTGCATTGTTTTTCTTTTTTGCATTTTGGTTAACTTATCATATTCTTATATTAAGTAGATCATGTTTTTGCTTGCAGATATATCTGAGTGCTTGGGCTGATAATGAGACAGATACGTCTGGCTGATAGCAGTCAACATGTCTTCGGATGAATCTAACTAACACTCAAATCTAGACAATCCTAAGGATAAGTCACAGTTGTCTATGTCATATGGTTGTTACTAGATGAGATTTTATACTCTGTGTGTAGACCTATGATCTAAATCTTGCTTATTGCATTGCACGCATTTTTCTTGTTATCCAAGGGCAGGGCTAGTGGAAAAGAAGACTGTCTATCCAAGCCAAGTTCATACCCTTTAGCATCAAAATACGATGAATTGATATAAATGTGGTAATATTGTAGAAGTAAGGGGAAAACCTAGTAAGATTACTTTTGGGGATTGTGTGAATCTACCAATCCAAGCCAAGTTCATACTCTTCTTCTAACCTAAAGGGGAACATACTATAAGATAACTTCTGGGGATTTTGTGAAGCTATTTCCACCTTCAAAAGACATTGCCACAATATAGAAAAATTCGTTTGAGAAAATGCACTTCTTATAGATTTTGATCAATCTTATTGTGCATTACGGTGATAAATCGATAAGTCAGGGCAATCATATGATTTGTGGCAGTATGTGGATGACTAAGGATTGCTCGGATCACACACACACATTAATCAACATAATCATGCTCGTGGTGGACTGTCTACTACTAGATATATCTGACTCAAAAGATGCCAACAAGTGCTCAGACGTGTCTCAGGTATACATATGCATTTTGATTTTTCTTTCACGAATTTTTAGATTTTATTCTGAAAATCTCTATTTTTAAGGCAGTATATTGTGGGCTAATATGTGCAAATCTTGCAGAACAAGTCAGTTGATTGTGGAGCCCGAGTTTGGTAATTTATTTGTTTCCTAATTCTTAACATATTTTGTTTCTATACTTATCTATTTTTTTTAAGGAAAGAAGTTGACAAGAATCAGGATTCTCCAGTTACCATAATAAACACCAATTCCTTTTATATGAGAACCCTCCTTAAACCCAAACACCTCACACGTCTTCATAATCCTCAAGTCCCAAGTTCCAAAAATCCCAATAATCTCTCAACAAAACCCTAAGTTCCGTCTTCCTCTCTCAAAATTCCACACCCATTCCAAGACATGGCTCGAAGCAAGCAAACCGGAAGGAGGAGAGTCACCAGAGGCAGCGGTGGCATTGTCGAATCACCTCAACCAGACCCATCGGGGATGGGAACTCCTAGCGGCGCCATTGTTCCTGCACCGCCCTCCGGCACCAGCCCAATGCCAACCTCACTCTCCACCGCCAGTACTACTCCTACACCTGCTCTTCTCATGGTCCAAATTGGCTGGAACACGCCTGTTATTCCACAAACCATGGGCGTAAGTTTGACACCCATATCTGGTAATCTTGGGTCCAGCCATATCTCTCCCTTAGATATTCGGAGTGAACTGCAGGGAGCACGAAAACTTGCTGCCATGAAAAGTGCAAGAGATGCAAAAATTGGGGATGAAGAAGGTGGAGATGAATCAGGTGAGACAGAATCTGGTGATGAAAAGGAGAAACCAGAGGAGCAGGAAGAACCTGAGGAAGATGAAAAATCTGAAGAAGAAAAGGAAGGAGAAGAATTTGAGGATGATGCACCACCAGAAGAGCCAGAGGAATCTGAGGATGAAGACGAGTCTGAGCAGTTGGAAAAAGAGTCTGATAAAGAAGCTGTTATTCCAGACAGAAAAGGAAAACAAAAGGTAGCAACCACTGTGAGTTCAAAGAAGAAAAAGGGTGACACGGCTGCGTGTCCAGTGAGATCTAGGTTTGATGTTTCTTCATTCGTCTGCACCCCCATGCAGACTACAAGAGGTATGTTTACCCCATTCAGTTTCAAATTTTGGTCGTCTGAAGCATACAATGATTTCCAAAAACATATTTCGGGTAAACGATTGCATTATGAATCTAGAGTGACTGTAGGCGAATTTGATGACTTTGAGATTGATGATATAGTGTCACATTTTGGATTAAAAAAATTGACTGATTGTAAAGGGGAGATTAATGAGACTTTGGTAAAGGAATTCTATGCCAACATCCGCATTGACTATAACTCCAAAAAATGTCTTTTTACCACTTCACTTTTTGTTAGGGGAGAGTTAATTAAGATTTCCGCAAAAGAACTTAGGAAGTGGTTAGGCCTGAATGATGATGTGGCTGATGAGGATGAGTCTATGGAAGCCACTAATAATGAAATTTCTATGGAGTTATCGGGGGGAAAGATCACATGGCCAGTGAAGGGGTTAAAACAATTGCCTAGGTCAGAAATGTCAAAGAAGTATCAAATACTTCACAAAATTGTAAAAGCAAATTTTGACCAACTCATCCATGACTCGAGTTTTAAGAGGGAATCTGCTAGAACTCTTTTTCTACTGGGGACCAAATGTAATATTGATCTTGCTGCCCGAATCTAGAATTCTATCATTGGAAGGGTCTCGGGAAGTGGTCCTAGACAAGGGAATACTTATCTGTTGGTTTATCCTTGGGTTATTTCACAATTTTTGACTGATCAGGGTATCCAGACACTGAAAGATGATTTGGTGATCACCCCCAAAGTGTTAAACAGGGCTAGATGCAAAAAGACTTTGGAGATGCAAACGAGTCACAAGAAGCAGGCTATGGATGAGACTGTTGGAACTCAGGTATCAGCTGATAAAGATGCTAGGCTTGGTCAGTTGGAAGCAGAAAATGCAGGGATGAAAGCTGACATTTCTGAACTTGGTGTACGGGTTAAGCGTCTTGAAGACACGCTTGATCAGTTACTTGGAGGTTCTTCCACAAATGTGGCTCCTGTGGAAGCCAAAGAAAAGAGGCAGGGTGCAATCAAGAAGCTCCCTTCCTCTAAGAAGCAAAAGAAGACTCCAGTCTCATCTACTTATTCTCAGTGATTTACACAACATTGTTATCATGTTTTGAACTTTTTTCATGCAGGAACTTTTGGCTTCTCCTCTTTGACCGAAAGGGGGGAGTAGCATGGAATATCATCTTTTTAATTTATGCTCTCTATGTGTTGATTTCTTTACATGCATTTATTGATTGTTGATTGTGTTGATGCATATCTTGAGGGGGAGATTTTTGATAGGGGGAGCTAATTGATTTCTTGATCATAAAAAGATGATTGGTTTCGAAAAAATAGAAAAAGCCAAAGGGGGAGATTGTTAATTTTATGATATTGACATTTCCTATTTTTTACGAATGTGTAATTTAATAAAACTTGATTTAATTACTAAATACGTGTATTTAGTAATTTATTAAGTTCGATTAAATTATGCACTTTATTTCTTATTTTCGAGAAATACATTTTATTGTAAAGATAATGTTCAAGAAAATATTGATATATATTTGATCATAATCTTGGAAATTTTTATCACAATCTCGAAAATATTTTGGTGATATTCTTGATAATATTTTGTGACATCCAAGTTTATTCAAGATATGGTAAGTATCTTCTTGATATGGTCAATAATATTTCATTCTTATCTTTGCATATGGTAAGATGTGTTGGACGAAAATCTATGTAGGTAAAATTCTTGATAGGGCCGAAAATATGAAGTCCAAATTTATGTTAATCACGTGATTGATTAACTTATGGTAAGATCTTACATGATTTATCTATATCTTGGTTATGGTAAGATTTAGTTAAGAATATTTATCTTACCTTTACTAATTATCTCTAACCCGTTTTGCAGGTATTAGAGATCTTGTGCAATAAGGAAAACTTGGGAATCAAGAAAACCTAATTGCACTATAAAGAGAAGAAAAACGGGACGTTTTTCTAGTGACGTGAAAATACAATTTTCGTGTGGTGCTAGAGAAATACACGTCCACCTTGTTAAAGAAGTCTTGAAACTATATTTTTCGTGTGGTGCAAATAATTAAAGTTTCATTTGTGTTGTGACTTCAATACTCCGAGAGAAGGATTTAATCACTTAGAGAAGGAAAGATTTTCAGCGTGAAGATCAAACGGGAGGTTTGGATCAAGATCGAACGGGAGTTCGTGTTGCTGAAAAGTGTTGCAGATTCAAAGAAAACTACTGAAGAGTGGTGAGACGCCAACTCTCATTACATGCCACAGAAGGATCAGGGAGTGATCTATTTCTTGGATGTTTGATAAAGTATATGCGTAGATTTATCCTGTAGTTTAGATTGATATGTGTAAACTCTTTCCTTATACAGTGATTGGTTTATTGTTCCCAGGATGCGAACCGTGTGTTTTCCCTGTTAGGATTTTTCCACGTTAAGCTCAAATTATTGTGTTCTTGTCCATTTACAATTCCGCAAAATTATTCTGATTGTTTACGTTTTACTATCCAGATGAATCTGCCATAGCAAGATTCATCTGGTATTGCGCTAAACAAACTTAACGAATTACTGTTAACTGGTTACTGTCCAGACACGTCTGTGACAGTCTGTTTATAAAATTTAAACAATTTCAAATTTTCAGTCTTTATCTTCAGGTGCAAAAAAAGTTAGAAATGGAAGCAATGATATATGTGGTTTCTTGTAAACAGCATCTTTTATGAATATGAAAATAAAATTTCTCGTGGCCCCCAGAAACTCGAAAAAAAAAAAGAGCAACAATTCTAGAAGAGTATAATACAATTAACAAGAGCTCAAGAAAAGAGAAATTATACCCCTTGGGGGACACATAGTGATATAAAAATAAATAAGTCGATGAAGGACATTTTCTTAGATCATCTCCAACCACATACACTAAATTTTACACTAAATTCTCACTTTAAATTTGAATTACAGTTACATTATTTTAGTTTCTCTACTCTAACCCAGCAACACTAAATCTTATACCAAATGTACAATATTCATTATTTTCCATAATTTTTATTTTTTTTTAAAAAAAAATACAATTTAATTACATTTAATTATTTCGGTAGTTAAATACAAAAGGCGTATTTATATTTTAATAATTAATATGTTTAATTTTTAATGTATTAATAATTAATTATTTTAAACACTTAAAAATTAACGTTGTCATAACCTAATTAAAATTAAACTTTTTATTACCTTAAAATTCCAAAAAAAAACATGGAAAATTAAAAAAATGATATGAAATACATAGCAATGACACAACTCGAAATTACATAGGAAATTTAGTCTTGAGAGTTGCTATATTCCTCCCACAAGTGCTCAATCAACGCATTTCTTAGCACGATGTGTGCTTCCATGTCCTTAATTTGTCGATGTCGAGCAAGAAACTCTCAAAAACGTTGATTCTCGTCTATGACGACTTCAACTATTGGACTTTGCGCTTCCACATAGGCGTCAATTGGTGCACTGAGGTCTCATTCGTCCTCCACTATCATGTTATGCATGATTTTATTATGTCATGCAACACATTTTTCTTCCAAGACCGAGTCGGTCCGCTGACAATTTTAAACCTTAATTGGAGAATACTTGATTTTTCAAACTTTGCAGAGAATCATTTTACTTTGCTGAGAATTATTTTACTTTACAGAAAATAAATGCTTTTTCAAACTTTGCAGAGAATCATTGTACTCTTCTATGCTCCGTTTTTGCTATAAATGGTTGCAAACCATTTTGAACTCGTAAATCATAATCTGTAGAACCACTACTTGTTTTTGCAATTAAACATGAATTCAAGCAAAAGATCAGCTAACTATACAGTTGATGATGGTATATACTTAACTCATGTTTACTTGGATACCCATAATGGGTATTCGACGGAAAGGTTCAAAGCTATGGCAAAGAGTTTCTGAGGCCTACAACAACACTAAATCACCCCACATGAATCGTCGACCAGAACGTTCCATCTCAACGCGTATAGGTAAAATTACCAAGGCAGTCTCAAAAATTGCGAGATTGTTTGCATCAAGTTGAAAATTTGCATCCAAATGGCGCATCAGATCAAGACATTGTAAACATTCGTAGTTAATATATATCGTTATTTTTCTTTTACATGTTACTGATAAACAATCTTGTGACATGTCTTGCAGCTAGACAAAACTAAAATGTTGTACGCACAAGACCCTACTAACAAGGGCGTGTTCAAATTTGATCATTTGTGGCCCCTACTAAAGGACATTGAAAAATTATCCCCAACGCCAAATGTGTCACACCATGCTTTTTAAACCTCCCAAAATGCATTTGGATCTTTTGAACTAGACAACCCACTTTCCGGCTCTCCCACGTCCCTTGAGATTTCATCCTTTTCTCTGCGTGTGGGGGACGTTGCTGTTGGGGTACCTTGTCTGAACGACCAATGGGTGTTAAAAAGGCCCCAAAAAAATAAAAAAATATTGAAGATGAGACCAGAAAAGAACTGGATGAGATCGAGGCTAAAAACAAAGAACTCACGGAATTGGTAAGAAAGGGAGTGCCTGACAGACCAAACTTTTATGAGTTGCAGATATATAAGGAGAATAACAAAATTTTACTGAAAAGCTTTGATTCCAAAACAGATTCGATGACACGTGAGTTCATAAGGGGTGAACAACAATGCATATTCATAAAAGGATCCAACAACAACTGAATAAAAGTCAGTCTGACTCAAGCTCGTTCAATCCATTATTCGATGGCCTTGGTGGCTCCGGAGCAAATTTGTCTGATTATTGAAGAAGACTTCCACGTCGTTAATTACTTGTTCTATTGTTTCTTCGTTTGGTGTGCTTTAATTAAAATTAGGTGTCTTCCAGTTACTCCAAATTTGTCCTCATCTTGTAAAAAAATTTAATGTGTTACTTTTGTTGTAAAAATTTTCTATTTGCTACTCATTTATTAGAAAAATAATCATTAACTATGATTAATGAATAAAAAATATTAAAATTAATTTAATTACAAAAATTTTATGACTACTTTCAAACTTAACTAACTTTTTCCAAACAAATTTAACAAAATGTAGGGACCAAAATGGACAAAATGTCAAAGAAATAGGTAGAAAGAGCCAAAAATAAAACTTAATGACCAAAAAAATTAAAATAAAAAATGGGGAGGGGAACAGCTTTACCGCTCTCAGCGGTAAAGCTATAGTGCAGCGCTAGAAATGGCGTTGCACTGTGTATGGGTGCAAAATGGTGCCGGCTAGAGCATGCCCAGCGGAAAACTAACGCCAGTTTGCTACTGGGTGGGAGATGCCCTTAAGACGCCAATATACAGCGCCAACGCTTAGCATTTAATGTCAAACGCTTACTGAATACGTTTTATAAACATGTTGCTTTACGCAAGGACAGAAATAGCCAGATAAGAATTAAATCCCACTGAATCTAGGTAGAACCTAAGCATGAATATAAGTAGAAAGGAAAAGAGCAAGAAACCGTACTTGGCCATCCACTCACAAGTTCATTGCAGGGTCATTTTGTAACCCAATTATTTTTAATTGTTCTTTGCTAAACACCAATGTGTCCATGCATCTTTTTACCTTTAAATACCTATTAAAAGAGCCAATTATAAGATCAAGTCACTAGGAGTGTCCATGACCGTTGATCACAGTATATGATTACTTCAGTGTTGGATATTGGTGTAACAAATCGAGAAATTGGTTAAGTATTGGAAACTGACTAAAGTGACTTCGTGTCGACTTCGGCCAAATACTCAAACCCGATCCAATTCATTTAGACAAATTAGTTTGCCACTTCGCTGCTTCGAGGCGCAGAAACGGGACTTGAAACCAATATCGGATGAATGAGAAATTACGAAGAAGGGAAAAAGTTGGTCAAAATTTTAACCATGCGATCACAAATGAAAAATATTATTTTCTATTTTTGGATAAAGCCATGCAATCGCACGACTTATAACCATGAGATCACATGATAGTCTTAAAAGTTGTGTCTTTTCAAAGTGATGCGTGGTTTGGCTCCACACCACTTTGTCTACGACCCTTCATCATCTATAAATAGGACCCTTGAGATGTCCTATTCCTTACACCAATGATATGCTATCACAATATCACTCTCTTCTCTTTCTTAAATAAAAATTCTTGCATTTTGTTGCATACTTCTGATATTCTTGTTAATATTCATTTTTGGAGTACATAAACCATAATTTTGATTCGTTGTGCTTGTGTTTTGAAGTGCTACAAACACAAGTGGGAGTCGTTGTATCTTGGGAGTTGATTGCCAAAAATCATATGCACCGTTGCGGGGAAAATTTGACTTGAGGATAAAGTATTCAACACTTACATTGACTTTGTCTCTGTTTCTTCTCCTTTCTTTTCTTGTTTCCTTGCCGTTATCATGTCCAAATTTCGGCACAATTATCTTATTTTTTTGGCGTCACTATACACAAAATATTCCAACATCCAGATGCCAAAATCATAGAAACAAAAATAAATCTCGAAACCAACAATACCATATTGGATCCTTAGATTAACCATAATTGGTTGCAGCTATTTTATATCTCAACAAGCAACAAACTGTTAGTAGATATCATAACCTCAAAAGAATCTAGTTTGTTGATTAATCTTGCCTAGCTTTTGATATTACCTTTGTGCAGGGATGGAAGAACTATAACCTGCTCTATCGTAAGCTTTGGTGGCTTGAACAACGGTATCGAACATTCCAAGCCAAATGCTTTTACCTCGCCCCTCGGGATCCCATATCTCGGCTACATGCTTACTGCACGGCCGTTTTCTTACCTCTATGTAATGACTCTTCTCCTCCACAGTCAAGTTGTCCAGCACCTTCACCTCTGAGTTCTACTGAGTCAGACTTTGAGAAGTCAATTCAGATGAATTTCTTCACCTCCGACGATTCAATATTTAATAAAGGCTACCTCTTCCTCCTGCTCAACGTTAGCGCCTTTGATGTAGTGAGGTTGTGACGACCCGAATTCTCTTCCATTCGAGTGCCACTAAAAGTGACTCATATCATATTATCGAGACTTAAATAGTAATGTAAAATTATTCAAAAGAATAATTAGAATCCCATAATTTTATTTGTGAATAAAAATAGAACATAATTTTCTTACATAAAGTTCAACATAATTATCTCATCAATCTTAACCACTTTTGCCACTTCCATGTTGACCGCCTCGAACCTTCAATTATCTGAAAATGGTAAATATCGTGGAGTGAGATTTATAAAATCCCAGTAAGTATACCAAGCATAAATTTTCTTTTGAAAGCATATGGATCATTTTCATCATAACATAGGATAGGATCGAAATACTCATAAACATAGGGAGACACAAGAATTTTACCGAACTTAAATGGCAAGAATTCTTATGTGTAGCGCTACTAAACTCCGGTCCCCTTAGCATAATCATAAACATATCATATGGAACCCATAACAATCTTGTGAGATTGATTTCATAGCAATGATCCAAACATTTTCATAAAAACATAAGATATACTTACTTGTCATAAAAACATACTTACTTTTCATAAAAACATAAGGTGTATTTACCTTTCATAAAAACATACTTACTTTTCATAAAAACATAAGATATACTTACTTGTCATAAAAACATACTTACTTTTCATAAAAACATAAGGTGTATTTACCTTTCATAAAAACATACTTACTTTTCATAAAAACATAAGATATACTTACTTGTCATAAAAACATACTTACTTTTCATAAAAACATAAGGTGTATTTACCTTTCATAAAAACATACTTACTTTTCATAAAAACATAAGATATACTTACTTTTCATAAAAACATACTTACTTTTCATAAAAACATAAGGTGTATTTACCTTTCATAAAAACATACTTACTTTTCATAAAAACATAAGATATACTTACTTGTCATAAAAACATAAGATATACTTACTTGTCATAAAAACATACTTACTTTTCATAAAAACATAAGGTGTATTTACCTTTCATAAAAACATACTTACTTTTCATAAAAACATAAGATATACTTACTTGTCATAAAAACATACTTACTTTTCATAAAAACATAAGGTGTATTTACCTTTCATAAAAACATACTTACTTTTCATAAAAACATAAGATATACTTACCTTTTAAAAGATTAAAATGAAGTGTAGTAGTAAATGGACCAAAACTTTCTTGACCACCTTGAATTTCTCTTACTTGTGGATTTTGTCAAGAGATTGGAAATAAGTGTATATGTGTAGAGTTGTGTGTAAAAGAGATGGGTTTAAATAGATGTATAAAGTTGGCATATTGTAAACATAATCATTCAATTCTATTAATTTTAACACATCTTTTTCTTAAAGTAAAGCACCATTCATATACTTTTCCATATTTATACAAATAATATGCTCTTCATGATTATATATAATGGAGTCTTATCAATCATTCATATACTTTTCCATATTTATACAAATATTATGCTCTTCATGATTATATATAATGGAGTCTTATCAATCATTCATATACTTTTCCATATTTATACAAATATTATGCTCTTCATGATTATATATAATGGAGTATATAAATCATTCATATACTTTTCCATATTTATACAAATATTATGCTCTTCATGATTATATATAATGGAGTATATAAATCATTCATATACTTTTCCATATTTATACAAATATTATGCTCTTCATGATTACATATAATGGAGTCTTATCAATCATTCATATACTTTTCCATATTTATACAAATATTATGCTCTTCATGATTATATATAATGGAGTATATAAATCATTCATATACTTTTCCATATTTATACAAATATTATGCTCTTCATGATTACATATAATGGAACCTCTCATGCTTGCATATATTTTCTTAATTTAAATAATAAAAGTAATTTTTGTACAAATAAATATTGGGATAACATTGAATTAAGTACTTAGACTTAATATACTTTAAATCAAGAGAATGGAGATATTTTTAGAAATTCGGAATTTAATTTAAAATCGAACGATCTCGATTATTTCTTGACTTGGCTATACGAATACGTCGTGGCGTTAACTTAATAAAAATGGGTGAAATAGTAGCGACACGATTTTCTATTAAAATAATTATTAATCGCGTAAAAATTCTTGGTCGCTACAAACTTACCCCCTTAAAATAATTTCGTCCTCGAAATTAATCTTACTTGATCTTATGATTTCTGAACACTTAATCAGAATCATTTCTTCTTCTTCTTCTTATGTAGCATCATCGCTACCATATTTAACCCAACCATATTTAACCCACTGGACTTTGACTAAATGCATCAATTTGTTTTCTTAAGACATGGACTTTTCTATCAATAATAGACATATGTCTACTCATAAATTCTTCTGAATCAAAATGAAAATTCCCAATCGTATGTGATATTTCATCATATCTTGTAGTATTCATGTAACTTGTCATTTATCATCGTATCATGTGACCTCAAATATTCGTATTAATATCTCTAAAATTTCAATAAATCTTTACTAACATATCATACCATAATAATTTGTCATTTCTTCTTATCACCAAATATCCCAAAATAATTAAAACGATTACCTGAATATTCTCTATGTAATATACCCAAACATGTTATTCACATATCAACATAATCATCAGTTTATCTTTCCAATATTTGTAACCCAAAATTTCTGCAAGATTCAATAAACAAATATCTCCCAAATAATTAAAATTCTTAACTCAAATATCATAACATTTCCCGTAAGGTATTCCTTTCACTTGCACAAACTTATTAATCCTGATTCAATACAGTCCTTATTTCACTTTCACGTATCCCCGTATTATTTCTATACCTTGATTATTATATCAAAATATCAGTACCCAAAATCCAAGAAAATATTCCATATCTCAAATCCCGTCATCATCAAATCTTCCTTTTATCAAGAAAGTAAACGGCGCATAAACTCTTGTTCCCTCTTTTCCATTATTCTATTCCGCGCTTTCTTGCTGGAATCAATATCACGCGGATTCCCTCCGATCCTTAATGCTTTTAAATAGTTCATGCTGGGAAGAGGTTAGATCCATCAAAAACATGGATATCATTCTTACAAACATTCGCAAGTATTATTCCAGTCTTCCAATGAATGATCTGAGGAAAATTTATCGAATAAGACTCGAAAGATTGAGGTTGCTGATGGCTCATGGTGTTTCAGAAGATGTTCGCTGGTTGATCGAAGCAAAGGTTCGACTATCTGGTGAATTACCTATGACATTTCCAAAGCACATGCCTGGTTTAGGCAAAAGCACCTTCGCAAAGAAACGAAGAGCAAAAAGGCTGAATGGTTGCTACAAATGTGCTCGTTGGAACTGTGATACTCGTTGCAAAACAGTAGGATATTCTTCTACTAATCGGGATGATAAAATCAAATTCATAAAGGGTGGACTGAGTAAGGAGTCTTTGGATGATATTCGACTGACTCTTGAGACGCACCCAAGTGGTTATGTGCAACGTGAACTTCTCTCCTTATACGCTCAGTTTAACGAGGACAAAAATCGTTATAGTCTCCAAAATATAATAGCAAAAGATCCTGTTTTCCAGTCTGTTTTACAAAATGAGGCTTCTGGCAGTTCAACAATGATATAAGGTAAATCTCTTGATACACATTTAAAATATTTTGCTGTTTTCTTTCACGCGTTTTGGAAATAAAATATATTTTCCTTTCTCGAGTTTTGATAAAGCTGGAAATAAATCACCGAAAGGTGATATCTTTGGTAAAACAGTCAAAAGTTGGCCGATTTTGTCAAAAGTAAATCTTTACTTTTTCATAATCAATCAAAAACAGTAAATTTTTTCGGCTTTAAATAGCCAAACATATTTCATAGTTCAGGCATCCCAAAATCACATCTTCTTCGTAAGTTTTCTCTTCTATACTATCAAAGATGGAAGCACCAAAACTTCGACAGATCAAAACTATTTGTGTATTTTGTGGATCAAAAGTGGGGAAAGGCTTCAGTTATCTAGAAGCGGCCGTAGATCTTGGAAAGAAACTGGGGGAAAAAGGTATCACTCTTGTGTATGGGGGTGGTAGCAGTGGTCTAATGGGTTGTGTTTCCCAATCTGCTCTTGCAGAGAAATCAAAAGTAATCGGTGTCATACCTGTCCCTTTGGTAGATGTTGCAGGCAAAACACGAGGGCATGAAGTTCAAACCTTATCCATCCATGAACGCATAACTTGTATGCTATATGGTTCTGATGCCTTTATAGCCCTGCCCGGAGGTTTTGGTACCTTAGAAGAAATCTTTAACATTACCTCGTGGGCTCAACTAGATCTCCATACTAAGCCTATTGGGCTTCTGAATGTTAACAATTTCTTTGATGGTTTGTTAACCTTTCTTGATTATGCTGTGGAACAGGGATTCATCTCTCCATTTTCCAGAAGGCTTCTTATTTCTGCTCCTACTATTGATGAACTACTGGATAAGCTGCAGTCATATATCTCAATACAAGATCCAGCAGGGGTTAAGATAGATTGGTCGCAAGGAAGGGGAATCAAGCGAAAATGGAGTCCGGTTAATGTAAACTTAACTTTATGAATCTTAGAATAGGTGGGGGTAGAGTACGGAGTATTCTTACTCTCGAGACACCCCTCTAATTTCCTAGGATTTTCCTTAATGTTTAAATCTTGTGTGTACCTCAAAGGTTCCAGGTGGTAGATTACGGAGTATTCTTACTCTCGAAACACACCTCTTTGAAGGTTTCTTTATTTCCTCAAAAGGTCAGAGGTGGTAGGATACGGCTACTCCGGAAACACATCTCTCAATTTGAGGAATTTCCCATGTTGCTTTCTTTTGATTTTGCGTGTTTCATGTATTTCTTTCCAATGTGACTCTTGTGTGTTCTCCTTACGAGAAAATAATAAATATCTCTGTTATCATCTACTAAATCTCGTTTGTGATGTAAATGAATTTGCATGTCTAACCTCAATTCTCTTAGTGATTGCATACCATACTATGCTCTTAATTCCAAACGATAAAATTCTAAGCAGAGTTTCCTTTGAAATTTGGACTTATTCAAACCGTAAGCATACTTCATAACTCACAATAATAAATAATTCCACATTTGATCACAACGATCTAAAAATTGACCACAATTTCATCAAACTTCAATATCATAAAAAAAATATTCCAGAAAATCAATTCATAATTCCTCAACATAGAAATTTCAAATCATAGTCGTCAATATCACAATATCACTTCCTTCAATACCTTAATTGGCTCAAAAGATTACTCATACTTATATTTATAAGTCATAAATCATATTCCCAAAATTTAATCACAAGGCCAAAGTTCATAATAAATTTCTCTTCAATATAGAGGCATAATTCACTTACTCAACATAATATCCATTACTTAATTCCCAATAACCAAATCTTTAAATCTCTAACTTCATAATGCTTCTCATAAAAGTCTCATTAAAATCATATCACTTATAATCTTAACATCTCATAAAAATTCATAAAATTGGCTCGCTATTTCTCATTAAATCTAAATGATAGATAATCTGAACATATTTCTAATCATTTCTGTTGACTTCTCATACTTAATGCCATGTCTAAAATCAATTATGCAAAGTCCATTTAAGGTTTATCATTTCTAAACTCGAGGACAACAATTATTTTGAAAATCATTCTTAAGTCATATTATTCCCATTATGCTCAACACCCGTTCTCTTTCTTTCTTTTCTTTCTGAATTTTTTTTTTTTTTTTTTTTTTTTCAGAATTGAAACTTGAAGAGTGGTACCAATAATCATCCACAGTTTTTCCTTGCTTTTAAGCAAAGGTAGTGATAAATGGATAAATTATTGAACCGAAAATTGAAACTTGAAGAGGAAGTACTAATAACCATCCACAGTTTTTCCCTTGTTTTTACACAAAGGTAGTGATAAAGGGATAAATTATTGTACGAATTCATTATCAATTTTGTTTGTTTAATATATTATTCCATATATTTTGGGCAAAAGTTACAACCAAACTTAATTTCTAATTGAGTCAATCTTACTAAGCTTAATATGCACCAAAATTCATATAAATATCCTCTCTGTCTCATGATTCTACATTGAAAAGAATAAAAAAATTGAGTCTTCTATCAATTTATATCATACTTGACATGTATATTATGTGTAACACATAAAGATTCATAACATATGAAGATTTCATACTTAACATGTCTTAATAAAATCGTAAATGACTTGCAAAGCATATAACATACCTGGTTCGAGGAGTCAATACGTGGAGAGTGACATAGTAGAGTGATGAGTTAAAATATTTCATATAATCTTATTTTCCTTTAATCAACAATAATTTAATGTGGTTGTATCCAAATCAACATATTCTTGTTAATATTCATTTTTGGAGTACATAAACCATAATTTTGATTCGTTGTGCTTGTGTTTTGAAGTGCTACAAACACAAGTGGGAGTCGTTGTATCTTGGGAGTTGATTGCCAAAAATCATATGCACCGTTGCGGGGAAAATTTGACTTGAGGATAAAGTATTCAACACTTACATTGACTTTGTCTCTGTTTCTTCTCCTTTCTTTTCTTGTTTCCTTGCCGTTATCATGTCCAAATTTCGGCACAATTATCTTATTTTTTTGGCGTCACTATACACAAAATATTCCAACATCCAGATGCCAAAATCATAGAAACAAAAATAAATCTCGAAACCAACAATACCATATTGGATCCTTAGATTAACCATAATTGGTTGCAGCTATTTTATATCTCAACAAGCAACAAACTGTTAGTAGATATCATAACCTCAAAAGAATCTAGTTTGTTGATTAATCTTGCCTAGCTTTTGATATTACCTTTGTGCAGGGATGGAAGAACTATAACCTGCTCTATCGTAAGCTTTGGTGGCTTGAACAACGGTATCGAACATTCCAAGCCAAATGCTTTTACCTCGCCCCTCGGGATCCCATATCTCGGCTACATGCTTACTGCACGGCCGTTTTCTTACCTCTATGTAATGACTCTTCTCCTCCACAGTCAAGTTGTCCAGCACCTTCACCTCTGAGTTCTACTGAGTCAGACTTTGAGAAGTCAATTCAGATGAATTTCTTCACCTCCGACGATTCAATATTTAATAAAGGCTACCTCTTCCTCCTGCTCAACGTTAGCGCCTTTGATGTAGTGAGGTTGTGACGACCCGAATTCTCTTCCATTCGAGTGCCACTAAAAGTGACTCATATCATATTATCGAGACTTAAATAGTAATGTAAAATTATTCAAAAGAATAATTAGAATCCCATAATTTTATTTGTGAATAAAAATAGAACATAATTTTCTTACATAAAGTTCAACATAATTATCTCATCAATCTTAACCACTTTTGCCACTTCCATGTTGACCGCCTCGAACCTTCAATTATCTGAAAATGGTAAATATCGTGGAGTGAGATTTATAAAATCCCAGTAAGTATACCAAGCATAAATTTTCTTTTGAAAGCATATGGATCATTTTCATCATAACATAGGATAGGATCGAAATACTCATAAACATAGGGAGACACAAGAATTTTACCGAACTTAAATGGCAAGAATTCTTATGTGTAGCGCTACTAAACTCCGGTCCCCTTAGCATAATCATAAACATATCATATGGAACCCATAACAATCTTGTGAGATTGATTTCATAGCAATGATCCAAACATTTTCATAAAAACATAAGATATACTTACTTGTCATAAAAACATACTTACTTTTCATAAAAACATAAGGTGTATTTACCTTTCATAAAAACATACTTACTTTTCATAAAAACATAAGATATACTTACTTGTCATAAAAACATACTTACTTTTCATAAAAACATAAGGTGTATTTACCTTTCATAAAAACATACTTACTTTTCATAAAAACATAAGATATACTTACTTGTCATAAAAACATACTTACTTTTCATAAAAACATAAGGTGTATTTACCTTTCATAAAAACATACTTACTTTTCATAAAAACATAAGATATACTTACTTTTCATAAAAACATACTTACTTTTCATAAAAACATAAGGTGTATTTACCTTTCATAAAAACATACTTACTTTTCATAAAAACATAAGATATACTTACTTGTCATAAAAACATACTTACTTTTCATAAAAACATAAGGTGTATTTACCTTTCATAAAAACATACTTACTTTTCATAAAAACATAAGATATACTTACTTGTCATAAAAACATACTTACTTTTCATAAAAACATAAGGTGTATTTACCTTTCATAAAAACATACTTACTTTTCATAAAAACATAAGATATACTTACCTTTTAAAAGATTAAAATGAAGTGTAGTAGTAAATGGACCAAAACTTTCTTGACCACCTTGAATTTCTCTTACTTGTGGATTTTGTCAAGAGATTGGAAATAAGTGTATATGTGTAGAGTTGTGTGTAAAAGAGATGGGTTTAAATAGATGTATAAAGTTGGCATATTGTAAACATAATCATTCAATTCTATTAATTTTAACACATCTTTTTATTAAAGTAAAGCACCATTCATATACTTTTCCATATTTATACAAATAATATGCTCTTCATGATTATATATAATGGAGTCTTATCAATCATTCATATACTTTTCCATATTTATACAAATATTATGCTCTTCATGATTATATATAATGGAGTCTTATCAATCATTCATATACTTTTCCATATTTATACAAATATTATGCTCTTCATGATTATATATAATGGAGTATATAAATCATTCATATACTTTTCCATATTTATACAAATATTATGCTCTTCATGATTACATATAATGGAGTCTTATCAATCATTCATATACTTTTCCATATTTATACAAATATTATGCTCTTCATGATTATATATAATGGAGTATATAAATCATTCATATACTTTTCCATATTTATACAAATATTATGCTCTTCATGATTACATATAATGGAACCTCTCATGCTTGCATATATTTTCTTAATTTAAATAATAAAAGTAATTTTTGTACAAATAAATATTGGGATAACATTGAATTAAGTACTTAGACTTAATATACTTTAAATCAAGAGAATGGAGATATTTTTAGAAATTCGAAATTTAATTTAAAATCGAACGATCTCGATTATTTCTTGACTTGGCTATACGAATACGTCGTGGCGTTAACTTAATAAAAATGGGTGAAATAGTAGCGACACGATTTTCTATTAAAATAATTATTAATCGCGTAAAAATTCTTGGTCGCTACAGAGGTCTATAACTAGAGCATTTAACTGATTTTACCCTGATTCAAGGGCTTGAAAACTCACTAGAATCACATTTATTCTGCTCAAGATTTAAGAGATAAATTTATTCTGCTCAAGATTTTACCCTGGTTCTTTGCTCATTTTGAAACAATTTGATCTGGTTTGATTCTCTACTCGGGTACAACATGAAACTTGCTCAATTTTCCATGTAAATTGTTGTTGAACCGCCCTTGTTTTGATTTCTCTTTCGAGCCCCTTTCCCGGATCACATCATCTCCCCTCTCTTGACAAGGATTCGACCTCGAATCAATTTTTGGCCTGTTTATCAAACATTTCCTGCTCTGGGGCCTTGATGTAAAATTGCTCCACCTAGATTGAATGGAAAATTATTGACTCCCTGCCACAAGATCAACCAACAATATTTGGCAACTGGGTTACATGAATGGCTTGAAGTAGAAACACCTTTGGATGTAGATGGTGTGACCAATTTTTCCAAATGCTTTTAACCTGCAATAAAGATTTAAATAAAATAGGGTGGGAAATCTTAGTTTCAAATGGTACAAGATATGGATCCTTGTACTCATGGCTCATTATCTCCAATAATTCATTTTTCCCCACAACGAGACCCTTCTCTTCTCCTTCCCCAATCTTTTCAACTTTTTGCTCAACCACCCGTTTCTCTTTTTCTTCACACCCAACCACCTCTTCTAACTCCACATTTTTATCAACAGTTTTATGCAATTCCTCCCCCACAAATCAAATGTGGATCTTCAACTTCAAAATTCAAAACTTACACTTCTACCCTAACTTCCAATTTATGCTTCCCGTCATCAACAATTGTATTTTCAATAATTCCCTCGCTATCCAACTCTACATTTTCTTCATCAAATTTTGGAGTTTGATAATCTGTTTTTAATTTCAACTCCCCCTCCTTCTCAATATCCTTATCCCCACGATACTTCCTATTACACCATCTTTCACTCTCCTTCCTTACCCTTCGTGAATCTTCTAGTGTGTGCTCTAATGTCAACCCATATAGTGCACATATTTTTTCTTTCTTAAGGAATTTGTATAAGTGCATACTTTTATCATAAACATCCTCCCTTCTACGTCTCCATGATTTTCCCAATAAAATATGATAAGATTTTAATGGCACTCATCACACCATACATCCTCACTATATCTTTCATGGGCGATAGACACTAGAACTTATTTGGTTACCTTGAACTTCCCAAACTCCCTCATCCACGTCATCCTAAGATTCATTTTCTTTTCACTCAAACTCTACCCTCGCTATCAAATGCAGCCTAAGAAAAACTTATGTGTCGTTCTATTTATATTTCATTTTATGTTTTTATTTTTGAAAACGTTTTCTATTTTTTGTTTTCATATCTTGTTTTTGAATATGCTGAAAGTCCGTTCTGTTTGTCATTTCTGAAAGCTGTTTTTAAAAATGAAAAACTGAAAAATATGTTCTTTTTGAAATTTTGCAGAATGCTTGACTATTTGTAATCAATTTGCTTGTGGGTTTAATTATAAAAAAAAAAAAAAAAAAATCGTCTTTTGAAGATTTATTTTCTATTATAAGAAATTAACTTATCTAATTTTTATTGAACTCATTTAATAATGATTTGAAAATATTATAAAAATAGATGAAGTCATTAATGATCGAGTCGCAAAAATATTATAAAAAATTAACTTATCTAATTATTTTTGTCACATTCATGTTCAAATCACAATTAAACATAAGTCCATGTAAACAAGATAACCACACAGAGAGTTTGATTCAGCAAAATTGATGCAAATAGTCTTAAGCCAAAATAATCACACATAGTCCATGTTCAAAGCATTTTTTGAATTATTAGCGTAAATGTAGAGTTTACTAATCAAACATCATACATAGAAGCAACATAACTCGTATTTAAAATGATGGGGATTCTATATATATATATATATATATATTTGTAATGTTTTTTGCCAACATAATATTTTTTTGTAAAAAAAACTCATGTTTTTACTAACATAATAATAAGAAGAATTCTCACTGAATGTTTTTTGTAATATTAATATTGAATTCGATAAAAATTTATTCTATGTATAGTTCCAAGTTAAAATAATTCTTTAAAAAAAAAAAAAAAAACATTTTCGACGTTTTGAAACTTTTTGTTGAAATGCATTTAAAACGTCCAAAACAAGGTTTTGGACTTTTTGTATACACTTTTTTTTTTATTATTGTTTTCTAAAATACGTTTTCGAAAATGGTGAAGAGAACGTATTTTTAATATTTTCGAAAATAAAAACAGTAAAGAAAACAGAACCATATTTTCGAAAATAAAAACAGTAAAGCTCATCAAGAGGACGAATTTTTCTCTCCCAGGGCTGTCACTCTCGGGTCAAATCAAGCATCTAATGATTACCAAACTAAAGGAAGATTAAAAAAGTGCTCAAGATACAACCTTTAGTTTCTCACTGAAAATTTTCATCTGTCTGCTGGATCAGAATTGGAAGAGTTAAACAACAATCAATACAGGTGCAAAAACTGAAGGAAGTTGAGCAGTGAAGAAGCCTAAGTTAAAGTTTGGTCGTCACGCATAGCACACGAAATGCTGCACAAACCGAAACGTTTCTTCTTTATCAATTTTGGAGGGAGTGTTGCTAGATATTCAGAATTCCGTAGGTGGCTTCAATCGTACAAGCCTCTTGATTCTCTCTTTATCCGTGTTCTCCAACAACCCCTTCAAAAAAGAAGTGCGGCAATTCATAAGCAAATATACTACTTGATCTCCACGAAATGAAATGATGGGTAGTAAAAATATATGTCTACTCAGTTACTGGCCAGCTTTGATGGATATCTAAATATGCATTACAAAGCAAATTAACTTTTTTTTCGTTATAGCACGAACAGAGAAGATTTTCTAATCGTAAAAGTTATTTCATAGCTTTTCATTTACCAAGAAACTTTTGTTTACATGTTTGAATGTGAGAAACGAATCCGCATAAATTGCAAGCTCCGTAGTCTTCTATAACGTTAAAACTAAAGGTCAATAAAGCTCTCACAGAGCTGAAACTGTGCAAGATGATTCAGTTATTTTCTAATGAGTGATCAAATAAGCAAAGGAATTGACTAAGTTCATTTTGAATTCACTTAAGCTAATAACAGTTACGCGAAAGAAAACAATAAACTGAAGACCACCTCAGTGAGACTGAGGATGCTCAGAATCTTCACATTAGAGGTATATAGAACCAGATGTAATTTAGGTAGTGTTCGGTTACATCATTAAACCATAGTTTAAACTACAATTTAAACTACACAATTTCCCAAATCACTTTTTAACCACATACATTTCTCTCTCTAATTTTCAACCACATATTTTATCTCAAAAACAACAAAAAATCTTCTCTCACCTATTTAATTAGCAGCCGAACAATGGTGATAAACGAAAGAAATAGAACTCACCTTCCACACAATCTCATCCAAGCACAAGCATATCCTCCCGTACTTGTCAAGAAAAAGGCGCTCTGTTGGAGGTTTCCCACATACATCCTTAAGGGCTGAGGTTATAACGAAGATAGCTTCTGCCACTGATAAAAAGAACCCAGATTAAGCTAAAAGTATGAAAGGTAAATGTAATTAAATACCCTTTAAGCCTGTGGGCTACAAGGGCGTAGCTCATGTAGCCATCAATGGCAACAGGTCACACGACCTCAAAAGAAGGTATTGCAGCCACATTCTTTATTATGAGATACACAAGTTGATACTAAAACAGAAATGAATAGAATGACCACTTAACAAGGTTTACATGTATGTAGCACAAGATTTCACTAAGCTTACTTGAAGGAAATTTCATTGTAGCCGTCCTTTCCCAGTTCCCACATCTCAAAGTAATTTCACAATCATAAACATCTAAACGGAAATACTTACAGGCAAGTTCATCATACTCATCCTTCCCCACAACAAATATACTGACATCACCAAGCACTGTGTAAACAATATAAACTGACCTGCATAACAGAACAATAACATGAATGCAATTTTGAATAGTATAGATACGATAAGTATTTAACAGACTTCTTCCTCTTCTCCCGTATAAGACTCATATAGATAAAAGCACAAAAAATGCATTGTTGTTTCTTATTTCTTGCTTCATCCATAATCTATGACTCTGCATTCTAAATATTAAGGCCATTTGATAACAAGTGGTCAGCGTGAATCATATAAAAAAACAAGCTTAAGTCTTCCACAAACTTGTTTAACTGCTTATTCTACAAAATCGTATAAAACACTTGAATTCCTTCAGGAAAACTGGAATGGATTCTGAAAGCTAGTCTGCAGAACTTAAAATAAACGAGGAATAAAATAGACCAATATAATGGACATAAACCAGAGAAAATGACGAGCACTGGATATAATTAGCTGCTACACAGTGAGAAAATCATGATTCAGTGGTTGGTGAAACTTTATATCCTCAGGGTCATCAAAATGCATGACACTAGCATAAAATCCTCTGTTTCGAGGTAGCATACCTGCAGAGAGAAATACAACAAAGTAACACAAACAGCAATTGATATCATGGATATTGCAAAATCACATTTTTAGGTCACTAAAGGTTAGAAAATGATATGGTAAGAGTACCATATGAAAATACGATAAGCATTCATTTAGAACATTTCCTTTTCCCCAAGACATAAACAAAACAAGCGTTAATTAGCATATCAGAACACGTTTTCTTCCACCATTCAGCTTCTTAAATTTTATTAATAAAATTTATTTCCAGAATTGTCAAAGCAGTTGGGGTTTTTAGCTATATTATCAATTTATATTATATATAAAAGAGTGATGAAGCTAAAACTTAGGTATTTCCTCCTCCACCATGATGACAAAACCAAGCAAAGCCTCTCTTAAGTTGGTTTTGGAAACTAAGACTACAAACAAATCCCACTGGTGCACACACATATGTACAAACAGCACGAAATTTCGTGTAGGGGCATAGCATTTTATTTTCAGCTAAATCTCTTCAACCACACCAGCTCTCAAAGGCATGGCATCTCCTGTCCAACTCCAAAACTCTACGGTATTGAATGGAAAATGTTCAAACCAGATACACTTGGTATTTTCAATATGTTTATAATTTGGAATTATGACGCAGAGTTTGAATATAAAATTATATGCATAAAAGAACGCAATCACGTGCACAACCATTAACAAACAAGCATAATATTTGAGTATTCTAGGCCTAAAATTATATATAATGAACAAGTAAAATAGAGCAATAGCAAAACATACTTGTGGGATGCAACAAGAAGCTCCTCATTCTTGACACCTTTAAGATTATCAGCTCCAAGCTTCACTAAGAAAGACCGCCAATGCAAACGTTCCTCAGCCGGAACTCCATTGAAACTACACCGCCCGAAACCCAAATAAATAACTAAATAAATCTTAAAGTTCAATTATAAATAACACTTTCTTCACTCAATTACTTCAAGTAGTTCCATAATTCAATCACATCAAACCAAATGCTGAGAATAACAAAAATTCGTCCTAGCTTACGGTAATTGAGTGTGCGGTAAAAATTATTAGTAACTTTTTAGGAGGAATAGTATTGGATCTCGCGAAATATGTAGTTAATAAATTGGTAGCACTAGTGGATGTGTTGTTTTGCTTTGTTTTGTTTTGTTTCGTTTGACTTTCACTGAAATATAAAAATTAACGTTTGACAAAAGTTCACCACAAATCTTTTCCTTAACCAGTTACGAGTAATCTAGATACATAAAGCCTGATTGATTAAAATATAAGAGCTTTCAATTACTGTAACTCAGATCGAGTAGGAATAAACCTAAAATTAACGTCAAATAATTTACAAAATATAGCGAATTCCTAAAATTTGATCAATAGTTCCTAAATTCTTAAAAATTAAAAAACTCTCAAATGTTTAATCTTAAATTCTCAGAATGTAATTCTTGAAGTTAATCTTAATTATTAGAATTCTCAGCAGGAAATATTAATCTTAAAATTCTAGATCTTTACACGGAATAAATTATTTATTCTCAAAGAACTATACATTCAGACGAACTATAATTTTAAAAGTGACCCAATTTAATATTTAAGAGAAAGAAACAATATTCTACAGAATGAACTGAAAATTGAACAAATCAAGAATCAAACAGCTCAGATCGTGAAACAAAGGGGAGCAGTGATAAAAATGATAATCGGAATGTAAAGATATTATGTAATAAACTCGTGTGTGTAAGGATTAACAAATGGAGTAAGTTTACCGTTCAACGAGAATATTGCCTTCAGAATTGGCGATCAAGACAGCGAGCAGCATTTTCGTTCGATGAGAATGTCCAGGCGTGGGCAAATCTTTAGCGGATCGTTACCTTGAAACCGTGTCTACGAATTTTATTGGGAATCAAAATCATGTTCAATCTTTGGGGTAATATCATCGACGGTGACTGAAGTTTATTTAAAGTTCTAAAATGGTCATTAAAATGATTTTATTTATTTATTTATATATATATATATATTTTAATATTAAGTGTATGTTTGACTCTCATTTATACAAATATTTTTTTCATACTAATTTTCAACTACATATTCACAATAAAATATTTTACACATAAATCAAAATTTTTTACTACATTTTAACCAAACATTTTTCAAAATAAATAAATAATAAAAAAATTCAATCAAGATTGCACAACATATACAGAGTGTATCTTGGTCTCTTATTAAAACAACTTATTGCAAGAGCCACACAAATCTATCTCCTCTCATTATCAATTACAAGTTCAATTTTATTGTGCCCTTATTTAGTATAGATTTTAATATAAGTCAAAGTTAACAATCAATCTCAACTACATTTATCTTGGGTCAACAACTTTTCAACCACATATTTCACTAACTTTTATCAAAATCAAATAAAAATTTAATTTTAATCTCTACCAAATATGGACAATATGCCTTTGTAAACTTCAGAACATATAAATTCATTGATACAAAGAAATTCAATCAAGCCTACCATAAGTATACATTGTGATAATCAATCGATTATTGGAAGGGTACAAAAGAGTATATATGTATAATGATAAGTCTAGACATATACATCGTAAACACAATATTATTAAGCAGTTGATCTCAATGGCATTAAATATGTTAATTCCGTGAAATCAAAGAAGAATCTAGCGGATTTTCTTAAAAAAGGCTTACAAAGAGATCAAATGTTCTACTTATCGAAAGGAATGTGACTAAAAGCTTAACGTGCATGAATCCTTGTAATGGTAACCCAACCTTATTAACTAGAGATCCTAGGATCTTCATTCAATGAGACAACAAAGTTATGAAGATTCAGTTAAACACTTAGGAAATATATCCTAATCATTTCTATTAAAAAAGGAAATGTGCTTTTTTCTGAGTATATGAGGTTAAACCCATGTTTGTTGCATGTTTTAATGATTCCTATAGCTTGAGTAACACAAATGGAGTAGGACATAATACTCTTGATAGGATCATCTATGTAAGTGTAAAGTGGGGCCGCTTCTACGAGAATGGTACAAGGCTTGAATTCACTAAAGCACTTATGAAATTCAAGAGTTGTTGAAAGCCAAAATAAACACAACTATAAGGCCAAAATAAACACAACTATGAGAACCTAGGAATTGTTGGGAAGGTTATTTGTGGGTATTGTTGTCTTGGTTTACACCAACAGTTGGACAGTTCAAGACATCAGACATCACGTTCACTGACTAACCAAGTAAATCTGATAGTATTCCATTAAGGCAGAGGTAGCTCGTGGCTTTGAACATGCCTTAGTGGAATACTAATATCCGTTTGTGCAGGTAAGCCAAATGTGCTCAACTCCTGAGTAGATAATCATGGTATTTTGGATCCCTAAAATCATTTTCGAATGAATGAGAAACTGATTGCAACATTGATGATGTTGAAACAAGTTATTAGGAATAATGTGGATGTTATCCCACATAGAAAAAGAAGGAAACATTAGCTAGTTTATAATCTTCAACATGGAAACTTAGGTTTGGCCTCGAAGGGGTACCAATAGTCTTTGTTAGGGTGGGCGTCGGGTCGTTCGGTTCAGGTATCTCAAGAATCGGAACCGAACCATACTTTTTCGGTTCTTATAAAATGGAATCATTCGGTTTCATTGAATCGCAAGAACCAAATCAGAACCGAACCATTCGGTTTTGGTTCGATTTTGGTTCTAATACGGTTCTGCAATAATAATTATTTTTCAAGAGCCTTATCGAGGAGCATCAGGCCTGGAGAAGTGAGCCAATAACCTGAAATAAACTTCTACTGAATATACCAAGATCAAGGATTTCGAAAATCCTTTCACTCCGAAGAAAGTATAAAATTCTCCATGAAACAGAAGATATTCATAAACAAAAATAGGAAACAAATGGTCTAGAAGGTTTTTCGAGCATGGCAATATAATAAACTTGTGGGATGAATCATGAGTTTTAAATGCATTATTATTAAATGTTTTATATTTGTATTTAAATATTTAATTAACTCCATCATGGTCATTTACAACAACGCTAATTAATAAGTTAGTCTCATTTGATTTTTATTTACTAAGAATTTCAGTCCAAGTGTGAAGTTAAATGTTACAATGAGGTAGAGTTGTAGAGATGTAACAAATTTCATAAAAAGAAATTAATTATTTTCACTTTACCCAAAAAAATTACAAATTCTTTTGATTTTTAGTTTTAGGACAACCAAGTAACACCATAAATAAAATAAACAAGGATTAAAGTCCGGTTTTAACTTCGATTTTTTGGTTCTAAAAGCGGAACCGAGAACCGAACCGAAAACCAATCGGTTCTCGATTTCAAAACCAATTTCCTATTTTATTTTTTTAAAACTATACGGTTCTGATTTTTTCGATTTGGTTCCGGTTCGGTCATATCGGTTCCCCTTTTTTTGCCCACCCCTAGTCTTTGTATAAAGATGACCTAGATCATATTAGGTTTAAGTTCAAAGCTCACAGCATACCGCTGACGATGTTCGTCTGGTAGGCTCTGCATGGCACGAGCAGGGCCACTGGTCGTGGTCGTGGGACCAGCTTATGTATATTCTTTTGAATAAATTATTACTTAATTTTAATTTATATTTTAATTCAGGGATTCCAAATATAAGTTGACTGCTCTAGTGGTAGTCGAGCGTAACTTGAACAGCCAGTCTCGAGAAAACCCACTCGAGTGCCCATCTAGCAGAATTAAAAAGGTATATGGCTTCGAACAATCATCATTGTTCATGGACAGGCTGATTTTTTGTCATGTCTCTTAAGTCACAAATGCTCAACATCTATAAATTGAATCCACTAAACTTGATTTCCCATTCATTTATCATTGTGCATTGTATAAACACTTTGAAAAAAAATCCTTGCATTCTTTAAAAAATCCATTCATTTGAAGAGAGTACAAAAACTTCAGGTTTGTTATTCTTTCAGGGCAGTTACGTCTTAATATAAGAGAGTCGAACTCTCCTCTTGATCCACTTGTGCATATTTTTTTTCTTCTTCTTGTTTCCAACTTCAACTAAGTCATTTACATTGCTTTTATTTTTTATTTGTTAGTAATTATACTTTCATAATAACTAGATACTCGTTCCCAATAATCTTAAGATGTAATTTTGTGATTGTGCATATTATATTCTAAATTTGAAAAATAATTTCGTTATAGACTTTCTTTATACAGTTATAGTCTTTTTATTTTTTATTTATTTTTTTACGGGCAGAATTAATCATCAAATTCATGTGGGATTTGTTATCTTATTTCCTGCATTATTAAATTGAATTAATTTTGTTCATAACAAATTAATTCTTCATTCGATTCAGTAAGTGGTTATTTATAAGCATTATATTGCACTTTTATTAGGATGGGTGTTTATCTTCTGGCTTTTGTTTTTTTGTAAATGGAGATGGATTACAATGGTACTAATGTTGCTCTCAATGCGACTAATATTGTTCCCTCTACAAATGGTACAAATACTATGGTTCAACACGTGGCTATTGATTTGTTCCAAATGAGAAAGCCTGAAAAATTCAGTGGTGTAGATTTCAAAAGACTAAAACAAAAGATGCTATCCTACTTAACCACATTGAACTTATCAAAATTTCTGACTGAAAATGCTACAGCAGTTCAAGAAAGAACAAACTATAGGGAGTTCCTAATTGCTTCGGATGCGTGGGAGCATTCTGAATTCCTATGCAAAACCTATATTCTAAATGGATTAGACAACAGACTATACAGTGTGTAATTCCATGAAATCTTCGAAAGAATTGTGGGAGTCCTTATAAAAAATATATAAGACGGAGGACGCCGGTACAAGAAGTTTATTGTTGGAAAGTTCCTTGGTTTCTTGTGTGAACAGTGATAAAATAGAATTCTAAGCTGTGAACAGTGTTTTATATGTGGGAAAAGGTTATTTTGTGATGGGATATTCAAGATGAATGTTCTTATTATTGTACTAAACACAAATAAGATTAATAATATATCTTCTCCTGCTTTTGTCGTTGAGTCATCTTATTTGTGGCATAATCAATTAGGAGATGCAATTTTAAGTCTGTGCGTAAACTAATGAACTTAAATTTCTTACCTTCTTTACAATTTGATCCTAATCACAAATGTGAGATTTGTATTGAGTTTAAGTTAGTCAAATCTCCGCTCCATTTTGTTGAAAGGAATACTACGTCTTTAGAATTAATTTACGCTGTCTTGGCCATGTTCTATATTGCATTGAGGAATCCTAATTGGGTATGATAATACCCTGAGATGGGCTTGATCGTGTTTGATATAGTTCACTGAGACGGTCTTAGCCGTGTTCTCGAATTGATTATTAGACTTATTTGAGACTAGCTTGAGAGACAATTTGCTAGATTATGACCATATTATAAATGTGACAACCCGTTTTTCTACTAGTCAAAAATCAAGGAATTATTTAGTCAAAGTCAAATATTCAATTGGTTAGATCCAATAGAGACCTAAGTTGAGGAAATGATTTTGTTGGGACGTAAATTGTAATTACGAAAGCTTGAGGGTTGAGATGATAGAAAATAGAAATTTAAATATTTAGTTTGCAATAATTTAAATATTTAGTTTGCAATAATTTAAAGTTAATGACCTAGTCTTATTTTATATGGAACTTTGGGGGCTTGGATTGTAATTATTCTATACTTATCCATCATCTAGAGGATATAATTTTATATTCACTCCCTCATTCTGGAAACAAAACAGAGGCTAGGCGAGGAAGCCAAAAACCGACAGAAAGGGAGGGGAAAAAAATGGAAGAAGCACCAACTACATAACCATGGACTCGTTTGGTCCTTATGCTTGAAGATGATTCTTGGAGTGGCTACAATAGAAAGGCAAGAAATGATTACAATTTCAAGAATCTGTAATACTTAATTGTACTTAATTAGTGTTAGCTTAATTTTTAGGATTTATGAACAATTTAGTTTTATTGAATTTTAGCAATAATTAAAGGTTATTGATATGTTTTTGAGGTATTAAACAATAATATTGAAAGGAAATTACAAACACTGAAACATAGCTAGCCGACTTTGCTCTAGGTCTCTCACTGTTGGACATGAGTTAATTTACTAATATCTAAAATGCCATTGTAATCCCTATTTCTGTTTTTGACATGATTTAGGGACATTGATTGAAATTTAGAAGTCAATTAATGAACATTCAAATGTAGTTGGTATTATATAAGTTTGTTCAATTTCAGATTATAACATTTATGATGGAAGTAGATTTAAGTGTGATTTATTGGGGATATGATGTTAAAGGAACTCTTGTGAAGAACATATATGCTAGTGGTTTTTAATTGGGCTAAGAAGTTGGAAATTAAGATATTAATTTGTTACTAGCTAATTCTTATTTCTATGCTAGGAATAATGTTATGAGGCAAATATATGGAACTATACGTTCTTTTGGACGAGTGTGAGATTCCAGATTTTATGTGATGAATTAAGGAGTTTACAAGGAGATTGAAAATGCCAACCGACCTAGCTGGTTCATTATCGAGAACTTGGTGAGTGGAAAAATTTAAATTATTTTCAAATATTTATAATTGCTTATATAATTACGTAAAACGTGATTATGTGATTTATATGTCTAATTATGTGATTATTGTGAAATATTATGAAAATATGAGATTGATTTAGAATTGGGAAGATTGTGAAACGATTATATGTTGAAAGAAATGTAAGACTTGCGATGGCAGTCAATGAAATGTGAGATGAATATGTGAAATTGAAATCGGCCAGAAAAGTACCCGTGATTATATGCTTATTCTAGTTTACTGAGGCGACCTTGGCCGTGTTCTATACTGCACCTGAGTGGTCTTGACCGGGTATGATATTACCCTGAGGCGGTCGACCGTGTATTATATAGTTCACTGAGGCGGTCATGGCCGTGTTCTAGAATTGATTATCAGAGGTTTTTGAGACTAGCATGAGAGGCAGTCTATACATGTATGACCAGATTAATCAGAGGGTACATTTTTGGTTGATTTGTTATGGTATGGCCATACCTAGAGATTACAGACTCTGCTGATAATAAACCATTGATGATGTGATGTGACAAGATATGTTGTTATTATGTGAATTTATCATGAGATGTAAATGTGATTTTCGATAAAGATGTATAAATGAGGAATTATGATTATTTTCGAAATCCTCCACTCACTGAGCTATCAACTCATTATTTTTCCCACAATTTTCTTAATAGGTGACAATTGAGTTCCTAAAGCCTGAAGAGCCTGTTGATTTTGGAGCCACATTTGTATGACATGTGTAGGTTACTGTTTCACTCAAAGCATTTAAATTCAGTTTGGGCCCACATTCGTTTTGAAATAAAATTATTTTTCATTATTTAACAAATGATTGGTAGTATCAGAGTCAGCCTTGGTGGTGGGTCCAGCGTTTAGCTGGCATCCATCATCGGCGCACACCTTGTCTCGAGTCCATTAGGGTGAGTCGAGGCGGGTCGTGTCAATAAATTTAGTCAGATGGTACATTTTTTGTGCATTTTCTAGTATATATTGATGGGATGTGAGGAGATTATCTCATCGATTTTAGTTGATAATTATATCATGATTATGAGATGATATTATCTATCATGAGCATGTCTCATTTCTTGGTTGTATATGAGGCTATTGTTCACTTTATTTTGCAATACAAAATATACCCACAAGTATACGGATCATGAAAATAATAAAGTGGACAAATTAGTCCAAATTATCCTTATTTGAACAATGGAAAGAATTTTGTGTTTTAAACTAAAACTAATAAAATTAACTAAAGAAATAAATTGCAAATTTGTTTTGTTTTTAAAATGATTGTAAAGTAGTTGGGATTCACGATTCACCTATCCAATTAAATTAACTCTAATTCCAATTTTATTTCCTAAATATGCATTCGGTTGAATTCACTAGTGTATACTGAGATTCCTCTCTCGAGTTTAAATCAATTTTACCTAAATAAGTCAAAAATGTATTTTTACAGAGGGTTCGAATTATTCCTTATCTAGATGCATAGATAACAGGAATTCATACACGACCGCGATAATAAAAAAAATATATCTCCATGTCTTATCCAATTACGGGAATTATTGCCTTGATTAACTCACCTTTTGAATTATGAAAATAACTCATTACATCGTGAAATAGTGGCCAATTAACTCATGATTAGACATAATAATAAATTAATACATGTAAGGAATCATTAAAAAAAGGAATTTGGAATTAAAATAATAAAACTAGGCTACATCGTTCATCCCAACATGAAATTTAGTTACACATCATGATTAAACAACAAGAACAATAAATATAAACATTCATTGAAAATAACATAAAAGAATGGAAAGCATACACCAAGTTTCAATCATTCATGTAATCTTCAAGTCTTGCCCCTTTGCTTTGCTCCAATGTCCCAAGAATTTGAAGTTGAGATCTCAATTTTATGATATTCTTAGGTAAGGAAAATGTGTGGAACTTGTGCAACATATGTTGTATATATAGATTTTGGAAAACCTAGTGAAAGAGGGAGGAAAAACTGATGAAAATCGTGCAAAATGTCCAACCAGCGGCCCAATCGGAAAGCTGCGCGGCCGCATGGTTAAGTAGAAACAGGTTTTGACCAATTAACGTAGCATCACATGGCCGCGCCATTATACTCCTCGAGGTCACGCAGTTATGCATGTTAGCTCAATTTCCAAGTTTGAATTCCATATAAGTAAGTCCTTGACTTTTATTTGTAACTTTGGTCCTCCACTTTCAATTGAAGCATTTTGGTCCTAATACTTTAGAATCTTTTAGATTAGCTCATTTCAACTCTCAACGTCTTCACTTGAGTCCTTCATACCTTGATTTCTTCACTTTAGCTCCATGCATTTTTCCTGGTTGATGTCATTAACTTCTCAATTTTCCAATTTAGCTCCATATGTCATCCAGCTATGCATTTTTTTTCCATCAATTGCTTCATTCTCATGCTTTTGGGATATTTTCTGAAATGTAAACAAATAAACGCAAATTAAATAGCATTTATTCCAAAACGACAACATAATATTCCAATTCTGACATATAAATAAGTGTATAAAATACACTTATCAATTATCCTGTGAATTGTCAAGTGATATAAATTTGATTTTCGATAAATACGTATAAATAAGAAAATATAATTATTCTCAAAATTCTATAGTCATTGAGCTATCAACTGATATATTTTCTCACGATTTTTCTTACCAAGTAGCATTAGAGTTTATGGGAATCCTTTGGAGTTGAGCCTTTGATTAGAGTCAAAGCCACACGATAATGTTAGTTAGTATGACTCTTTTCATTGAGCATGTAGTCATTGTTTTGGGACGTATGTACATTTTTGAATTGCACTTTTGCATTATATATAGATATTTATGGGGCTTACTATGTATTTTGCTTCTATATGTACAGTTCATTTTTTCATAATAAAAGTTTGAGGAATTGACTTATCTATATTGTGATGAGAACTATGGCAGCATTGTCTGGGGTTTTTTTTGTACATTTATTACAAGTTGGTTAGTCTAAATTACAGGGAAGATAATCCCAAAATCTTCTTAAAAACAAGTTAAATTAAGTTGCACCTTCTAGTAGCCTAGGTTAGTGTGTCCTACTTCTTGTTGATATCCATCATTGGTCCATGTCATGTTCCGGTCTATTAGTGCTACTCGGGTCGGGTCGGGTTGAGTTACAATAAAATTCAATTAGATGGTTAGCATACTGTATGTACCAAAAGTACGTAGGAGGACAAATATTATCAATAAAACAAAATTATTATTTCACTAAATGTGTTAATTTGATAATGTGACAAAAAATTAAGATAATTTGATAATGTGTTAATTTCAATATTCCTGGGAGTAGCAAAATCTACTAAATGTTTTGTTTTGATGCTAGAGAAGTACTAATAATAAGTTCACAAATAATTATATTCTTTTGTTATTTATCAATTTTTTCAAACTCGGTCCGGCCATCGACCTGGTTGAGGTCAAGAGTCAAAGGGTCAACTCGGAGTCGACTCGAGGTGACCTGGACATTAATTAATATTAAAAATTCAAAAAAACTAAAAAATAAAAAAATATAAACTCCAGGTCAAACTCGGGTTCGAGTCGACCGGATTTCCTAGGTCATTGACCGGGTTTGACCCGACTAAGTTTTAAATGTGACCCGGCCCGATTTTTGGACCGAGTCGTGGGTTTCTGAATCGACCCAACCAAACTGGGCTGGATTTGAAAATCATTGTTATTTACACTAACAAAGGATAAAATAATCTCGCAATGAAATAATGTTTATGTTATCTACATCTACCATATCTACAAAGGATGGGAGAATGAGACTCTTTTGAATACATATTTTACCCCTATATATTTAGTTATATACCCAATATACCCTTACCCCAATTTAATAACATTAAATAAATTATTACGTTAATTAATTTATTGTTAAGAATTACATTATTATAATGTAATTTCATATTATTATTCTCATATTATTACACTTTTTATTTATTTAATATTAAAAAAAAACTATTCCATCCTTTAATAAATATTATTAGAATATAATATATTAATATAATATTTAAAATATTACATCCAAACTTTTAAAAATTGAATCGTCTACTCAAATTTCATAATTTATATTGCATATGTAATATATTATGAATATAATAACAACATACGTGAACTTCATTTCAAAATGCTACAATTACATTAATTCGTGACTTTTATTTCATATGTTACATAAAAAAAAATTAAAAAACTCTAATTCACATTTACTTTTCTTTTGTCCTTTTATTAATTGGGTGTTCTTTTTAATATTTTTTCAAATTTTGTACTGTTTTATTACTATAGTTTTTTCTTTAAGTTTTTTAAGAAAAATTATGTTATAATTTTTATTTCCTCATTTAATAGATATTATGATAATTGTAAAATATTAATATAATAATCAAAATATTAAAAACAGAATTTCGAAATTGGATTGTCTAATAGTTTAATATATATCCCTATGTGTATAAAAGAATCTATTTGGAATGCACTATTCATAAGCCAACAAAACCACTTAAGCCATTTGAGCCATCACAAACTGAATGAGCCACATGAATTAAGTTCTGTTCTTTTTCATTTTTTTATCTAAAAAAAATGGGCCTGTTTGGTTCTTTAAAAAGTTGGTTCATTAGTATTGGCCGTACAAAGCTTTATGACTCGTTAATAGACCCATTAATAGGATTTTTCTAGAATCAGTTTAGTCATTTGTCTAATTTCTTTTAATTGAACACGTAAACGCTTAACCTTAAAATTTCTTCTATGTTTCCACGCCAACATTCAGCAATAGGAAGTCGACGCTTCCGCTGCTCTGAAGATACTGTTACGGTGAGTGTGTTTTTTTGTGTTTTTGGTGGCTTTTTTTTTTTTTTTCCTCCTCTTTGTCTTTTCATTTTTTTCACATTCAAGTTTCGTCATTCCAAATGTGTTCCGATCATTGGAACTTTGCTTGCAATGATAGTCTCTGGTGGTTTGTCTGTTGGGTTCTTTATATTGATTTTTTTTTTTCATATGTGTACGCCTTTAGTACATGTTTTAATTTTCAGATTTATCTTATGTTTTTTTTAGTAAAATATACTTTTGATTATGTAATATCTTGTTCGTTGAATTTTTTTCTTTGTAGTTAAGAAGAAATTGTAAATCATTATACCGCTTAAGAACCCAATTTCGAAGGTATGTTGACAGCATATTTTACTTTTTTCCCTTAAATACAGTAGTTGGGCATACGTTTTTGATAAATGTAATTTTTGATTTTTTTTTTTTACTAAAGCGTCTACGAATCCTACTTCAAAAGTAGTTTAATTGATATGATTTTTTATTTTTTATTTTTTTTCTTTTTAAAGAGAACTTCTATTATTTTTTGTTTCGTTTGGAAGGCTTGATATTTCGACATTTAGCAAATTCTACTTCGAAAGTAGTTTTTTTAACACATATAGTCTAATTTCACCATTTTTTTTTAATATATGAATTTTGCATTTTTTGTGTACACTAATTAGATGCTTGTAAAAAAAAAAAAAAAAGTTTGAGTGTACATATAAAATTAATCTTTAACTGTGTCATTTCTTGTTATGTATTTTTTTTTGGTAATCTTTAATTTAATTTCTAATATATTTAGTTCTTTTTATACTCTTCTAATTTACGATCAAAGATACATAAATTGTCAATTTAAGCTTTGATACATCTAACATGTAGATAAATTATTTAATTTCTCATTTTTACCCATTTGCGTATATATGTTAAGGTTTTGTTATATGGTATAATTTCGAAAGAGTAACTTTTCGTTTTGATTTCGACAGGAGGTTGACCGATCCACTGAATTGTTTTGGAAAGTAGCTGAATTGTAAGTATTTCTTTAATTTATAGTTATTTTTTCATTGCTTATGTAATTTTTTAACTGTCCTTTTTGTTCTCTATGCTTGTATGTATGAACAAATGTGTTTTCTTTGTGTTTATCGTTTTAGAATTCACTTTTAAAGGTAGTTCTATTAGCACAGACACTTTTTTGTTAGGGACATTGTATTTCTTTTTTCATGCATTTTAGTTTAATTTTCTTATTAATGTGATTATTATTATTTATTTACTTTTTGTGCTAGGACATAGCTTTCTGTTTTTGTTGGAAGGCTTGATCTTTATACATTTTGTGGATCCTACTTTAAAGGTATTACTCTCAATACACGCAGTCTAATTTCACAAAATCATATTTATTTCATTTTCTTTTTTTCTTGCATTTTGTTGTACGCTAATTAGATGTTTGTTTAAAAAAAATCGTGCATTTGGGTTAACACACATAAAACTTAAATTTAAATGAATCGTTTTCTTTACAGTCACATGTATACTACATTAAACATGTATTACTGAGATTTAATTTGGAATTTTTTTATGTTACCTTTTAGGGTCTTTCAATGTCGATTAAATTATTTTTTAATGCATTCTAAACAAAAAGAAAATACAGCTTCCAATAGAACGTTTGCACGCGTTTACATACTCAACAGAATTACTATATGTGTATCGCACGTAAGTCAAACTAGTATATTATAAATGTAACATTACCTTCAATCCAAAAAAGTTACAACTTCATTAATTCATGACTTTAATTTTCATAGGTTACACGAAAAATATTTTACAAATTTTAATTCACGTTTACATACAATATATTTACTAATATAATTATATTGCACTACATTAATATAAATTAATTTTTGAATTAATCTGCATATGACATATTATACATAGTCCTTCATTGACTTCCATACTAAATCAATACATAACAATAAGATACTCTAAATCCTTGCACAATATCATCATTATCAATTAATAATAATAATAATATAGTTCATTATATTAATTTATTACCTAACAATATACAACGTCTATTATAATTTAATATTATTATATGCAATTCCTTCTGATTTTGTGGCACAACATAATTTTTTTCAACAAAATACGAGTATGTTGACTACCTCAATGACAAACTAATTGAGTTATTTCAATTAAAAATTGTAGAAATTGTCAGTTTCGATGAAGTAATAGATGATACAAACTAATGTTACCAAGATGAGCTCCTAAATACATTGTTGCTAAATAATATCCCACCAGACAAGTTAATCTTGAAAAGAAATTCTCCAATGATACTCTTAAGGAATCTAGATTCATCCAACGATCTTTGCAATGAGACATGAATAATTTATCGTGATTTCAAAAGACATATAATCCATGCAAAAATAATCATTGGATAACATTGTAAAAAATAAGTTTTTCTTTCATGTATCCTATCAATTTTAGTAAATGATAGAGTATATTAATTCAAATTTGAGATGAACAATTTTTAATATGTCTATACTTTGCAACGACTATCACTAGCATGAATAAGAGCAAAAAATTAATTACTTTACGTCGATTTTCAGGAAAATCGACGCTTACAAAAATAGCGCTGGCAATTTTGTAAATATTGATTTATTATATGAGTCAATTTCTAGAATGAAACCGACGCATAAAATATGTTTTTAGTATATGCTTCGGTTCTTACAAGAGGAACTGATGCAAATAGCGACGATTCGAATATGCGTCGGTTCGGTAAGAGAAATCGACGTATATTCTTGTATTATAACCCTAGCCTGCACCTGGTCCTTCTTCACAAAACAATCAGCTTCTCTCTTTCTCTCCTTCACTCTTCCACACCACTAACTCCATCCCTACCACCATTAACTTTTCCCCCAACACCACATTCGACAACACCCACACTACCACTAACTGGGTTCTCTCTCTAGATCGGCCCCACCCCTGCCCACTTCGACCGTAGCCGCTGTCACCCAACACTGTAGTTGCCGCTGCCCGCCTCTCCCCTCCCTTGTGTAAGGTGTGTATATATATATATATGTGTGTGTGTCTGTATTTATATTTTGTCTATTTATATATATAGGGGTGTGTGTGTGTGTGTGTGTGTGTGTGTGTGTGTGTGTGTTTATTGTATATTTATTAATTATGTAAATGTTATATATATATATATATATATATATATATATATATATATATATATATATGTTCATTGTATGTTTATTAATTATGTAAATGTTTATATATATTGTATGTGTATATATTTATATAGTGTAGCAATTTTATTATGTATATGATTGAATTTATGGGTTAATTGGTTTAAATGAACTTTTTATTAGTTTAGTTTGAATATTAATTTTATATTGTTGATTTTGAGTTAGTAGATGGATATATTGCAATTTTTGAATTGTTATAGTTTTAACGAAATTTTAGAATGTTATTTTTTATACAATATGCAATTGATTATAGACATTTGATCTTGAGCAGTTGAGAATTGATGTCGGATTAATTTTGGAGTGGTTGATGATGTTGGAGTTTGATTGGATTTGTGGTCGAGTTTTGGATATGTTGAGGTTGAATGTTTCGATTTTATTGTGACATTTTGATTCCCCTACAGGTTGGCTAAGTCCAATTTATTGGGGAGATTCTGTCGAAATTTTCATAGGATTTTATAAATAAAAAATGAAATTTATAATTTAAGGTGATTTCATTTGTTTTAATACATTGTGAATTTCTTGACATATAGGTCATTAGATATGGATCGAAGTTGGATGTATGAGAGACGTAATACACTAGAATATGTGAAAGAAGTTGAAAAATTTATAAAATATATTGAAGAAAACAAAATAAAGAAAGGGGAAGAAATGATTTTATCTCGCTGCTGTAATTGTAAGAATTTGAGAAAGTTTCGTAGCTCTGAGCAACTGAAGAGCCATTTGATTGGTTGTGGGTTTAAGGAGGGTTATACACGGTGGATATGGCATGGTGAGAGTATACTTCCTAGGACGAGCACCGGTGACAATAAGGGTTTGAGCAACAATGATGAGATTAATGTAGAGAATGATGAGAATGATGTGAATAATGATTGGATAGATGAAATGATGCATGATATACAGCAAGATTTCATTGAACAACCCCATGTATTCGATAACCTGTTCAATGATTTTGAAAAGCCTTTGTTTGCTAGTTGTAATAAATTCACAAAATTGTCTGCTGTGTTCAAATTGTATAACTTGAAAGCAAAGAATAGGTGGAGTGATAGGAATTTCACGAAATTGTTGGAACTTTTACGAGAGATGCTTCTGGAGGACAACGAGCTTCCAGTTCAATTTATGAGGCAAATATAATATTGTGCCCGATGGGTATGGAGATCGAGAAAACACATGCATGTCCTAGTTCAATTTAAATGCTTGTTTGCTAGTGCAAAGGATGCTAAGAACATGCGGTGGCACGCTGAAGGGAGGAAAGAAGATGGAAAACTACGATACCTGGCCGATTCTCCTCAATAGAGGAACATTAATAGGATGTTTCCCGAATTTGGTGCCGAAGATAGGAATATTAGGCTTGGACTATGCACAGATGGGATAAATCCGCATGATAACATTAATTGAAGATTTAAGGCCGTTGTGGAATGAAGGTGGGTCGGTATTTGATGCACATAGCCAAATGAATTTCATCTTACGAGCTATGATATTTTGCACAATAAATGATTTTCCAGCTTATGGTAAATTGTCGGGTTATACTAACAAAGGAGCTAAAGATGTCCCATTTGTGAGGAAGACATGGTTGATCTTTGTTTGAAAAATTGCAAGAAAAAAGTGTTTATGAGTCATTGAATTTTTTCCCCTGTTGACCACCCTTATCGAAAGAAGAAAAATGCCTTCAATGGAAAAATCGAGACTCGAGTTTTCCGCTTACCGTTAACAGGAATGAGGTTTATGAACGAGTTAAAAATATTGATGTCGTGTTTGGAAAACCTTTTAAGCATCCTCAGAAGAGTCTTTGGAAGAAGAGAACCGTATTTTGAGATCTACCATACTAGGAACATTTAAAAGTAAGGAATTATGTTGATGTAATGCATGTGGAGAAAAATGTATGTGATAGTATCATCGAGACATTATCGAACATTTAAGGAAAGAAAGATGGTATCAAAGTCAGAAAAGACATGGTAGAAATGGGGATACGGGATAAGTTAGCACCTCAAGAGTCGGAAAAGCGTACCTTTTTACCCCCATCTTTTTATACTTTGTCTAGGAAAGAGAAAACATGCTTTTTTGAGTGCTTAAATGTTGTTAAGGTTCCATCTGGATACTCTTCAAACATCAAAAGTCTTGTATCGATGAAGGATCTGAAATTGGTTGGCATGAAGTCTCATGATTGTCATGTCATAATGCAACACTTGTTACCAGTTGTAATTCGAGGTATACTTCCAAAACATCTTAGACATGTCATTATAAAATTGTATTTTTTCTTTAACGCAATTTGCAGTAAAGTTGTTGATCCGGAGGTGTTGGATGATTTGCAGGCCGGTGTTCTTAAGGTATATGTATCCATTTGAGAGATACATTGGGATATTAAAAGGATATGTGAGAAACTGATTTAGACTTGAAGACCGTATCATTGAAGGTTATGCTGCTGAGGAGGTTATCGAATTTTGTAGTGATTACCTAGATGGTGTTGAGGCTATTGGTATTCCTAAAAAGCATCACGAGGGAAGACTCGAAGGTAAATGTACGATTGGATGCAAAACAACCTTGCCCAGTGTTGAATTGCGAGACAAAACACACCTCCTTATCTTGCAAATCCTAATTGAGGTTCATCCATATTTAGACTAGCACATGTCCATTTTAAGGCAGCAGAATCCTTTAAAAGATGAAAGGTGGGTGACTAATCAACATAATCGCTCATTTGCAAAATGGTTCAAAGATCTAGTGATGAAAGAGTTGTCACAAATACCGAATACCATTTCTGAAACGATAAAGTGGTTAGGGTATGGTCCTGGCGTACTTGTGAGGTCTTATGAAGTATATGACATTAATGTGTATACATTTTACACAAAACGTCAAGATTGTAAGAGTACGATGCAAAATAGTGGCATGAGACAAGTAGCATTATCAAGAGATTTTTCCAGAGCCAAAGATACCAGACCAATAGATGCTGCAATGTCTTATTATGGTGTAGTTGAAGATATTTGGGAACTTGATTACAAGGAGTTCAAGTTTCTTCCCTTCCAATGTAAATGGGTTGATAACCAACGGGGTGTTCGGGTGGATGAATTAAGTTTCACTTTGGTGGATTTTTGTCGGCTGAGCTATCTTGATGAGCCATTTATACTTGCATCACAAGCAAAAAAGGTATTTTATATTCCTGATCCTGTCGATACTAAGTGGTCAGTTGTCCTTCAAGGTAAGAGACGTATTGTTGGCATTGGTGATGTGGTGGATGAAGAAGACTACGACCACTTTGATGAAACCCTTCCATTTTCTATTGGTATACAAACGAGTGCAACTTCAAGGGAAGATAACCTTGAAACAGATTACATGCTTTGGGATCATGAAGAAGGATTGTGGATTGACCATTGTTCGTGATTATTAGTTATGTGAGGTCATTTACATTCTTATACTTTGTAATATTGTTTATATATATATATATATATATATATATATATATATATATATATATATATATGCTCTATTCGTTAAAAATATGCATTTTTGACTTTGGTAACACTAATTAATATGCTACATTTATTTATCTGTGTTGTTATACATGTAAGTACGTTGAATAGTAACTTTCAAAGTAATGGCTAGTTCTTCAAGTTCATCTGATCATGATTAGTCCATTAGCCAAAAGAAAAAGACTAGAGGGCCAACAACTTGCAAAAAATGAAGAAGAAGGTGTAGGAAATGAAAGTCATTGAATTTGATGAGCACAATAGACCGATCGGACCATATAAGAAGAACTTCAAATTTTATCTTTGGTGGTCTTTAGTCCATATTCAAGTTGATATAAATATTAGTGATTGACACCAAGTTGATCAAGGTCTTAAGAACATGATTTAGGAAGATATAAAGGTATCAAATATATATATATATAAAATTAGTAATTAACCTTTTTGAAATAACATTGCATATTATTGTTGTATTTAGAGGGAGTTCAACATACCCGATGATAACATGAAAAAAACAATTTTGAGAGTTGTGGGTTTGCGTTGGAAAGACTTCAAAACAAGGTTGGTGCGTGATTTCATCAACAAGGAGCACCCGAAATACACATCACCTACTCAGCTGTACGATTTCTTGACGAAGGAACAATGGAAAAAATTCAAAAAAGAATGTGAGACTGAGATTTTCAAGGTATGTATAATGTCCCAATTCTTATTTATTTTTTTATACTGAGTTGAAAGACTAAAAGTTTGTGCTTTTTTTCCAAGGAAAAAAGTCAGAAGGCTAGGGAAAGGTAACTGCAGAACGAGCATCCACACTTTTTAGGCAAAGCTGGTTATGTTGGGATGAGGCTGAGTGGTTTCAAACAGACCCACTGCCTTCTACGTCTTCTTGTGGATCAATTAGCTAATCCATGTTAAGCCAAGATCGCAGTTTAGATTGGGTTAGAGCAAGATCTAAGAAGAAAGAAAATGGAACCTATTACATCCCCAATGAGAAAACGAGGAAGAAGTATGAAAAAATTGTAAGTATAGCCTCCCATTTTTTCATATTGTGAATTAAAATTTACTGAAGTGTACTTATATTAAATTCTCACTTTTTTTTTTCTTTCTTTTGGAACATATTAAAAAAGGGGAGGAAGCCACTCAAGGGACATTGTCCCAAATAGACACCATGATTTCTTATCCGAAGCCCTTGGGAAGGAGGAGCATCCTAGACGGGTGAGGGGGTATGGTGTCTATGTCACAATCAAAGATGTATATGGCAAGCTCGACAGTTCCAGCAGACGATCTAGTGGGGTCTTTTCGGTAGATCCTGTTAAAGATATGATCACGAGGGAGACCGATCGAGTCAGGTCAGAGTGACAAACTAAGTTCGACAGTATGCAACAAAAATATGATTCTATCCTTCGGCACATTGGCTTAAATGTTGATGCCGATGTGGACATAACTCCGACTCCCCCACCACCAACTCGCAGCAGTTGCCACTCTGTTGATCCAAATCCATATGATGGGCTTCAGGTATCAAATGTGAATAAAATTATTTGGATGTCTAGAATATTATTTGAAACTAATTTCAACTGTATGGTCTAAGGATGATTTTCAATCATGTTGAACAATAGAAACCGATACCATGCCGTCTAGCTGTAAGTTGTGATATCGAGCTTCATATAGTGGCGAGAGGGTCAGTGTTCCCGTTTGGACCTGAGACTGTGGTGCACCATCAATCACTTTTGATCGATCATGTTAAAGTGACGGTTGATGATGTTGTATGTGGTGCAGAAGCATATCCTCTTCTAGTGACATCTCAATATCACACCACGGTGGGGGAAGCTATTGGAAGCTTCAATCAATGGCCTCAACATCTGGTTATGTTAGGAGGTAATAATTTTTAGTTATATAAAAGTTTATTTCAAAATTGTTTACTTTGATATTTATATGAGTCGAGTTATGATGATAACAATTTTCTAAATGCAGGAAGAGTCACCGAAAAATGCAAAAAAAGTCAATAAACAAAACATGTCAAAAGTTCTGAAATGTCATCTACCCGGCGACCTCCGCTTGTTGACGATGCAATGTTACAACGTCTGTGACAAATGCGTCACTTCCACAACCGACGCATATTGTCTTTTACAATCGACACAAATGACTGAAACTGTACTAGTGTATCAACAAGATTTAAGGATAAATAATGCTTACTATTGAAATATACATTCGTGAACATGCATTCTCTTATGGTCAACTGTTTGTAGCACTTTCTCGCGAAAATTCAATACAAACTATTAAAGTCTTGGAAATAAAAAAAAAGAAAAATTGTGAGAAGTTGACAAAAAAAAATTATGTACAAAAATGTGTTATTATAATCAAAACATTACATTTCAATTTATTCAAAATTTTCACATTATATACATAATTTCATAAAAAAATAAAAAAATTATTCATATATAACATTTTTTAAAAATTTAATTTTTTCTTTTAATAATATTTAATACCTTAACTACTTTTAAAAATAGTATTCGTAGAACAAAAACATTACACATCTCAATCATCATATACATAAGTCGTGCAACACATGTGCTTACTAATAGTCATCAAAATAGAAAAGTGGCATATGATACATAATATATATGAAATTTATATGCATATTTATTTCGATATGAAAAGTATTAGAATTCTTAATAGTAATATTTTACGAGATAGAGTTTATTACTTTTCTTTTTTATATTTTTTCACATAAGTGACATATATTATGTTTGGATAATAATGACCAACACAAAATTAATGTTTAAAAAATTGCATTATATAAAGATTGTAGGAAAATAGTTGTCGAATTTGATTGACAAAATAATAAACAATAAATTAGACCACAATAATATAAATATTGATTAAAACCAAAAATTATAAATTCGAGTAGAATCTGGAACCAACAGTTTCCGTAAAACAGATTTGCCCCCTCACCAATCTGTGCTTGAGGTTTTTCTGAGCATCTGTCTCCCAGGATATAATGGAGGTTGAGTAGTTAACTCAGCACAAAGTTACCACTCACACGAACCGAACTTATGTATGAATAATCACAAAAAGCCATGACACAATAAAATTGAAAAAAAATAAAATATGGAAAGAACAATGCTTAGAACAAAGCAAGACAATGATTTCAGTGTGTTGTCAAAGAGTGGGGAGATGAGATTATATAGCAAGCAAATGAGTCATATAATAACTCCACAATTAACAAGGCCAATTAAACCTCAATCAATTGTAATAACTTGGGAGTTACATGAGTTGAAATGTGGTAATTTACTCCTTAATTAACAACAATAATTTCAGGAGTTTCTAGTTCAAAATTGATAAAAACATGGACCATGCGAAGTTCCTATTGAACTCCAATTTCTCATTTACATTTTTTCCAACAATCCCTACATGAATGAAAATTGCGTGAGACACGATAACAAAAGACACAAAGACTTGGTGATATAGTTCAACGGTTGAAACCTGCATAGGATAGGTAGGTATTACCCTTTGAACCTTCCATTGTGAAAATATATTCACTTTACTAGCTGACCAGTAGACGCGATGTCCTTGAACTGTTCTGCATTTTGCGTAAACGATGATATACCTCACAAAGGATTCTTCCTTACATAGCTCAGTTCTCACTGTTATGTTTGTTGTGGCCAATAACAGATACTTGGTTCTGTGAGAGTTTCTAAGAATTTAACCCAACACATTTCCTTTAGAAGTGGCCTCACTTCTCTCTCTCATAGGTGATTTCTTAATTAAGAGTGGCCCACTCTACTCCGCTTGGATTCCCGACGTATAAGAATCATTAAAATCCTAATGCTTATCCTTCATTCTTACGTCCATCACTGTTACATCATAGTAATGGATAAGGGATTTATCCCCCACAGTGATTCAATTAGGTATTTACAATTAGGTTGTCCCTTTGAACCTATATCTTGGTATTTCCAGTCTGTTACGTTGGGTTTCCATTGTATTAACTCATTCATCCAAGGGCTTAAGTCACATTCCTTTCGATGAGTTTGCAACTAACTCTTTATTTAACCATTTGGTTAGCGAATCCGCAATGTTGTCTTTTGACTTTACATAGTCAACAGAGATAACTCTAGTTGAGAGTAGTTTCCTTATAGTATTATGTTTACGATGTATATGTCTAGACTTACCATTATACCTATTGCTCTGTGCCAATCCAATTTCTAATTGAATGTATACAAATTACTGGCACAAGCTTTGACTATCTCGGAATATCCTCTAAGAATTGGCGTAGCCATTCAGTCTCTTCACCACACTTGTCAAGGGCTATAAACTTAGATTTCATGGTAAATCTAGCTATAACTGTTTGTTTAGAGAATTTCCATTATATTGCTGCAACTCCCAATGTGAATACAAATCCACATGTAGACTTTGAGTCTTTAATATCAGATATCCAATTAGTATCGCTCTATCCTTTAATAACTATGAGATATTTGGTATAGTGCAGTCCATATATCTCAAGTAATTTAGTATTCTTACTATTCATTTCCAGTTGTCAAAACCTGGATTACTCGAAGATCTACTCAACTTGCTAATTGCTTAGGCTATATCTGGTTTTGTACAACTCATTTAGTACATAAGTCCTCCGATTATTCTAGAGTACTGAACTTGAGAAATATTAGTCTTTGTTTTCGATAGATGTTGATTTGTATCTATCAGAGTTCTAGCTACTGCAGAATTATCCTTGCTAAATTTCTTGAGAATTTTGTCCACATAATCAGAGACGGATGTAGCATCCGGCGATCTGCAGATTTGAATTTTTTTTAAAAAAAACCAGAACAGGCTTTCGACTGGCCAATTTTTTCCCATAAAAAGCCCATAACCTAAACCCAAAACCCAATAACATTACCATATTATTACCCAATACCCAACCCACCATTTCAAACCCTCAATCGAAATCGGAAATCACAAAAGATGCACCTCTTTCTCTTCTCTCATTCTCTGGCTCGCTGCTCGTGTCGCGCACTGCAGTGACGACACCGATGCACGCCACAACACCGACCTATTGTCGCCTCCGTCATGACTCGTCCAACTTCGGAGTATGCTGACACTGAGACCTTGAGGGTGAGTTCGTGTTATTTTTTTTTTTTTTTTTTAAGGTTTTGTATCTAACTAACAATCTTTAATCTTTATTTATGTTAATATAATTTTGGATGACAGTACTTTGTTGTTGGATTGGACTTTTGGAGAGTTGGGCAATAAGCAAGCAACAATAATTTTTAATCTAAAAATCAATTCTCAAATTCTCAATAATAAGGTAATGTTTGGCTGCCTTTACTTTATTTTCGTTTTGAAGTGTTATTTATATGATTTCAGATTCTTAGTAGTTAAGTTTTGAAGTTTTGTTTGAAAATTTTGAAATGAGAATTGTGAATTGTTAAGATTTGATGAATACTTGATTTTTGAATTGTGTTTATTTATTGAAATTTGATGAATATTTGATTTGATTTGTGAATTATGATTATTGACTTACAGATTATGAAACGTTTTTTTTTTTAACCTAAACAAAAGTTTCAACCTAGTGATTTGTGTTTATTTTGCATCTACAATTGTTTGTATTGAATTATATTTTCATATATTTTATTATAACTTTTTATTTTTTTCTATACTTATTCATTAATTTTTAATATTATTTAATTAAATAATATAAAAAATCTCGCTATTTACGACCGTTCACGTTCGTCGATCAACGGTCAAAAGTCCACGGTCAATAGTCAACGCTATAGCTGGACTCTTGGCCTGGATCCGTCACTGCACATAATGTGACTGACTTAGAACAAACTCATTTGAAATTTTAACTCTACAGATAACATCGGCTAAACCCATATCTTTCATGTCGAATCTTGAGTTCAACATGTCTTTTTGTGGATTTAATCATCTTATCATTATCGCCAATGATAAGCATATTAGCAACATAAAAATATAAAATGACATAGCCATTTTAATATCTTTTTCATACACACATTTATCAGACTCGTTGATTTTAAATCCACTTTCTATCATGACAATATCAAATTTTTTCATGGCATTATTTGGTTGCTTGTTTCAAGCCATACAATGATCACTAATTACCAATTTACAGACTTTCTTTTTCTGCCTTGTTGATGAAAAAATCTCAGTTTGTTCCATGTAAATTCCTTTTTCTAAATCTTCATTTAGAAAAGAAGTTTTGACATCCATTTGATGTACTTCGAAATTGTAAAAAGATGCAATATCTAATATCATTCTAATGGAAGTTATTCTTATTACCAAAGAATATGTGTCAAAGTAATAGATGCCTTCGTGTTGCCCATAACATTTAATTACAAGTTTGGCCTTGTACTTATCGATAGTTCCATTTAATTTCATTTTCTTTTGAAAATCCATTTGTAGCCTAATAGTTTTGCTTCTCGAGGAAAGATCCACTAGCTCCTAATTATGATTTTTCAAAATGGAATCTATCTCAATTTTAATGGCCTCTTTCCATTGAGGTTATTCTAAAGAGTATACAGCATCTTTGGAGCTTTGAGGTTTAGTTTCTAGCATATAGATTAGAAAATCAGGACCATGAGATTTTTTAGTCCTTTCTCGTTTGCTAAGTCTTGATTCAACCTCAACCTTTTCTTCCAATTATTGGTCCTAACTATTCTCAATCATAGTCTCATATGTCCTTTAGAAGAGTTAGTTTCCTCTTTGGACTTGTACGAAAATACATGTTCAAATAACGAAGAATATCTCGATCGTGTTTTTTTTGTATGCCTTGAATCTTCGATTCATACATCATAAATCGATAAGCACTACTGTTGTGCACATATCCAATGAAATTGCGATCAACAGTTTATCAGACCTATTTCACCTTCTTTGGTGTAGGTATAGTCACCTAGGCAAGACGCTCTCCCATTCATAAGTATTAGTAGGAAGACTTCCTCCCTTTCCATTACTTGTAGGGACTCTTATCTTATTTCTTTCAGGGGCGCCTTATTTGGAAGGTAATCTTTGAGGTCTTTCCAAGCTGGATGCATCTTTCCAATGATGACATCCACTTGGAATGTCTTACTCAGAGTCATCCCCTCGGCATGAATCTTATGTGGAATCACTGTGAATGATCACGATCTTTGAATCCACCATCTTATATTATAGGAAGATACAAGAAATCTCTTGGCTCCAACATTCTTGATTTTATATTTTCTGTCCAAAGGTTCCCAAAATTCCTTAGCCCTTTTTATTGTGCAGTGCACGTCGTACAATGAATCAACAAAATTGTTCATGACATAATTCCGGCATAGGAAATCAGAATGCTTTCAAGCATCTACTGCACCGATTATCTGAATGTCTCCTTCACCGTCTTGGAGTATTGGAGTATTCTCAGTAAAAAATCTCGCAAGATTCAAGGTGATCAGATAGAATATCATCTTCTACTGCCACATTTTGAAATTCAAATTTCTTTATTTTTTCCAATTGTTAATTGGAATAGTCACAGTTGGGGCTGCAGTTTGTGCCACTGTTTAGGTCACAACATGACTTGGCAATGTACCCATAGTCCAAGCAACAACATAATTTGGCATAGCCACAACTTGAGTAACAGTAAGACATGGCACTTGACAACAATTTCACAAAACTTTAGTAGTCAATTTTGAAGTAATTCTTAATTTTGGGTACTTAATTACAATTTCACAAAGCTTTTGTGGCCAAATTTTTTTTTTTCAAACTTTAGGTGGAAATTTAGAAAAAATTCAAACTTTAGGCCCTGATTTAGAAAGTTTTCAAACTTTAGGTGCAAATTTAGAAAATTTTCAAACTTTAGGCGCTGATTCATAAAATTCTCAAACTTTAGGAGCTCAATTGTAAAAACCCAAAACTTTAAAGGACCAACTTGAATAATTTATAACTTTGGGGCTTAAATTAAAAATTCTATAATTTCTGGGATCAACTTAATTTTATTAATAAAATTTGAGGTCTTGAGTGTGCAATAAAACAATAAAATCAAAATTGTACAAGGAGCACCCAAAATCTTCTAATTTTCAGTCCAAACCCCTGCCTCAATAACTGATCCAGCTAGGTGGGTTTGAAACTTAGCCTAGCCGCCGTCCCTATCAACTAGAAAGGGTGTAGCCCCTTCGACGACCCGAGTGCCATGCGGTGCCATCCCCGAATCACAAACCGTGGTTGCTCTTTCGCTAGCACCGACGATGGCGAAAGTCGCCTGCCACACGAAATCAAAAGAAGTAACCGAATCTGGATTCCATTCTCTAAACCCAATTCGATTTCAACCAACAACTTGACAGCCACTATTTAATTTCTTGCAGGCTTACAAAAATCATTTATATTTCACAATGTCAACAACAAGCAGTAAGCAAATCTTGAAGGAATAGCAGAGAATTGTATTTCTTAAAGCACTACTTCCATAGTTTATTCTCAAAATACCCTTCACAGAGTAATGAGTTTAAAACTACACAAAGCAATATTCCCATTTACCTTATGTACCAATTGCTAATTGTTATGCAATTTTATCCAAAGAAAGCCATTTGAATGAATGAACCAGTAGTTCTAAGAATTGTGTTCTAGATTTACTTAAACTTTTTGAATGCAAGTTGTACCTTGAAATAAAGTTGGGAAGTTTTGACTACCATGACCACTGCCCGCATTTCCAGAATTTCAGCAAAAAATTCAGATTCTAAGATACCTAGAAAATAAATTAAACAATACCGCAAGCCCAGCCCCTTGAAATATTAATGAACAATTTTGGGTAAAGCTTAATAGTTTATCAACTGTTCACTTCACCAAAGCTCTCAAATATATTCCAATAATTATTTTTAGGAAATCAACATGGAATAAGATTAGCCCTTTTTTGTTCTTTCAAAAAAAAAAAAAAAAAAAATTCAAATTCTCTTTTCACAAAAAAAAAAAAAAAAAAGAATCTATTTTAAGCTTGTAGGAAAATAGACGTCGAATTTGATTGACAAAAGGACAAACAATAAATTAGACCACAATAATATAAATATTGATTAATACCAAAAATTGTAAATTCGAGTAGAATCTGGAATCGATATCTATGCGAGCACAGTTTTTTTAAAACAGATTTACCCCCTCACCAATCTATACTTGAGGTTTGTCTGAGCGTCTGTCTCCTAGTATACAACGGAGCGAGATTGAGTAGTTAATCGAGTACAAAGTTACCATTTCGACAAACCGAACTTATGTATAATCACCAAAAACCAAAACACAATAAAATGGACAAAGATAAAATATAGAAAGAACAATGCAGACAATGATTTCCGTGTGTTGTCAAAGAGTGGGGAGATGAGATTATATATAATATGGCAAACAAAAGAGTTATATAATAACTCCACACATAACTCCACTATTAACAAGGCCAATTAAACCTCAATCAATTATAATAACTTAGGAGTTACATGAGTTGAAATGTGGTCATTTACTCTTTAATTAATAACAATAATTTCAGGAGTTTCTGGTTGAAAACTGACAAAAACATGGACCATACGAAGTTCCTATTGAACTCCAATTTTTCATTCACATTTTTTCCAACAAAGATTTCCTCTTTGGGAGCAAAATATAACATTTCTTTATAAAAATGTCAGATCTTATAAAAATAATGCATTATAAATAGATTCCCTAATAAATTTGTTGATCTCATTATCTAAATCAGTATAAGAAATATAACTTGAAATGACGAAAAAATGAGTCACGCTTTATTTTATATATATAGGTACAAAAGAACTGATACATGAAAAAGAATTCCTTCCTTATCCTAAGGAAATAAATAAGGTTGCTCCAACCTATTTCATTCTTAAAATATAACTAAGGCCGCTCCGATGGACAGTAAAACTGGTAAGAAACTTGCAAACACATATGTTGCCGAAGAATCAGGTGGAGGAGGTGGAGGTGTTCCAGCAGCAGCAGGCCCATTAGCATTGGGAGTTGAAGATGGAGAAGGAGAAGGTGCACATGCATCTGGCTGAGTCGAGGTGGGAGAAGGGGTTGTAGGGGTAGTTGGTGGGCTTGAAGTTGGCGGATTGGTCCCTGGCGTGCCTGATGAGACTGTAATGGCTAGCTTCTGGCCCGCTTGGCAGTGGCTGCCGAAGGTGCAAATATAATAGTGCTCGCCTGCAGAGTCAAGAGTTACGTTTGCTGGTCCATTTGTGATGGTACTGCCTATGGCATTGTCATCAGTGCATGCATCATAGGATGACTTTGGAACTCGGAGGACATCGTGTTGGTTGGTCACGAAGTTAAACACTGGAAAAGAGGCCAAATACAATTATTTTACATTGTAATCGTTTCGTTTCGTTTCATAAGTACGCAACCAAGACTCCAAGTTATTGATCAAGAATACGACGTCGCAAAAAATACTCATTTTTGAAAGGAAAATATTGAGAGAATTACCTAAGATGTCACCAACCAGGAAGGTTTTGCCCGAAGCCCAATTGACATAAGAGACCATACTATTTTGGGGTATAGCCCAACCCATGCCATCTCCAACAATGTGCAAAGTTTGAGCACCTATGTATTGCACCATAGCTGCAAAAATAGCTGCATAAAGAACTTTACTTACAAACATATCCATCTCTCTCTCTCCCCTCTATGTTATGAACTCTTTTTTTTTTTTCGTGGTATAAAGTGTGTTTTTCAACTTAATGTGTAAATTGCTACTGATAATGCGAACCTAATTGCCGTTACAATGCTGTTAAATGTTAGCTATATATACTGATGAGAGGTGGAAATGGTCTCAAGCTTGTAAGGGGAAATTAAGTGCCTTAGCTTTCAGCAAGACTTGAATTGTCAGCTATGGTTCCCGTCCTTATATTTTTGGGGATATATGGAAATCTCAAGTCATGAATGAACGATTAGAAATATGGGAACTGGAAGGAGTATGAGAATAGACTCATTCAACTTTGCTCAAATTGTATAGAAATTTCTGCGTAAGCCTTCCAGATTCAAGAATTTAGAGTTCTTGGTTTGACTTTGTGTTGGGTCCTTTCCACATCACTGACAAATGATTTCAATGTTCCAATTTGAGTTTAAAAAAATTTAAATAATGACATTATATATATAATATATGATCTAATAAACTTCAGTATAATAAAAGAAAATTATATATAACAGATTTATTAAATTTATTACACAAGGATGTATTAGAAGAATTATGTAAAGACTATAGAAATGAATTACCATAGATCAGTACATTTATTAGTAAAATATCTAAGTATGGAACTGAACAATGAACTAGATAATTTAACTGAAGAAAGGATAAACCTAATAGATTAGTTAAGAGAAGAAAGAAAAAAAAAGAGATTTCAAGAATAAAGATATTAGATAAAAAATAAAATATTTTAACAAAATTAAAAATCAATTAGAAAACATTAAAACTATTTTAAGAGATAAAGATGAAAATAATAAAGCACTATATGATAATACATATGACCTAAAATAAAATAAAAAAACATTTTAGAGAAAAATATAGAATGTGTTTAGTTAAAATGAGTTTTTTTGAAATGAATAGTGATTTTTAGAAGAATGGATGGTCGAAATTTGGTTGAAAAGTCAAATATTATGGGTTTGATTTTTAATGGATGATTGAGATTAAGTACTGTAGAAAAATGAGAATAAATGAATGGAAACCAAACAAGGGCTAAAAGCAGTAGAAAGATTATGTGAGGAACAGATAAATAAATCCAAGAGTCAAAATACCAATCAGAAATTATTCTAGAAATTGAACATATCAAATGAGGATATTAGTGACAGAATTTGCAGAAATAAAATTTGAATACTATGTTCATGGGGAATTTATTTTAAAATAGAATTTGAAAAATTTGTTAAAGACAACCCTAAAACACCTAGAACTTTAGGATCAAGAATAAAATTTCTGTTTGAAAGACTTGTGTGTATATATATAGAAAGTTCAGAAAATTTAGGAATTTTAGGAAAAAATATAAAAAACCTAAGAGAAGAAATTACAAGAGGAGATATAATCCGAATAAATAACAGAAAATTTAACATTATAAAAAAGATAAAAGACAATGCAAAAGTTGGAATTGTGGAGAAATAGGTCATATAAGTCCTTATTGTAATAAGAAAAAAGTTAAAATATTATATAAAAGCAATATCTAGAAATAGAAAATGAACTATGTGAAATATCTGATATTGAAATAAACCAATTTAATAAGGTCTTTTATTAAATCGATTGCTCCCACTGTTTTACCGGAATTAATGACTTTCAACATTAATCTCATGAAATCCTATTAGATTCACAGTGGGCTAGGATCCCTTCTATTCTATTAGATACTTGAGTGACTAAACAAGCTCTAATAAAACATTCATGTAGATATTCCTATCAATTACATCTCCATGTGATTCCTAGATCATCAAGTAGACAAATCTTTGTCCCACACATCTTATGTGTTTAGTTGACAGTACCTCCAAAATCTCATCTCCTTGTGTGACTCAGTAAAAGATAGATTTCGGTTAAATTCTATCCATGGTTCGAAAATATTTTATGTTTCATAGTGATAAACACACCTTCCCACTCCCAACCTTGAGTGACTCAACAAGTCGACATCGAGAGCGGATTCTGGTTTATTCACTATAATAATGGAAGACACTTTGTATTAACCAATTAATACGAATTTAATATTGCTTCCAAAATTATATCCCTTTTGATTGACTCAATAAATGATGTAATTTTGGTTAAACCCGACCCATTGTTCAGAAGTATCTGATATTTCATAATGAGAAACGTATCTACCAGCGAGTAGCCTTGAGTGACTCAACAAGTTGACATCGATAGCAAACTCTGGTTTTTCATTATAAAAGGAGAGATTTGATCTCATCATTCCTATGTATATTAACTAACATCAACTATGCAAAATCATACATACATTATTACTATGGATGATTATAGACGATTTCTATATAGTCTTCCCGAGCCATGAAAAAGACTAGTTGGTCAATAATCTCCATTTGCTGCTGCAACCTATATCCTATACTAGTTGTCTTCTTGTGGCCAGCTGTAACCTGTATCCTATACTAGTTTGTACGCATGCCTATGTCAAAGGAACACACCGGTCCATATCTACAAATTAGAGCTCACAGGCCCAAATAAATTAAAGAGAATAATATACAAACAAGGTGGTTACTATGTCATATTTCAAACTTAAAGAAAAAAGTTAAAATTTTACTAATCAGGTGAAATAAAATTATTTATAATAATTATACAAATGATTATAAATCTTCCTAGAAGGAAGTCCACCCATCCCCACCCTCACAACCTAGACATCGCATCTTCGCTAAAGCCACTACCACCCACCTCTGCCACCACCACCACCACCACTTTTGTCACTGCCGCCGCCACCACCATCACCGTAATAATCGTGACTTCACCAATTAAAAAAAAGTTGTTTTCTGAAAATGAGAATCCAGAAGAAGAAGAAGAATGGAACATTTTTGAACATGTGACCTAATGCTCCATATGTAACCCATGACCTAAGGCGTCATATTTAACCTGTGACCTAATGCATCAAATGTGACTTGAACATATGTGTCTGACTTGTGACTCAATGCATCAACTATTATATGTGACCAGAAAATGAATTGTGACCCGTACTTAATGCATCAAATTTTGACCTGTGACCCAATTCATCAAAGACATCAATTGTAATATGTAATCTAATTCATCAATTGTGACTCAACATGTATAGAGTGACTTGTGACTTAGTGCATCAAATGTGGGTTGTGACCTGAACATATAGAAGTGTAACCTTGTAACATGTGACCTAATTCAGATGTAATGTGACTTGTGACCTTGTGACATGTGACCTAATACGCTATATGTGACATGTGACCTAAGGCATCAAATGTGACTTGAACATGTGCGTGTGACTTGTGACTAAATGCATCAACTATTATATGTGACCTGATCATTTGAAGTGTGACTCGTGTTGTTAATGCATCAATTTTGACTTGTGACCTAATTCATCAAATGCATCAATTGTAATATGTGACCTAATGCATCAAATGTGACTCAACATGTATAGTGTGACCTATGACTTAGTGCATCAAATGTGACCTGTGACCTTGTGACACGTGACCTAATTACTGCAATGCATAACCACCAGTGACTAGAAATGCATAATCAAAACCATCAAACCACATAAATCAAATGAAATAGAGCACTCATCACCACCTCCAGTCACCACCACTCACCATCGTCTCTACGGAAATGTGTTGATCAGATGATTGATACAGGTTTCTAAATCCTGCTCCACCATTGCACCACCACGGCCTCACACCAAAGTACCATCGCCAGTGTCACCCATCCCCGCACACCACACCACACCACACCACACCACCACACATTACAGCAACACCATCGTCACTACATCACAGAACCATCACCTTCCCCTGTACAAACAACCACAAAAACGAACATATGCAATTTCACCTAAACCACTGTCATCCCACTCAAAATTGATTTTGCATAATCGTCATCCCTAAAATTAATTTTGCATTGTGGGCTTCAACGACAACTGAGAGTGAGTATCAATTACATGTACTTCCCGTGGATTAGCTGAAAATCACCTGCACGACTGCACCGTCACTCCCCATCACAGCCACACTACACCACACATCCACCGAAGCACCACCACCTCAAACCCCATCGCATCCACAACCTCAAACCACCGGTGAATAACCCAGACCCACGGCTGCCACCACCTAAAATCTGAATAGAACAAGTGAATAACCACCACAACCAGCAAAATTTTCAGAATTTTTTGTTCTGATTCATAATGGCATCATCATCTGTTTAGAATCCTGATGCAAATTAAACCTATCGCCGAAAAAGAGAAGAAATGTCGGGGTGGAAACTCATTCCCAAACTCACTCTCAACAGATAAGGTGGAAGAGGGAGGAGGAGCAATAGATCCACTCATCGAGGCTTACAAATGCCATCTGTCACCTTCATCATTTTGATTTAGCCGATGCACCCGCCCACGCAGTTCGCGAGGCTACCGATTGTGACCTTGCAAACTTAGCTAAAGGTCGGATTCGGTGAAGCAACACAAGGGTGGTGGGATGGTAGTGTTGTGCATCGGTGGTGGTGTACACCGGTGGTGGTGGACGTCGATAGTGGTGGGCGTTGGTGCCTATTTCTGGGAGAAGATCATTTGGTTGATTTTACAGAATGAAGAGTGTTGTTGAATTTGAATTAGCGTTAATGATAATTTGGGATAAATATTATTTTATTAATATTTTATTATCACCTGATTAGTGAAATAAAATACTAATATTGTAACACCCCAAGTTTCAAAACCTTAAACCTAGGCGTGTTAACTTCCATTCACATTAAATGCGGAATTTAAAACGTTTAAACATTAAAATGCGGAAAACAAATCATTTAAAAACTTCAACCTTTTCATTTTCTATTTTAAAATCTTATAGAAATTTCGACAGAGTCTCCTCTATAAATTGGACTTAACCAACCTGTAGAGGGACATCAAAACCATTTTTACAACATAAACTCAACTCAAATAGAAATCCAATATTCAACATACAACCCCAATTCTACTTCAAACTCCAACATCACCACATTATTTCAAACTCAATCCCCAAACTCCTCAACACAACATTTTGTATCAATAAGCGTCAATTAAATGCAATAAGTGATAATATAACCAATATTAGAAATTCCATAACTAATTTAAAACTAATCTCAACCAAACAATTATCAACATAAAATGAATGAATTAAGAAATAATTAATTATAAACTTAATTAACTTCAAAATTTAACTTTATTTTCTTTAAAAACTTGAAGCGGTGTAGCCTGAGTCTGTCACCAAGTGCTCTCCTCGGATCACCTAACTTTCATCACCTGAAATGTTGGGGAGGGATTGGGGTGAGCTAAAGCTCAGTAAGTAAACTTTATGCATGAATGCATGCTTATGACATGAAATGCTTTAAACTTTGAAATATGTATCCCCATTCACTTTAACCTTTCAAAACTTTCAAACTTTTCAAGCTTTCACTTGACATTTCAAAACTTTCACTTCATTCCATCGTGAGCTCACTTGGTGTAACTTCTAGTCAATCAGATAACAGTGGGCCATTCTTATTTGGAACCAGATTAAATGCGCATTTCCACCGCAAAGCGGTTTAACATTCACTTTCCCACCGCAAAGCGGTTCATTCATTCCTTTCCACCGCAAAGCGGCTCATTACATTCATTCCACCGCAAAGCGGCTCATTACATTCGGGTACGCCGGTCCCCCGCGCCCCATTTCCCACTCGGACCTTTCATGACATAGACGTACACCCATTCTTTCAAAAACTTGGGATACATAATTTTTGACAAAATTGCACTTTGACACATTCCTTTCATTAAAACATTTGACTTTCTCATTTCGATGCCAATGCATGCTTAATGATGCAATGACATGATAATGTGCATGTTTGAACATTCTTCTCAATAACATATGCTTTCATAATGTGAATGCAATTCATCAAAGCAAGTAAGTTGCACGACAGTCATTTACACATAACTTTCACATTTACATTCAACTTCTATGAAAATAGGGGGAAGTTTACTTACCTGTAGTCCTCAGTAGTCTGTTTAATATGCAGGTGGAAGTCTCGGTTGCCCGCGACGTCAATGTACCGTTTTTCCTAAGTAATTTCCATTCATTAACAAAATATGACTTTTAGTGAAAAACCACGTTTAACACTCTTAAATAAGGTCGAGACTTTCATGTGACTCATAATATAATAAACACATTTAACACTACATATAATATCATACTCGAAGTAATTAAGTTCAAGGAAAATTTTTGGAAATCTTACTTATCAATTTCACAATTCAAGTCAAGCATCCTTATTCAAACAATTGATCTTGAACTAAAATTTATAACTTTGAACATAACTTACATTTAAACTAACTTGTTTCAAAAGGTTAGAGTTTACTCTCTTATACCATTATCCCAAAATTCCAAAAATTACACAAGTTTGTTTAAATGGTCATATACATATTCGTGATCATATATACATACATTCACACCTCAAATTTAATATTATAGCACACAAATTAATCAAAATTTCGTGAATATATACCTATGCCCACAAAAATCCAAACTTTATACATATATATGCACGCATCTATACATACATAATAATATATACATTCATATACATCAATACTCATTCACATAACATCATTAATTCCCAAATTCATGGTTACACTCGAAATTACACAAAAATTTGAATCTGAAATTAACTGAAATATCTGAATTTATGCATATAAAGTGTATACATACATTATTTACATAGAATTTATACATATATACATGTGTGTATCGAATTATGGGCGTGTGTGTGTGTGTGAAATCTCGTGGAACCGTGTGTGTGTGTGTGCGGTTCACGGGTGTGTGTGTGTGCGTGAGGAGAAAAGGGAAAAGGGGGAAGAGGGGAAGGGCTACTACCGTGGTGGTGGCCGGCGTCGCGATCGGGTTAGAGAGAGAGGGTGACCGAGAGTGAGAGTTGAGTCGAGGGAGAGGGAGGCGGAAACGAGAGAGAGAGAGAGAGAGTGTGATGGAGAAGAGGGAGACCGAGAGCGAGCGTTAGTGAGGAGTAGGTTAGGGTTAGGTCTAATCTTTTGAAATTTACACTTCGGTCCCTCAATTCTCCTCCCATGCAATTCAGTCCCTTAGCTCCCATAAATTGGTAATTTAAGTCCACGACCCTCAAATAAATTTCCAAAGTGTCACCAAACTTTTCTCAACTTCAATTTAATGCAATAAAATAGAAAATAGCATGTTTAGGAAGTAAAACAATTAATCACATAAATTACACGTAGACTATTAAAATAAACAATTTAGAAACTTTTAATTGGTACATTGATCGAGACGGCATCCAAGTCCTTCCACTGCAAAATAATTCAAATTATTGACATTAAAAATATCATTAAATTTAAAATTTATAATATTAACATAATTATTACGTGAAATTTAAGGATACACGAAAAATGAAAAGCGGTCTTACAAATATCATGTAAGTTTGAAATATGAGAAACATAAACATGGTGAGGTGTAATTTCCACTAAATTAAATTAGGGAAAATTACGCTTATTCATGCTTTTATATTTAAAAGTTTTAAAATCAGCTGTTTAAAAAATAATTATGAAAACCAGGTATGATTAAAATCTTAAAACAAGCGATAGTGCAAAGGAACGCCCACTCCAAGTGCACACATCTTTTCATTGCTCGTAATGTGTTAAATCTCATACTTAATCCCAATGTCTTCTCTTTTAACGCCATTATTGTTGCCTATATGCTAAAGAATTAAACCTCACATTGCTCATCACCTGTTCGACATAGTTACCCAATTGGACATTGTATTGTAAAGACTGGATAAGGATAGCGTTGAAGGACGACACGGTGGTGGTGGACCTACTGTTGCATCTTCGAAAGTATTCTTCATCGGAACCCTCTTCGAAACGTCCTTGCTCTATTCCTTTGCAATCAGTTGTAAACTGTAATTGTAAGTGAGTTCCAGGAAGGGAGGGATGTTCTCAGCCCGCAAAAAACATTTGGGGTGTTCTTTTTCATTGTGATATAGTTCACATTCTAAGCGTAATAGCTTGTGAATAGCTGTGATTGATAAACCTTCCGATGTTCCTAAACTGAGCTACATCAATTGTAAAGCCGTCTTCTTCCCACAATTCTATTGATTCTTCTGAATTGTGATAATTTTGACCAATATCAAACAAATATTCGTCATTGCCAGCTCTTTGTTCGACTTCTTCTATCTTCAAGAAGCTCTCCTCCATACTCCTATATAAAAATTTAGATGGAATAAAGGTTGGGCACCTCACACCCCATCATTTAGATTCTGTCTTGAAGATTTCGAGCTAGATTTTGATCCCATGTTCATGTTGGCTGATTCTGTTATAGAAAGAAGGAGGGCATTTGCAACAAGAATTAAGTTGTTGAGACAGTAATTAATTACAAATTACAAATTACAATTTTATGAATTTAGTAGCTACAATTGTAATTAAGGTAAATGTAACTATTTCAATTAATTTTAGCAAAAAAATAAAATAAAATAAAAAAATGTTGTGCTTTAAAAATTCATTAGTTACAATTGTAATTAATTGTAAAATATAAATAAAGTTACAATTATAATTAAATGTAAATTGAAATTATTACATAATGTAATTAAGTTGCAATTGCATTTGTAATTAAGGTGGATGTAACTAATTCTATTAAATTTAGTAAAAAAGTCGGTCATATTGTACAAATTTATTAGTTACTACAACAATTGTAATAATTAATTGTAAAATCGAAATGAAATTATAATTGTAATTAATTACAAAACTGAAATAAAAGTAAAAATATAATTAATTACAAAACTTGATTTTGATAATCACATTTGATACTTTGTAACTAATTCAATTAATTTTAGAAGAAAAATGAAATTTCAAGTGAACTTATAATATACAATTAAGTTGCAAATGTAATTAATTAAATTTTTTTAGTAATAATTACAATTTTGTAATTAGATTAATTTTCCAAAGTGTGATTAGATACTACCTAATGATCAATTCCAAATTTATGCAGTCATGTAATAATTTCAATTCAAAAATTACAATTGATTTGATTTTGAATATTCTTGATTTTGATAAATAAGTTGTAATTGTAATTAATTACACATTGTAATTTATTAAATTTGTAAGTAATTCAATTAAGTTTAAACCGAAAAAAAAAGAAATTTCGAGTGATTTGCAACATACAATTAAGTTGCAATTGTAATTCAATACTAATTAAGTTAGAATTGTAATTAATTACAATGGTGAATTTAATGATGGACTAAAATTGCAGTAAAGCCAATAATTAGAAAAAGGCGATGGAATTTGATTGACTAGTGAAAAAAGAAAGCAAGCAAGCATAGTAATTAAGATTCCAAAACAAGATTTAATTTATCATCTCAATTATTTGGCTGTCCTTAATCACATCAAATCCCATCTCAGTTATGTTCTTGCACTTCAAAGTGAATCCCATATTGCCCAAGACGAATGGAAGAGTGACTCGCTACTTGTGAGATAAAGGAAAGGCGAACATGAGAAAATAGCTGGAAGACTAGTGTAAATCTCCTGAGATTCAAGCAACAGAAAACTAGAAAAGGAACAGTACTCAAGCATCCAACAAAGCTGGAAGCAACTAAACGTCAAGGAGCTCTAATGGCCAACGAGATACCTACAAAAATTAGTCCAGCTGACCTTAACAGATCCGGCTAGAGAAGAAACTGTTGCTCAAGAGTAAAACAAGCCTGAAGCTACTGGATGTGACAGAGCATCAAAGGCCAACGAGATGTTGATGAAAATCTAACTAGTTGAGTTTGACGGACCCGGGTGGAGAAGAAAGTGTAGAAGAGCGGAATTTTCAGAGAGTTGGCTTTTAGTTTTACCTGATTTTAATAATATCTTTCATATTGTTAAAATATCTTTTAAAATACCTCATATTTAAAAACAGTCCCTTAAAAGTTTGTATTTGTGTACTTAACCCATTAAATAATAGGCACGCAAGACCCAATTAAATAATAATAATACCCTCGCAGGTCCAACCAACAAAATAGAATAAATTAAGGCAACAATATATAAATAAGGTGCTTAAAATACATATTTCAAAAAAAGTGGTTAAACTTGTATAATTTCAAAAATCAGGATGTAATTAGAATAATTAATCAAATTAAATAAAATAATTAAAATGTTTTATTAATTATATACATTAAGGCCACAACACTATATATTTCAAGTTACAAAAAACAAATCTTTTAGGTCACAAATAGTTTCAAGGTCATAAATTATCAAAATATTAAGTCACAATAACAATTTTTTAGGTCACAAAATTAATTTAAAATCACAAATTATAAAATCAATAGGTGACAAATGTCAAATTAATAAAATCAATGATATTTTTAGGTCACAAATTATCAAATTATTAGATTACATATTATTAAATGACGATTATCAAATTATTAGATCACAATTATTTGATTTTTAATTCATAACTTATCAATTATTAGGTCATACATTTTTTGAAGTCCCATTTAATTAATTATTAGGTCAATTATTATGTGACCCAATAAAAAGGAAGCAGAAAATGTGACTTAAAAACAACAATCACCACCACCACCACCACCACCACCACCACAGTCTCAATCGGAAAGAACACCACCACTTCCCTATCACCTCCATCACCTGCACCGACCCCACCCCGCATGACCCCACCCCACCCCGCATCACCAAAACGCAATGAACACTACAAAATTTGCACCAGAATCGCCACTACCACCCACCCATCCATCACGCCCGACCAAGATTCAGGTCATACCACCACCATCATCACCACCACCATCATCACCAATCCAACACATCTCACGTACAACTTCACACCAAAAATCGCAAATCTCAAAAACGAGAAGAAAAAATTACAGTGTTAATGATCTTGTTGCAAATTCAGAATCTTTATAAATTCAAAACCCACTGCCATCACTGGCACCCCTACCCAACCGCCACCACCTTGCCATGGCCACCACAACCATCACTTAAAAAACCAAAAATGTCGTCTAAACCGCCACCACCACAACCACAACCACAACCACCACAAAATCTCCACCTAAAACACAATGAAAACCGCAGCATGAAACCATAAAAATCGCATCCAAAACACCACAGAAAATACCACCAACACCTCCGACGAACATCCTTCACCCAAAGATTTGGATTCTTGTTACCCAGAAGAGCATTATTTCCCGTGACCTCGTCCCTAAAACTTGAATAAGATCGACGACATCACGCGATGGGAGAGCGCAGAAACCTCTCGTGATGACATAGCGTTTCCTGTGCGGAGGGACAGCACACACAGGGTCGCCGCTCGCCGCCGAGAGCCCATCTGCAGTCGTGAGATGGCGATATCGTGCCCAGGCAACGCAGTGCTGTTTCTACTGTTGTCCTTCGTCGAGTTGCCCCCTGAGTCAATCGCTGTCAAAACGTCACTGGTAAGGGCCACATAGAGATTGGAGGAGAAGGAAGCGGTTGAGAGAGAAGAAATACTCAATTAGCCAATTAACACTACAAGAAAATTAGGCTTATCCTACAAAATTTTCGCATACAAAATAAAATTTGTATACAGAGTCTACTTTTTCCTACAAAATAAGTTTTTGTAGGGATAAGGATTTGGCTTCAAAAATATTTATACTTAAACTACAAATTTTCCGCATACGAATGAAATTTGTATGCAGAGTGTATTTTTCCATACAAAACGAGTTTTTGTTGAGATAAGTATTTGGCTCCAAAATATTTATACTTAAACTATAAATTTTCCGCCTACAAAATTAGATTTGTAGGCGGAGTTTTATTTTTCCTCACAAAAATTAATTTTTCGTAGGGATATATTTTGGCTCCAAAATTTTTAAATTGAGATGATTCGTGCTCACGAACAAGTGAATTTTTCCTGAAAATAAATTTGTGGGACAAAATATATCTTTTGGTAACAACAAAAAACTTGACCAATTCATATTCTAATATTGCTCGAGAAATTTTCATGACTTTTTAATTATTTTAATTTTTATAAAATACATAATTTAGAAGGTAATTAAAACGAAAAAGAGTGACAAAAAAAATTCTCCAATTAACATAACATATTTTGTCAAAAAATTAAAATAAATATTATAAAAGATACTTGCAAATTTTCGTGAGCTAATTCTCAATTTTCCAAACACAAAATCGACTTCTCCTATGTTTCCGATGACCTCTCCATTTCATCAATTATTTCATCCATGCAAACAAAACCAATCATACCAAAATTTTTCCCCCAATCTCGAACCTACATTCAGGGGCGGACCACTAAATTTTGTTCCAATTTTTTGCTTTTTTCTTTTAAATCAAAATATAGATTTTTCCCTCCTCTGCTCCACTCCTCTCAGACTAACACATCCCTGAGGCCAAAAATAAGTAAAACCCTACCCTTGCCCACTTCGCTTGTAGCTGAGGCCTGCACCTGTTCTCACTTCCACAGTTCTGGTGATGAATAAGCAGAGTCGATCCGAAATTCTCTCATATAATTACGCATTATAGACTCTTATCCTTCAATCTACTATCCCTTCTCTTTCTTCATTCTGGTCAGTTCAATTCAGAATATCGTGGAATTTCAGGTTCCTTTTTTTTTTTTTTTGTCGTTTGTTACTTTTTCCAACGAGTATTGGGTTCTATATTTGAAAATCGCGATTTTGATAAGTGGGCTTCGTTTATTTACATTGAATTTTGTTGGATTTTTTGCACAGTAAAATTTAGCAATGGGCAGTGCTTCATCGATGTTGACTCAGTATGACATTGAAGAAGTTCAAGAACACTGTAATTATCTGTGTGGGTCTTTTTACTTATTCCTAGATCTCGGACTTGTTATTAGTTAATTTTCAATTTCCTCTGATAGAGGCTTCTGAAGATAAATTCAAGGGCTTTTATTCATTTATTTATTTGGATGCTTATAGATGCTTCGGAATATGGTAGATGGATTGAATTTCAAGGACTTCGTTGCATTCTTGTCAGCTTTTAATGCTAAAGCAACAGTGCCTCAGAAAATTGAGAGTAGGTCTACTAAGCCTCATTTGTATTCGGGATTTAATGCATCCAAAATCTTCTGTTTCAGGTCAATTCCTCGCTACTAGTACTTTTCCATGTTGATTGATCTAGAAGTTGAAAGATACAAGTTTGGATAATTTAATCTGTATGATTTTGACAAAGTATTCTTTATAGAATCATAGGACCAAGTGATACTTTTCCATGTTGATTGATCTAGAAGTTGAAAGATACAAGTTTGGATAATTTAATCTGTATGGTTTTGACATAGTATTTGCAAAGTATTCTTCCTATAATTATAGGACCAAATGATATTTCATTTGTCCCGGAATGAGGATTCACAGTAACTATGAGAAACCTTTATGATTATATCCCCTAAGAGAGATGATTCGTTTGTTGGAATTGGTTATGAAGAGAAATTTGAATCTATAGACTGTCATTGACAAATGCATAAGCATTTTCAATTATTTTTACTTACTAAAGCACTTTTTGTGTCTTTTCTTTCAGCTTTTCTTATATTTTTAGACTATTCTTCCTTATTTCTTATGTTAATCTTCTTAGTGCAGTTTATGTGATTCATTCTTTTGATGTTTTGACTTTAATTCCAAATTCCAATGTTGTGCTCCTATTGACCCGATGAATACGTAAATGTATATAATTTAGCAAATGTTGTTCTCAATACCATCAATTTATTGACTTTGTATTGTGCTTTAATGTCTCAGTTATCTTCAAAATATATGAATCTGACTGCAATGGAAAGGTAAGTTATAAGACATAATACAAGTACTCCATGATTTTACTGGCTTATTCATGTCAGATAAGCGAAGAGAGGTATTACAATGTTCCACAGTGGAATTTGGAATTCTAATGTATTGTTGAGTAAAGTAAATAGACTATACTTTTTAAATATTTCCTTTTATGGTTGGGTCATCTCAACTACCTTTCCATTCATGTTATGTTGATGTGGGTACGTTTTACATAATGCTGATGATAATTGAAAGTTGAATCAGTCTACTGATTTGTGTAAATTTGCTTTCAAGGTTTAAGCATTGAGCTTGATATTAAGGTCTATAAATTGAGTTTCAACGGGATTGTATTCTGTTCCTAGTACCATTTCTTTATTACCAATTCCAGTACCCATATCTTTAGGAATACACATTTAATTGAATATACATTAGTTTATTGATATCTTGAGGCGAACACGTTCCACAGTGATTTTTGTTTTCGTCCTTGTTACCAGATTCAGTTTGTACTTCTCATTGTATATGTCTTAAGAGTTAGAATAGTCTTTTCTTAAGACACCACAATTCACGAAATCATAAAAAAGCGATTTATTTACATAGACAAATTAGTGCTTAAGGCACCACAATTCTTGTTTTAGTCCTTGTTCCTTGTTTTAGTACTCGTTCCAGAGTGATTTATTTACTCATCACCATAATAAACTAGTTTTCTCCTTACTACTTATTTAATGCCTCACGACTTGTGTTAATTTTTTATAGGATGAGATGCTTGCTAAAGATGATGATTATCTTACAAAGGACAAATGAGCAATAACTTCCAGAGGATGCTCCTTTGGAGTAGATCTCTGTCGACGATTCGGATGTCGGACTTAAAATTATGACATATGTTCTAGGTGTGAACCTCAAACGTCAAATTCATGGATTGTGAGATGAACATTGGGAGTTCTCCAATGTGGGCCGTATGGAGAAGTAGCTAGAAGAAAAATGTATTGTTCAAAAGGCAGCTGATGTTGCTCGAATTGAGACAGATGCACAGAATGAAAAAAAGATTGAAGGTTGTTGGGTTTTTTATGCTAGATATCGCAAGTTTGAAAAGAATATTTGCTATATTGGATGATTTTTATTTTTATTTTGGTATATTATTTTTTTAGGTTCAAATATTGATTGAAATTAATTAAATGTCTAATTAATTTAATTTATTATCTTTTTGCTCCTTTATTTTATTTTATTTTTAATAAGGTTAACAAAAATTATATAAAATAAATAAAAAATTTAAAATGATTCAATTTCTCCCTACAAATTATATTAGTATTGGGATGAATAATATATTTGCCCACAAATAAGGTTTCCTACAAAAATTTATTGGTAGGGAAATGTAGGATTAAGGTTGCAACCTTTTTTCGAGAAAAAAATATATTTGTAGGGAAAAGTAGGATTTAATTTTTATCTTGTGCCCACGAAGCCTCTATTGTAGGTCAAATTAACTTTGGTAGACGAATGATTTTGTCGGGAAATAACTTAAGCGACAAATTGCATTTGTCTCCAAAGAGTTTGTAGGGAGAGACCTTAGCCTACAAAATCTCAATTTTTGTCGTCTAATACATTTTCCCACGATGTTTGCGTTACAAATGTCCCTACAAATTTTTTTTGTCCCGAAAAGGTTTTCCCCACAAATAAGAACTTTTCCCTACAAAATCAATTTGTATGCACAATATAAAATTCTTGTAGTGTAGGTTTGGAAAGTAAGGGGCAGGGTTTAGGTATTTAATTTTGTAATAATGTTATTTGATTATTTAAATTTTAATTATAATTATAACATGATATTTGAAGTTATATAGGTTTAATCTTATTTTTGAATTTGATTCTTAAAAAGTAGGTGAGACTGTAATTTTCACATAAATTAACCATTCATCTAACCAATCACATGGGTCGAGTCCAAAGCCATCCACTAAATATAAATTCATCATATAAATGTATAATAATATATAATATCTAATATTATATAAACAAATTTCAAGTCTCTAGCAATCTAGGTCGCTAAACTAATTTAGATAAAATGGATTGAAACAAAAATTAATTAATCAAATTAATTAACTAACTTTAATTAGCGGGTCTTATTCAATTAACATCATATTTTAATCGAATATCAAATTAGAGTCCAACTTCTCAAATTTCTCAAATTACGTGATAGGCCATTAGTTAAAAATTGCATTTTAACCCTGTTTCATAATTGCAAGAAGGGGTTTAAAATATGGAAAATTGCGTGATAGGCCATTAGTTTATTTTCTGTTTTTACCAAGACTTTAATTAATAGTTTGTATTAAAATTTCGCGAGAAAATGCTATATATAGTTGATCGTGAGAGAATGCATGTTCACGAATGTATATTTCAATAGTAAGTATTATTTATCATTAAGTCATGATAATAGTCATTGCAATGTATAAACATATTAGAAATTGTTCATCTTGAATTAAAATTAATATACTCCGTCATTTACTGGAATTAATAGGATACATGAAAGATAAACTTATTTTTTAGCATGTTATCCAATGACTAATTCTGCATGGATTATATGTCTTTTGAAATCACGATAAATCATTCATGTGTCATTGTAAAGATCGTTGGATGAGTCCTTAAGAGTGTCATTGGAGAATTTATTTTTAAAATTAACTTGTTTGATGGCACACCATTTGGTAACAATGTATTTAGGAGTCCCTCTTGGTAAAATTAGTTTGTATCATCTATTGTTTCATCGAAACTGACAAATTGTACACTTTCTACATGAAATAATTCAATTAGTTTTTCATTGACATAGTCAATATATATATACTCGTATTTTGTTGAAAAAAATTCATGTTGTGCCACAAAATCAGAATGAGTTGCATATAATAATATTATATTATATTAAACATTGTATATTATTTGGTAATAAATTAATGTAATGAACTATGTTATTAATATTATTAATTGATAATGATGATATTGTGTAAGAATTTAGAGTATCTCATTGTTATGTAATGATTTAGTATATTAGCCAATGGAGCACTACGTATAAAATGTTATATGTAGATTCATTCAAAAATTAATTTATATTAATGTAGTACAATATAATTGTATTAGAAATTATATCGTATGTGATAAGTACGTTTTTCGTACTTATCTTGGCTTTAAATTTAGACAATTGTAAGTGTTTTAAGATATTATATTGCTAATTATATGTTTATTTTATTTGTTTTAGGAAAAACTCGATTTTAGATGTGTTTGGAGGTAAAAGGAAGAAAAGGGATCGAAATCGTACAAAAAATAACAAAATGGAACTCAAGTGCAACTTCCAAAAAATTGAAGAGCTCGAATTGGCATAAATGAAGACATGGATTGCACAATTAACGACTCAGGGACCAACTTGAATTATTTGAAAAAATTGAGGTTCAAAAATAACCCTACACACTAGTTGTAATTGGGCCTTAAACCCACTTAAAAATGGGATCAAAACTCCCGGCTGGTGTATATAAAAAAGGGATTCGAGCGTGGAATAAAGAGGGAGCTACTGGGAGAGTTTGGAATTGAGGAGCCGACATTGAGTGGAGATATAGGAGAAAAATTCGGATTTAGGCTGGGGGTGTGAGTGGGGAATTAATATTAGAGGAGAGTTTTAGAGGCAAAATATATACAATAAGAGGGCTGGTTAGCTGAATTGGGGAGGTGGTTAGAGTCCAGGCTGCTGTGAAATCTTTGGGAAAAAGAGGAGTCGGCTGAGTGGAAATTAAAAGGGGGCTGATATATATAATTCAAGGTAGTGGTAGGCTGAGTTGAAGAAGGTTTTCCGATCACTACAGGCAAAAGCAGAGTTGGCAGCAGAATTCTCAGTTGGAAGAAGCATTGGTGTAGTCGGCTGCGCTTGAAATTCAAGAACCAGAACTTGGACTCCTTGATTGATTGATGGCTTTCTCTTATTTTTCTTGTGATTCTTATATCAATATGCTAGGCTAAATTTCCTTATATATTGGATGAATATGAAACTTGTTATTAATTTATTTTGATTCGATAACTAGTAGTTTAATAAGTTCTTGTGTTGTCTTGATTAATTTTGCATGCTTTATTATTATTGTTTGATTGATCGGCCATCAATTAAATGTATCGTTGCTTGTTGTAGTCTTGGAAAAGTAACAATAGGTTGAAACATTGCATGATCAACACATGAATACTAGATGTTAGGAATAACACTATGACATGTGCAATCTCATTGATAATTGTGTGATTTATTGCGTTCTAAATATTCTTATTCGGACTATGAATAGATTTGGTCATGTTTATGATAGATTTAATTTGTCTTAAAAAATAAAATTAATTGCATGTGAATTATCGATTTTCAAGCAACGCATGAATGATTTAAACTACAAAACTTGGAATTGAGATAGAAGGTAACAAGTGGGTTTGGATTTCAATGCTCCCCGTTCATATTTTACTCCTCAGCATTTTTATTTTCTTTATTATTTATTCGTTGCAATTTTTAGTTAGAATAACAAAACAAACCATCTTTTTATTTATTGTTTCACTAATTAATTGAATCGACGATAAACTGATAATTAAGAGTAGACCTTATTCCTCGTGAAAACGATAATCTTAACTCATCACAATTATTACTTGTCAACGATCTCGTACGCTTGAGGGATTCACACAAACAATATGTAAATGTGGATTAGAATTTGTAAAAAAATTTCAAGTAACTTATGAAATTAAAGTCACAGATTAATGGAATTGTAGCATTTTGAATTGAAGCGTGGTTATTATATTTATTAAATAGTACATATACAATATAAACTATGAAATTTGCGTAAACGATTCAATTTTTAAAATTTTGGGCGTAATATTTTAAATATTATCTTGATATATTATATTCTAATAATATGTATTAAAGGATGGAGTAGTTTTTGTTCTTTTTTTAATAATAAATAAATAAAAAGTATAATAATGTGAGAATAATAATATGAAATTTTATTACAACATTGTAGAATGTTGATAATAAGTTAATTAAATACCTAATAAATGAAATTATATAATAATATGAAATTATATTATAACAATGTAATTATTTAATGTTATTAAATAAGGGTAAGGATATATAGATAAATATATATGGGTAAAATAGGTATTCAAAAGATTCTCCTCCATTCATCCGTTTTCGAGATTGTAGATTGTAGATGTAGATTAATGTACATTTTTTTAATATTGTATTTCTTTTTATTGTTGCATTGTCAATAAAAATATTTTCCATACATTTACAATCCAATCTCTTCACCTTCTCACTAAAAATCTTTTAAATAAAACCAATAACTCTCATATAATTTATAATTTATAATACGTCCTTCAATTAATATGAGAAAAATAAAAAATGTGTACTTCTTGAATTAATTTTTTTACATTCATAAAATTATTAAAAAAAAAAAAAACTTATAAAAGACCTTAAAGGGAGAAAATCCTTATATTGTTTTACCCTCAAACCTTTTAATATTATCATATTTACTATTAATTTTAATTAATGTACAATTTTTTTAACATTTTATTTTATTTCCATATTGTCAATAAAAAATATTTTTCATCTATTTACAATCTAAACTCTTCACTTTCCCACTCAAAATCTTTTAAATAAAACTAATAACTCTCAAATAATTTAAAGTTCATAAACATCCTTCAACTAACATGAGAAAAAGATAAAAATGTGTACTCCTTGTTCTAGCTCATCTTGCTTTCTTTATACGTAGCATTATTCCTTTCCATCCAAATAAACACATAGTAATAAAAGGAATAAGAGAAATCAAGTGTTGAGGCTTGGCTTTGGTTTGAACTAGCCATGATGTGATAATAGTTCTAGTTTGTTCAATAGAAGGAAGGATTATGCATGCGTTATCATAGAGTTTTCTCCATACATCTTTAGCCACTTTACCCTTCACAAACAAATGACTTTACTTGGATTATGCTGCCCATGACTCCAAAGGGACTTTTGTTTTCTAAAATTCCACCACATTTTGTAATCAAAAGCTAGGCTAAATTCTTTAGTGGATCTACATCAAACACCACCTTCATTCATTGGAAAACACAGCTTCTCCCAAGTGGTGCAGTGTATGTATTTAGTATGTTTAGTCTCCCCATAGATAGGCATTAAATATCTCGGAAATTTTATTGATAATTTCACTAGGAGGATCAAGTACCTGGATGAAATGCATATACAAGGGAATACCTAGGTATGTTATAGGTAGATCCTTCATATGAAAACAAGTAATTTCTGCTACAATTTGCTTGCGCCGATCTTTAGTTGTAATGAAAAAAGTTTTGGACAGGTTGATGCTTTGACCAGAACCTTTAGAGTATACTCCTAGGGATTCAACAATGCTTTTTAAACTCTGTTTCCTCCCTTTCGTAAATATGTTGACATCATTAGCAAATGCAAGGTGGGATATTGGTACATTTCCTCCATAGTCATAATCCAATAGATTCTGCCTTGTGAACAGATTTTCCAGACCTCTAGATAAAGTTTTAGCCAAAATAATGAATAGCGCAGGCTGGTCTTGAAAAATCCTTTCAATTCACCATTAATCATAACAGTGAATAAGGATCTACTCATGCATCCATTGATTTTGTTCACCCAATCTTCGTCAAAACCAAATTTCCTCAACACTTTTTCTAGGAAATCCCAATCCACTCTATCGTACGCCTTGGCCATATCAAGTTTAAGGACAACATTTCCTCTCCTCACCTTTCTTTCAAGCCGATAAACCATTTCTTGAGTAAGCAAAATGTTATCAGATGTAGTTCTACCTGTAGAAAATCCACTCTGTGCTTGAGATATGATTTTGGGAAGAACCTTATTAAGCCTCAAAGCAAGTACATACTTTGGATATAATTTTGCTGATAATGTTGCATGAACTAATTGGTCTGTAGTCTTTCCAAAAGCAAGAATTTTCCCTTTTAGGAATAAGAATTATGGATGTAGCAGCTATCCCAGCCGGTATAATCTTCCCCTGAAAAAATCAATAATAGCCTCCCATAGATGTTGTTTGATAATATCCCGAAAAGATTGATAAAATGAACTACCAAAGCCATGTGGACCTATTGCGTTTTCTTTGTTAAACGAAAATACTACATCTTTAATCTCATCGAGTTTTGGAATCTGACTTGTTATCCTATTTTGTTATTGGTTTGATTCTATTTAAGTAGTGTTTAATGCATTTTGATATTTTGTGTTGGGTAGGATCACAAAGAACAAAAAAAAAAAAAAAAAAAAAAAAGGACCAAAATGATGAATCATGGCAAGCTTGACAGCAAGATCTACAAATCAAATCAAACAAAACTTCAAAGACATGTTCAAAGGGCTCAAAGTCAATAATGACATGTGGGAAAAAGATTAGAGGCAAAAATTATGGTCAAAGAAGGTTTGGGGTGAAGTTGGAAATCAAAAACCCGCAAAGATTGTGATTCATAATTTTAGTTAGAGATTGAAGCTCAATTTTTCTATATAATAAGTTCGAATTTGGGGACATCTATTTCATAAATAATTGTATATCTTTGAGTCTTCTTTCTACCACACTTTGAATCACTACAATTGAACATTGGGAGAGAAAGTTATGACCAAAACATCAAGCACAGACGCTGATCAGCAGAGGTTCACTTACGGTCGTAAATGACAAAGTGAAGGCCGTAACTTCCAAATTCTGAAAATTTTCAGTAACCCATTCACAGCAGTAAATGACAAAGTTAAGGCCGTAACTTCCCCGCAGAGTACTTTCCTTATTGGTTTAGGAGTCTATCTTTGGCATATCTTCTTGGGATCTTTAGGACACGATTTTGAAGACTTAAAAAGAGAAAATTTACCACAAAAAGGGGGTGAATAAACTAGGGAAAAATATAGAGCACTCTTGGGAGATTTTGAAGGATAAGAACATCAATAAGAAAGTGAAGCCATGAATCAACTTGAAGAATCTACAATAACCATGCTAGGCTAAATTCCCTATCTTGTTCAAAGGGGAAGTTGTGTTATTCAATTATGTTATTTTCTTCCTAGAAAGTAGTAGCGTGTATCTATTTCCTTATTTCAATTGTCGAATTATTGAGTTTTGAATTTTTTTTGAATTTAGTTGATTTATAAATTTGATTTGGTCAATTAAATTGTTGAATCTCTGAATTCATGTATGTGCTAGGTTTAGATCTCTGATCCGTAATTCTCATTGAATATTTACTCTAGTACGTAGCAAATAAATCTCGTGCAGGTTTATCAATAATTCGAATTGGGTTTATTAATTCGAGCTTGTGAAATTAGTAACCCGATTCAATCTGACTCTTCTCGCTTTACACTAGCCTTGCGTTAAATTCTAAGTGATTATTTAGAGTTACCCATTGGTTAGAATTGAATCAAAGAGCTTGTTTTAATTTAATTTACATAAGGAAGAATTTAGATAATCAGAGCTTGTTCATTACCTAAGATCGATAAATTGAATTAGGAATAGAAGTACGTTGCATAGGAAGGTACAACATTAATTAAGGGCATAACCGAACCCGAGAACAAGATCGATTACCATTTCAATTCTTTTATATAATTATTTATTCTTTTTATTCATCGTTTACCTTTAGGCAATTCAAACAACAAAATTCTCATTCTATTCTAATTGATCGAGTAACTAATTAGGTTCACCGTTCCTCGTGGGATCGACCCTTACTCTTGCTACTACATTATTAATTAATATTTGGTGAGTAAGGAATTTTTATTATTTTGGTGCATTGCGACATGCATCAGAATCCTATTCAACTCTCTGTTATCATCATCAGAAATAATGTTTTGTATCAGATTTAATAGCTCCTCACACTTCCCATTTTGCTCGTTTGTAAGAATCTTATAAAAATAATCAATAGTTGACTTCTGGATCTCCACAGGATCATTTATGATAATACCATCCTCTGTACTTATTTGGTGGATTTTACTTTTGCTCCTATTTTTGTTAACCACAAAATGGAAAAACTTTGTGTTTCTATCTCCCTTACAACTCCATTTGATACCAAGTTTCTTCTTCTAGAAGATCTCTTTATTAAGGAGGAGATTGATTTTATCATAAGCCTTATTAACCTCAATTCTAGCCTCAGGAGTTTTACTTTTGTCATACTCGTTTTCTTTCAGCATGGCCTCTTGTTCAGCTTTATTCAATTTTTCAAAAATATTTCCAAATGAATTCCTATTCCATTGGATTAGAAACTTCGTTTTTCATTATATATTGATGAGATGTGATGAGATTATCTCAATGATTTCAGTTGATAATTATATCATAATTATGAGATGCTATTATCTATTATGTGTATATCTCACTTCTTGACTGTGATATAAGCTTGATTTTCTACAAATACGTATAAATAAGAAAATATAATTATTTTCAAAACTCTTCATTCATTGAGCTATCAACTCATATATTTTCTCACGACTTTTTTATCATGTGGCAGTTGAATTTTTGAGAAGCCTTTAGAGTTGAGCCTTAAATTAGAGTCAGAGTCATAGGATAGTGTTAGCTAGTATGAGTCCTTTCATGGAGCTAGTAATCATTGTTTTGGGACGCATGTACATTTGTGAATTGCACTTTTGCATTACATATATATGATATGATTATTGGGCTCACTATGTATTTTGCGTCTGTATATAGAGTTCATTTTTTTCTTAATAAAAGTTTGAGGAATTGACTTATTTCTATTGCGAAGAGAATTACGGTAATATTGCGTGTTAGGGGGGGGGGGTGTTGCACATTGATTACATGTTTGTTAATCCAAATTACAGGAAGGATAATGTCAAAATTTTCTTAAAAACAAGTTAAATTAAGTTACACCTCCTAGTAGCCTAGATAGTGTATCCTACTTTTGGTTGATATCCATCATTGGCGTACGTCATGTTTTGGGTCCATTAGTGTTAGTCAAGTTGGGTCGGATCATGATAAAATTCAGTTAGATGGTTAGCATACTATATGTACCAAAAGTAAGTAGGAGGACAAATATTACCAATAAAACAAAGTTATTCACATAAGACGTTATTAACTGTTTGAGAGTTTTCAATAAAGTTTAGATAATTTGATGTGTTAATTTCAATCACTTTCTTCTTCTTCTGGGAGTAGTACGTAAAATATACTAATTCTTTTGATGCTAGAGAAGTACAAATAATAAGTCCACAATAAATTAATTGATCTCACACTCGTGGCCAAAATAAAGCCCACTAAATATTATCTAAACCCTCATAAAAATTACTAAATTAAAATAGAGAACAAAAAATATTCGACATTCTCCACTCGTTGAACTATTAACTCATATATCTTCTTATGAATTTTCTTATCATATAGCATTTGAGTTTTTGGGCAACCTTTAGAGTTGAGCCTTTGATTAGAGTCAAAGCCACACGAATATGTTAGCTAGTATGACTCTTTTCATGAAGCATGTAGTCATTATTTTGGGGGTGCATGTACATTTTTGAATTGCACTTTTGCATTACATATAGATAGTTATGGGGCTCATTGTGTATTCTGCATCTATATGTACAATTCATTTTTTCATAATAAAAGTTTGAGGAATTGACTTATCTCTATTGTGATGGGAATTACGGTAGTATTGTTGGGGGGGGGGGGGGTTTGTACATTGATTACAAGTTAATTAGTCTAAATAATAGGGAAGATAATTCCGAAATCTTTTTAGAAATAAGTTAAATTTAGTTGCGCCTTCTAGTTGCCTAAATAGAGTGTGTCGTACTTTTAATTGATTTTCATCATCGGGGCATGTCACATTTTGGGTCGAGTCTACTAGTCCTACTCGGGTCGGGTCGAGCCATGATAAAACTCAGTTAGATGGTTAGCATATTATATGTACCCAAAGTAAGTAGGAGGACTAATATTATCAATAAAACAAAGTTATTATTCCACGTAAGACATTATTAACTGTTTGAGAGTTTTCAATAAGGTTAATTTAGATAATTTGATAATGTGTTGATTTCAATCACTTTCATGTAGTAGTAAAATCTACTAATTATAAGTTAAAGAAATAATTATATTTTGTTACTTTTACATATATAATAATTGATGAAGGATCAAATAATCTTGCAATGAATAATTTAATAATATTTATTTTATGAAAACAGAAAAGTGGTATATGATATATAATATAAAATTTACATGTATATTTATTTCGATATGAAAAGTACTGGAATTTTTAGCAGTAATATTTTACGAGATAGTGTTTATTACTTATTTTTTGTTATATATATATATACACACACACACATATATACACACACATAAGTGACATACATCATTATGTTTGGATAATAATGACCAACACAAAATTACTGTTTAAAATATTGCATTATATAAAGATTTCTCTTTGGGAGCAAAAAATAATATATTTTTTTTATAAAAATGTCAGATAAAATATGCTAATTAAAATATGTCAGATCTGATAAAATAATGTATTATATAAAGATTCACTAATAAGTTTGTTGATCTCATTATCTAAATCAGTATAACAAATTTTAATTACTTGAAATGACGAAAAAATGAGCCACGCTTTATTTTATATAGGTATAAAAGAACTGATACATGACAAAGAATTCCTTCCTTATCCTAAGGAAATAAATAAGGTTGCTCCAACCTAGTTCATTCTTAAAATATAACTAAGGCCGCTCCGATGGACAGCAAAACTGGTAAGAAACTTGCAAACACATATGTTGCCGAAGAATCAGGTGGAGGAGGTGGAGGTGTTCCAGAAGCAGCAGGCCTATTAGCATTGGGAGTTGAAGATGGAGAAGAAGAAGGTGCACATGCATCGGGCTGAGTGGAGGTGGGAGAAGGGGTTGTAGGGGTAGTTGGTGGGCTTGAAGTTGGCGGATTGGTCCCTGGCGTGCCTGATGAGACTGTAATGGCTAGCTTCTGGCCCGCTTGGCAGTGGCTGCCGAAGGTGCAAATATAATAGTGCTCGCCTGCAGAGTCAAGAGTTACGTTTGCTGGTCCATTTGTGATGGTACTGCCTATGGCATTGTCATCAGTGCATGCATCATAGGATGACTTTGGAACTCGGAGGACATCGTGTTGGTTGGTCACGAAGTTAAACACTGGAAAAGAGGGCAAATACAATTATTTTACATTGTAATCGTTTCGTTTCATAAGTACTCAACCAAGACTCCAAGTTATTGATCAAGAATACGACGTCGCAAAAAATACTCATGTTTGAAAGGAAAATATTGAGGGAATTACCTAAGATGTCGCCAACCATGAAGGTTTTGCCCGAAGCCCAATTGGCATACGATACCGTACTATTTTGGGGTATAGCCCAACCCATGCCATCTCCAACAATGTGCACAGTTTGAGCGCCTATGTATTGCATCATAGCTGCAAAAATAGCTGCATAAAGAACTTTACTTACAAACATATCCATCTCTCTCTCTCTCCTCTATGTTATGAACTCTTTTTTTTTTTCGTGGTATAAAGTGTGTTTTTCAACTTAATGTGTAAATTGCTACTGATAATGCGAATCTAATTGCCGTTACAATGCTGTTAAATGTTAGTTATATATACTGATGAGAGGTGGAAATGGTCTCAAGCTTGTAAGGGGAAATTAAGTGCCTTAGCTTTCAGCAAGGCTTGAATTGTCAGCTATGGCTCCCGTCCTTACATTTCTTGGGGATATATGGAAATCTCAAGTCATGAATGAACAATTAGAAATATGGGTACTGCAAGGAGTATGAGAATAGACTCATTCAACTTTGCTCAAATTCTATAGAAATTTCTGCATAAGCCTTCCAGAATCAAGAATTTAGAGTTCTTAGTTTGACTTTCTCTTGGGTCCTTTCCACATCATTGACAAATGAATTCAATGTTCCAATTTGGGTCTTAAAAAATTTAAATAATTACATAATAATAATAATAATAATAATAATAAACTTCAGTATAATAAAAGAAAATTTTATAATAACAGAAATATTAAATTTATTACAGAAGGACGTATTAGAAGATTTATGTAATGACTATAGAAATGAATTACCATAGATGTTGGGAATTACACACAAATACCCTCTCTAATTAACCCCACAGGAATTTTGATGCTCAAAAATAATTGAGCCAACAAGAAAATAAATACGAACCCAGAAATTTACGTAGTTCGGCAACTTGCCTACGTCCATGGACATTCGCCAAATCTTTTCACTATATAATAAATTATTACAATTATATAGAATTTGGACTCACCAACCCCCCAAGTATTGTAGGAAAAATAACAAAACTTTACCATATCTACAAATTTCTACTTCTTTGTAAAACCTCCAAAGAATCCAAGAAAAACCAAAATGCTATACTACATTTTTCCTCACAATACTCTCTAGTCAATGTGCAATTAATTGGCTCCTCAACACACATATTTATAGGTAAATATAACCCAAAAACGTGTATTACTTGTGCACCAAGATGTTTTCTTGTTGAAGTAGAATATCAAAATAAAGAAATAAATTTATGTCAAAAAGATTATCTTCATTTTCTTCCTACCTTTAACTTGGTCTCCAAGTTAACCACTTTAACAGGAAAATCAATTGTCCAAGATATTTTTGGGTTAAAACCCAACAATAGATCAATACCTTTATTAGTAAAATATCTAAGTATGGAACTGAACAATGAACTAGATAATTTAACTGAAGAAAGGATAAACCTAATAAATGAGTCAAGAGGAAAAAAAAAAGAGAGAGAGATTTTAAGAATAAAGATATTAGATAAAATATTTTATGTTTCATAGTGATAAACACACATTCCTGCTCCCAGCCTTGAGTGACTCAACAAGCCGACATCGAGGGCGGATTCTGGCTTACTCACAATAATAATGGAAGGCACTTTGTATTAACCAATTAATACGAATTTAATAAATTGCTTCCAAAATTACATCCCTTTTGATTGACTCAATAAATGATGATCGACTCAATAAATGATGTAATTTTGGTTAAGCCTGATCCATTGTTCAGAAGTATTTGATATTTCATAATGAGAAATATATCTATCAGGGAGCAACCTTGAGTGATTCAACAAGCTAACATCGATAGCAAACTCTGGTTTTTCATTATAACAATGGAAAACAAGATTTAATAATTATATTTGGAACCTTTTAGCGGCTAGGGTTAGGTTTAGCCCTTTTTTTAGTTTATATTATCCTTTTTTCAATCATTAAAAACATTAACTTTGATATTATTGAATGAAATTGAGAGTGATCTATTTGAAATGTTGAGGATTCCCTTTTATGTTCTTCAAGAAAAATCAATTGAACTTATCAAATATTATGAGATATTTGTGGCGTTCCCATCAGAAACTTGTCAAGGAAATTGACAAGTCCTTATAGTGCTTCGAAAACCTTGGATTTTCAATCCGCATCGTCAAATATTTGCGTCGTGATTGTCGGGTCAGGGTCCTATCGTCAATTTTATCTTTTCTAGTTAATTTATTTTCTTGTTTCTTGTGTTTGTTGTTGAGTCTGGATCTTTTCTACATTTTCAATTCATTATTCAGTGTTTTCGTCGAGATTTCTGAATGGGATCGCGTCACATATATAGTTAATTTTTTCATAATAAAAGTTTGAGAAATTGACTTATTTCTATTGTGAAGAGAATTATGGTAATATTGTGGATGTGGGGGGGGGGGGGGGTTTACACATTGATTACATGTTTGTTAATCCAAATTACAGGAAGGATAATGTCAAAATTTTCTTAAAAATAAGTTAAATTAAGTTACACCTCCTAGTAGCCTAGATAGTGTATCCTACTTTTAGTTGATATCCATCATTGACGCACGTCATGTTTCGGGTCCACTAGTGTTAGTCAAGTTGGGTGGATCGTGATAAAATTCAGCTAGATGGTTAGCATACTATATGTACCAAAAGTAAGTAGAAGGACAAATATTACCAATAAAACAAAGTTATTCACATAAGACTTTATTAACTGTTTGAGAGTTTTCAATAAGGTTTAGATAATTTGATAATGAGTTAATTTTAATCACTTTCTTCTCCTTCTAGGAGTAGTACGTAGAATATACTAATTCTTTTGATGCTAGAGAAGTACTAATAATAAGTCCACAATAAATTAATTGATCTCAAACTCGTGGCCAAAATAAAGCCCACTAAATATTATCTAAACCCTCATAAAAATTACAAAACTAAAATAGAGAACAATTTTTTTTTCGAAATTCTCCACTCGTTGAGCTATTAACTCATATATTTTTTTACGAATTTTCTTATCATATAGTATTTTAGTTTCTAGGCAACCTTTAGAGTTGATCCTTTGATTAGAGTTAGAGCCACACGACAATGTTAGATAGTGTTACTCTTTTCATGGAGCATGTAGTCATTATTTTGGGGCTCATGTACATTTTTGAATTGCACTTTTGCATTACATTTAGATAGTTATGGGACTCATTGTGTATTCTGCGTCTATATGTACAATTCATTTTTTTCATAATAAAAGTTTGAGGAATTGGCTCATCTCTATTGTGATGGGAATTATGGTAGTATTGTTGAGGGGTTTCTGCACATTGATTACAGGTTAATTAGTCCAAATAATAGGGAAGATAATGCTGAAATCTTTTTAAAAATAAGTTAAATTTAGTTGCACCTTCTAGTAGCCTAAATAGAGTGTGTCCTACTTTTAATTGATTTCCATCATCGGCGCATGTCACATTTTGGGTCGATTCTACTAGTGCTACTAGGGTCAGGTCGAGTCATGATAAAACTCAGTTAGATGGTTAGCATACTATATGTACCCAAAGTAAGTAGGAGGACTAATATTATCAATAAAACAAAGTTATTATTCCACATAAGTCATTATTAACTGTTTGAGAATTTTCAATAAGGTTATATAATTTGATAATGTGTTGATTTCAATCACTTTCATCTCCTTCTGGGAGTAGTAAAATATGTTGGAAAATGAAAGAGAAATTCAACTCTCATGTAACTCCAATGTTATTACAATTGATCGGGGAGTTATGGTTGTTAATTAGGAAATTATTATGGAGTTATGTTGTAACTCCATAGTGCTCTATTTAATCCCTCATTTGAAGACACAAAAACACGCACTTGGCTTTGGTCATTTGGTCTATCCAACCTTTGTCCATTTATTTTATTTTGGTCCAATTTTATAGTGTCTTGTTTTTTGTGATTGTTCATACATATGCTCGGTTCGCCGAAATGGTAACTTTATGCTGAGATAACTACTCAACCTCCGTTGTATCCTGAGAGACAGATGCTCTGAGAAACCTCAAGCACAGATTGGTGAGGGAGCGAATCTATTTTAAGGAAACTATGATCGCACAGGCCTCGATTCTAGATTCTACTCTAATTTACAGTTTTTGGTTTTCTTCAATATTTATATTATTGTATTTTATTTTATTGTTTGTTCTTTTATCAATCAAATTCAACAACTATTTTCCCTACAAACTTAAAACATATTCTATTTTGATCTTCTTTCAGTCAAAATTTTTAAACCCCAGAATTTGGTTTTGAAAGAGACAAAATAGCTTACACGTGAAAAAGAAATTTTTTTCTTCTCCATTTATTGGACAAAGAAATTAGTGGAACAGATTACAGAAGCCAAAGTCTCACTCACCTATAAAGCACCAAAAAGGTGCAGTATCTCTTTGCAAGGATGCATAAAGGACATTCACTTTGAAAAACAAAAGAAATTTTCAACCAGCTGCAATTTCACGGCTTTCTTGAAGCGATGCAAGATTAGGAAACTTAAAACTGGACTTTGTAATTGTTATAAATTGTTGCACTTTGTCCCGCTGCCCTCTTCCCAGCTTGTTCATTTCAAGCAGCGTGGAGAGCAATCGATTTATTCGAGATTGTGATGATAATTTTTGGATTGTCAACAGGGATTTAAGATAGAGAAACAACTCGACCCTCTCCCCACAGCCCATTGTTCTTGAGAATGGATTTGTATGTTCTGTGCGTGTATTTGTTCTTTAGCTCACTGCTCCCAATACACCCTCAAAGTTGTGATCCAATAGATATTTTGCATGAAAAGTTCAATCTTCGGGCATGCTATTGCGAATTATTTTGTGGTGTGGTTGTTATGGGTTTTATTTGTGGTACTCAGAAAAACGGTGGTGGTATTGGAGGTTTGAGGAGTCTTGTGAGGAGAAAACAGGTGGATTCTGCTCATTCTCACTCTTCATCTGTCTCAGGGAGTGGTCATCATCAATTGGACAAGGCTTTAACTGTGCCTCATCTTATTTCCATAAAAACGAAGATTACCCAAAACATTTGCAGAACAAATATGGAATCGAAGAGTGAATGGGCAGTGATATAGAGAGAGGTTCTCTTAATTTAGTAGAAATTACTTTAAACTGGAGACTCAAATTGAATGGAAAAATTCTATATATTTACAGAATGAAATCTTAGCTGTTGAGTTTTGGTAGAAATCGATTGTGTGGTCGTTGGCTTTTGCCACCGCGACGCTAGTGGAAGAGGCACACCTGCGGGTGTGGTACTCAACGCCATTGATGGTGCTGCATCGCACTCTGGTCGTCGGGGGGCTGCGGCCTTGCTGGTTGGACTTGGGGCGGTGGCTAGGCTAATGTTTGAAAAACCTAGCTGGATTAGTTATTGAGCCAGGGGCTTGGACCGAAAATTAGAAGATTTCGGGGCTCCTTGTGCAATTTCGTTTTATTGGTTTATTGCAAACTGAGGTCCTCAAATCTTATTAAGATATTAAAATTGATCCTTGAAATTAAGGAATTTATTATTTAAGTTCCAAATTTTATAAATTATTCAAGTTGGGACTTGAATGTTTGATTTTTACAATTCAACTCCTAGTGTTTGAAAATTTTGAATTTGACCCAAAGTTTGAAATTCTTATAAATTTGCCACTAAAGCTTTGCAAAATTGCTTTTAAGTACCAAAATTAAGAATTACTTCAAAATTGGCCTCCAAGTTTTGTGAAATTACAGTTGTCAAGTGTCAAGTCCTACTATTGCTTAAGCTGTGGCTATGCCAATTATGATGTGACTCAGACTGTGGTTAAATTTCCAAGTCATGTTGTGACCCAAATAGCGGCACAAACTGTAGCCCAAACTGTGAATGTTCCGATTAACCATTGGGAAAATTGAAGAAAGTTGAATTTCAAGAGATGGATGCAGAAGATAATGTTCTATCTAATCATCTTGAATCTTGCGAGATTCTTCACTGAGAATGCTCAAATACTCCAAGAGGGTAAATGAGACATTCAAGCAATTAGTGTAGTGGATGCTTGAAAGCATTTTGATTTCCTGTGCCGAAATTATGTCATGAACAGCTTGGTTGTACAACGTGTACTGCATAATAAAAATGGTTAAGGAATTGTGGGAGTTGGCTGCTTCCTTGAATATAGGATGGTGGATTCAAAGACTGTGACTAGTCAAAGTGATTCCACATGATATTCATGCCAAAAGAATGACTCTGAGTAAAACTTTCCAAGTGGCTGCCACAATTGAAAAGATGCCTCCAGTTTGGAAAGATAAGATCCCTTACAAGTTATAGAAAGGGAGGAAGCCTTCCTACTAATACTTACGAATGTGGGAGCGTCTTGCCAAAGTGGCTATACCTACACCAAAGAAGATGAAAATAGGTTTGAAAACTGTTGATCGCAATTTCATTGGATATGTGCACAATAGTAGTGCTTATCGATTTATTGTGTAGGAACCTAAGATTCAAGACATACACAAAAACACGATAATTGAGAAATTCTTCGTTCTTTGAACGTGTATTTCCTTAAGGTCCAAAGTGGAAATGAGCTCCTCTAAACGGACATATGAAAATATGTTTGAAAATAGCTAGGACCAAGAATTGGAAGAGGAAGTTGAGGTTAAACCAAGACGTAGCAAATGAGAAAGGACAGAAAAATCTTATGATCCTGATTTTCTGACCTATAAAGTGAACCTCAAAGCTTCAAAGAAGCTGTAATCTCTTCAGAATGACCTCAATGGAAGGAGACTATTAAAAGTGAGATAGATTCCATTTGAAAAATCATACTTGGGAGCTAGTGTATCTTTCAGCAAGAAGCAAACCACTATGCTATAAATGAATTTTCAAAAGAAAATGAAATTAGATGGAACTATTAATAAGTGCAAGGTCAAACTTGTAATTAAATTTTACAAGCAATGATAAAGGCCTTGAGTAACAGAATAACTTCCATTGAGATGATATTAGTGATTGCAGCGTTACACAATCTCGAAATATATCAAATGGGTGTCAAAACTGCTTTTCTAAATGGCGATTTAGAAGAAGAAATTTACATGGAACAAACTGAGGGTTTTTCATCACCAATGCAGGAAAAGAAATCTGTAAATTGGTGAGTGAAGTCATTGTATGGCTTGAAACAAGAAATCAAATAATGGCATGAAAATTTAATAATGCCATGATGGAAAGTGGATATAAAATCAACGAATGCGTGTTTATCAAAGACACTAAAAATGGCTATGTCATTTTATATCTTTAGTTGATGATATGCTTATCATTGGCGATAATGATAAGATGATTAAATCCACAAAAGATACGTTGAACTAAAGATTCGACATGAAAGATATGGGTTTAGCCGATGTTATCCTTGGAGTTAAAATCTTAAATGGACTTGTTCTAAGTAGCTCACATTATGTGGACAAAACTCTCGAGATATTTAACAAGGATGGTTTTGTAGTAGCTAGAACCTCGATAGACACAAGTCAACATCTATCGAAAAATAGAGATGACACTATTTTTCAAGTTGAGTACTCTAGAATAATTGAAAGGTTTATGTACTAAATGAGCTGTACAAGACTAGATATAGCCTACAAAGTTAGCAAGCTAAGTAGATCTACGAATAATCCAGGTTCTGACAACTGGAAATGAATAGTAAGAGTACTAAGATACTTGAGATATATGGACTGCACTATACCAGATATCTCGCATTTATTGAAGAACATAGCGATGCTAACTAGATATCTGATAATAAAGACTTAAAGTCTATAAGTGGATTTGTATCACATTGGGAGGTGCAGCGATATCATGAAAATCCTCTAAACAGACAGTTATAACCAGATCTACTATGGAATCTGAGTTTATAGCCCTTGACAAGTGTGGTGAAGAGGCTGAACGGATACACCAATTCTTAGAGGATATTCCTAAATGGTCAAAGCTTGTGTCAGTAATTTGTATACATTGCGTTATTCAATCATCAATTGGATGGGCACAAAGCAAAATGTATAATGTTAAGTCTAGACATATATGTCGTAGACATAATACCATAAGGAAACTACTCTCAACTGGAGTTCTCTCTATTGACTATGTAATGTCAAAAGATAACATTGCGGATCCGCTAACCAAAGAGTTAAATAGAGAGTTAGTTGTAAAGTCATCGAGAGGAATGAGACTTAAGCCCTTGGATGAATGAGTTAATACAATGGAAACTCAACCTAGTTGACTGGAGATTCCAAGATCCAGGTTCAAATGGACAACCTAATTGTAAAGACTTAATTGAATCACCGTGGGGGATGACATCCCTTGTCCATTCTTATGATGTAATAGTGATACCTGTAAGGATGAAGAATAAGCATTATGCTTTTAATGATTCTTATCTGTCGAAAATCCTAGCAGAGTAGAGCGGCCTACTATTAATTAAGAGATCACCTATGTGAGAGATAAGTGGAGTCGCTTCTAAAGGAATTGTGTTGGGTTAAATTCTTATAAACTCTCACAGAACTAGGCGTATGTTCATGGCCTAACGAACATAACCGTGAGAAGTGAGCCATGTAAGGAAGAATCCTATGTGAGATATATCATCGTTTACACAAAATGCAGAACAGTTCAAGGACATTGCGTCTACTGGTCAGCAAGTAAAGTAAATATACTTTCACAAGGGAAGGTTCAAAGGGTAATACCTACCTATCCTATGCAAGTTTCAACCGCTGAACTATATCACCCAATCTTTGTGACCTTTTCTTTTGTGTCTCTTGCAATTTTCATTCATGTGGGAGATTGTTGGAAAATGAATAAGAAATTCAACTCTCACATAACTCCCATGTTATTACAATTGATTGGGGAGTTATGGTTGTTAATTAGGAAATTATTATGGAGTTATGTTGTAACTCCATAGTGCTTTATTTAACCCCTCATTTGAAGACACAAAAACACACACTTGGCTTTGGTCACTTGGTCTATCCAACCTTTGTCCATTTATTTTATTTTGTTCCAATTTTATAGTGTCTTGTTTTTGGTGATTGTTCATACATATGCTTGATTCGTCGGAATGGTAACTTTGTATTGAGTTAACTACTCAACCTCCGTTCACTACAAGAATCGGAAGTAATAGGGGCGACTTTTGTCGCCCCTGTAGATTCAAATGTCGCCTCTAAAGATATATAGGGGCGACAAGGTCGCCCCTAAGATGTCGTTCCAATAGGCTCGTTGCAATAGATATTTAGGAACGACAAAAATCGCCTCGACAAGTATATCAACCTATAGGGGCGACAATGTCGCCCCAATAGATATCTTCAATTATTTTCTAAACATTACCTATAGGGGCGATATGTCGCCCCTATAAATAGAATTTTATTAATTTTTTTTTTTTTTTCGAACATTGCAATGCAACCCAGCTGGGGTTGAATCTTCTTGCCCTTCACCCATCACCAAGCAAAGCGAAAAAAATAATGTTTATCGACTTCAACATAGACTTGCAAACCAAAATACAATCTCAAAATCGGCAAAAGGTTTCAACTTCACTTCAAAAATTCCAAGATCCATAAATTAAATGCACAGCAAACCTTTCAAAAATCCCTAAATCCAGCCCCTTTAGCCATCATTCTTAGACCCTTCAGATCTGCAATTATTTGAGCATCCAACACACTTGAAAATAAATCAAAGAAAAGCATAAGGAATACACCAAAAAATTAATATTTCTTCAAGCTACCAGATTTTTTGCTGTTGCTTCCTCTTCGGTTGAAGCAAGAATTCTGCAAAAAAAAAAAAAAAAAAAAAAAAAAGAAAGAAAAAGAAAGAAAGAAAAATGTATATGCAATTTGCAACAAAGTAAAACATAACTATAGCTCATAAAAAGTCAGTACCTTTGGAGCAAAAACAAGTGGGTTTCGTATTCAATATGCTTCTATGCTGCAAGAAAAGTTGGGCTATTAGAGTGTGAGAGAAAGAGGGAGAGGGAGAGGGAGAGAGAAGTGGTGGAGATTGATAAGAAAATATGAGTGGATGAAAAAAGACAAACACTTTTTATGCCTGATTTTTTAGAATTTTTTCGGACCAATTGAAAAACTCTCATTTCTTAACGCGCTAACATTTACCGCTAAAAGGTTGAAATCTTTTTGAAATTTTTGACCTATAGGGGCGACAATTGTCGCCCCTATAAGATCTGTTAGGTCGTCCCTACATTTATTAAAAAAATGCGCCAACAATTCCCGCCAATATACATATGTACAAGGACGATTTTATACCAATAGGGGCGATAAATGTCGCCCCTATAGATTTAGAATCCTATAGGAACGACATTCACGGGTCGCCCCTATAGGTTTCGCATCTATAGGAGCGACATTATTGTCGTCCCTGCAAGGTCGCCCCTGTTGCTCCATTTTCTTGTAGTGGTTGTATCTTGTGAGACAAACCTCAAGCACAGATTGATGAGGGGGCGAATCTGTTTCAAGGAAACCGTGATCGCATAGGCCTCGGTTCCAGATTCTACTCTAATTTACAGTTTTTGGTTTTCTTCAATATTTATATTATTGTATTTTATTTTATTGTTTTTCTTTTATCAGTCAAATTCAACAACTATTTTCCCTACAAAATCTACTAACTATAAGTTAAGAAATAATTATATTTTGTTACTTTTACATATATAATTATTGATAAAGGATCAAATAATCTTGCAATGAATAATTTAATAATATTTATTTTTGTTGGACCGAATATGAACAATAACGAATAAAATATGAAAGTAACGCAAGAACACAAAGAATTTTTCGGTCCGAAGACCCCGGAGGTTCGGTAATTCAAAGAATTTCCTACTCCCCCATTGAGCAATCCACAAAATTTGGATTCACGCTCAAATCCACTAGGCACAAAGCAATGTTCAAAGCAATTACAATCAATCCCAAAAACACAAAGATAATCCCTTAAATTCGGACTACCCTAGCTGAAAATTGCCAAAGATTCACCAAGAATCTAAACCCTAAACAAACGATTTACAAGTATTGCAAACCCAAAACAAAGATCAAAAACGCCCAAAACACAACCCCAAAACAGAGCCTATACGATCGAACCCTAAAAATCACCAAGAATAAAACTCTCCTTTATACAAGATTACACCTATTGTAATCAATCTAATCACCAAGAGAAGATTAAGGAAGAGTAAAGGATTGATCTCACCAAGAGAAGAATCGTTCGAATCAAGCCCTGATTTTCGCGTAGAGAGTTCAGTTGCGATTTTTCCTCTTTTGCGTTATGTCTGTGCTTCCGTTCTTTTTCTGCCGAGTTCTGTCTTTTTTTTAATTGTGCCTGGGAAGTGCTTGGGAAGGGTTATATAATTCAGTAGCCCAAGTTTATGGGCTTTACCCATTTTAGGCCCACCCCTTAAAAACGTTATTATGACTTATAAAAGGAGTAGCAACTCTACATTCTCCACCTTGCTACGAACTTGAGTGCACCATTAGTGGATTTGAGCAACCAATTCAATGTCATCTTGCTCATAAATACCTGTAAAAGAAAAGACAAAGAATTAGTTTTTCAAAAATAAACAAGGACCGAATATTGATTCTTAAGAATCAATGTTTAGCATTTTCATGCAATCCTTAAATCTATTAATGGGTAACACCTTTGTTCCCATATCCGAAGGATTTAAAAGTGTTGGTATCTTTTCAATTTTAACCATTCCATTTTCAACCATGTCCCTTATGAAATGATATTTAATATCTACATGCTTAGTCCTATCATGAAACATGGGATTCTTACTAAGATGAATGGCACTCTGATTATCAGAAAATAGAAGTACATTATTATCAATAAAGTTCAATTCATGCAATAAACCCCTCACCCAAAGCCCCTCCTTTAATGCTTCACATGCAGCAATATATTCAGCCTCAGTGGATGATAGTGCAACTACCCTTTGCAACTGGGATTTCCAACTAATGCATGAATTACATAAAGTAAAAACATATGATGATGTACTTCTTCTTTTATCTAAATCACCCGCAAAATCAGAGTCACAATACCCTTTTAAGATTATACCTTCTTTGCATTTGGAATAATGCAGACCAACAGTTTCAGTACCTTTTAGGTATCTAAGCATACCTTTTAATGCTTCCCAATGAAGTTCACCGGGATTGGACATAAACCTGCTAAGAGTACTCACAGAATATGCTAAATCGGGTCTAGTGCATACCATTGGAAACATAACAGAACCAATCACATTAGCATAAGGTACTTTATTCATCCTAATGATTTCTTCATCTGTTTTAGGAGATTGATCAGATGAAAGTTTCAAATGGTTTGACAAAGGTAATGAACAGGATTTAGCATGCGTCATAGAAAATTTTTCAATCACTTTAGAAATGTAGGCAGATTGATTTAAAAACAAAGTACTATTAGTCCTATCCCTTTTTATGTTCATACCCAAAATTCTCTTGGCAGGGCCAAGATCCTTCATTTCAAATTCAGAATTTAATTTATGTTTAACTGAGTTTATTTTATTAATATCATGACAAGCTAAAAGCATATCATCCACATATAATAGCAGATAAACAGAATCAGGTCCTCCATTTCCATCATAAAACAAGCATGAATCATAATTACTTTTCTTGAAACCTAATACCTTTATGTAAGATTCAAATCTCCTATACCATTGCCTAGGAGCTTGTTTTAAACCATAGAGAGACCTCTTTAAAAGACAAACTGTTTCAGTCTTACCCTTTTGCTCAAATCCTTTAGGTTGTTGCATATATATAGTTTCATCTAATTCACCATAAAGGAAAGCAGTTTTGACATCAAGCTGTTCTAACTCCCAGTCAAAATGAGCAACTAAGGCCAAAAGGATCCTAATAGATGTGTACTTGACGACAGGTGAGAAAATTTCATTATAGTCTATACCTTCCTTTTGGGAAAACCCCTTAGCTACTAGTCTGGCTTTGTACTTAACGCCATGTTTGCTGGAGTCACCTTCCTTAATCTTAAAAATCCACTTACAATCTATGACTTTGTGATCTTTAGGCCTTTTAACCAATATCCAAGTTTTATTCTTATGTAAAGAATTCATTTCATCATTCATAGCTGCAAGCCAATTTTTAGATTCAGGACAAGATATAGCTTCTTCATAAGAAGCAGGTTCAGGACACAGATTATCACAATCAGTAAAGAGAGACATAAAATCATCATTGTTATACCTAGTGGAAGGTCTTACTTCCCTTCTCACCCTATCTCTAATTAACTGATAGTTGGATAGATCATGTGTTTGAGTAAGTTCACCTTCAGTATTAGAATAAATATCCTCTTGATCCATGTTTCCATTTTGGTCGTTCTGATTCAAGTGCTCCACCTCAAGAGGAGCTTGTGTAGTTGTGTTATCAAGACTGAGATCATTCAAGTCCCATATGACAGTTTTCAACCTTTTAAGATTATCAGCTTTAGATTCAGTTTTGATAAGGCAAGGCATTAAATCTTCCTTAAACACAACATTCCTGCTTATTATTATTTTAAAACCCTGATCTTCTTTTACCCACAACCTGTAACCTTTTACACCTTCTCCATAACCTAAGAAAACACATCTTTTAGACCTGGGGTCGAGTTTTCCTTGATTTTGGTGTGCATATGCAGCACATCCAAAAACCTTTAAGGAGGAATAGTTGGGGTGTTTACCAGACCAAATAAATTCAGGAGTTTTAAAACCTGTAACCCTTGAAGGGCTCAAGTTAACCAAATAAGTGGCAGTCTTCACTGCCTCTCCCCAAAAACATTTTGGGAGACCAGAGCTCAACAACATACACCTCACTTTATTCAATAAGGTCCTATTCATTCTCTCAGCTGTCCCATTTTGTTGTGGTGTGTAGGTGACAGTCCTATGTCTTAAAATTCCATTTTGTTTACAAAACTCATCAAATATGGTATTACAAAACTCCAATCCATTATCAGTTTTCAAAACCTTTATTTTCTTGTTGGTTTGGTTTTCAATTAAGATTTTCCAATCCTTAAAATTTTGAAAAGTCTCATCTTTTGATTTTAGTAAAAAAGTCCAAACCTTTCTTGAAAACTCATCAATAATCAACAAGTAATATTTGAAACCAGAAACAGTTTGAGTGGATGCTGGACCCCATAGGTCAGCATGAAGATATTCAAGAATGGATGTGGATTTATGAATACCAGATTTGAAAGGTAGTTTTGTCTGTTTTCCCAAAATACATTCTTCACAAAAATCTTCCTTGTCTAAATTGACATTTCCTATAACCCCATCATTGCTTAGTGACTTAAGAGATTTATCTCCTATATGGCCAAGTCTTCGATGCCATAAGGAAGAGTTTCTGTTTTGAGAATGTAAGACAGATAGGCATTCTTCTTTCTGAGGAGTAGCATAAATTTTGTAAAGACCATTTGTTTTTGAGACATTTATGATTTCAGAAGAATCCTTTTGAATTTTGCAAAACCCATTCTTAAAGCAAATCTCAAAATTATTAGAATCCAAGATTCCTAAAGAAATGAGGTTCTTTTCAACCTCGGGAACATACCTAGTTTGTTCCAATTTGAGAAATTTATCATTTTCAAGTTTTAAGACAATGTCACCAACACCACGTATCTTACAAGGGAAATTGCTTCCCATGTAAACACTCCCTTTATCTGTAGGTGTGAAATTATTGAACCATTCTCTTTCGGGACACACATGATATGTGCACCCAGAATCCAATACCCAAGATTGATGAGTGTCTTGAGTATTCACCGTGTAAACGGCACCATTATTATCATCACACTCATTATTGGTTCTTGGTTTGTTCTTAAGATCATTTAATCTCTTGAGACAATCTTTAATGTAATGTCCAGGTTTCTCACAATAATAGCATTTCTTAATTGATCTATCCCGGGATTTGGAGAAATCTGGTTTCTTATTTGTAGGAGATTTTCCTTTTCTTTGGGTATTATTGTTATAGGTATTTTGATGTGGCTTGAATGGTCTTTTAGATTTAGCAATTAAAACTTCTCCTTGATGACTTCTTCTAATTTCAGATTTTAATTCCAAATCTCTATTTCTTAAGGCAGAGGTAATAATATCAAGGCTAAGTGTATCTCTACCATATTCAAGAGCATATTTCACATCTTTATACCTATCACCCACAGCATTTAATAAAGCAATACACAATTGATCTTCAGATATCTTTTCATCACAATTAGACAAGTCTTGTGTAAGCTTATTAAATCTATCAAGATTAGACTCGAGATCCTGAGATGGTTCAAACCTAAAGGCAAAAAATTGTTTTAATAGAAAACACTTATCGGGAATGGATTTAGATAGATATAAATCTTCTAACTTTTGCCATAATTCAACAGTCGTTTCTGTTTCACCTACTTTTCTAAGGACAACATCGGAGAGATGAAGAAAAATAGTGCTCCATGCTTGTTCATCTAGTTCTTGCCTTCTAAAAGGACTAAATTCAGTAGGCCAATTTTCAGTAATAGCATATGCACATTTTTGTTGAAGTAAAAGAGCCCTTATCTTTTGTCTCCATAGACTAAAATCACCTTTTTCAGTCCACACCTCTATTTCAAATTTAGTAGGAGACATTTTGAGAAAGAGAAATGCCAAGTTTCACAAAGCAAGTCACCAAAATTTGAAATCACAAAATCTAACCTATATATCAAGAAATAAAGCAACAAAGTCCAAGTATATAAAAATATTTAAAAATAGTGCAGATTATTAAAACATGCAATATTTCAACAAAATTATATAAATGAAACAATTATGCAAAAATTCAAGAATATATCAGATTATTGTAATTTCCCTAAAATTAAATTCACTTGATTCACTTATCAAAAACGGATGTGGATATCAAGATATATATATCAATATATATAATATTCCAAAAACCGAAGCAAGATAAGGATAGAAGTTACCAATGATTCGAAATTGTTCAATACAGGGGCAAAAGGAAGTGCAGGCAGTCACAAAAATATTAGAACCTGAGATGACAAAAATGCAGTAACTGATAAACAAGACCTGCAGTAACAAAAAAAATACTTCAGCCCCTTTTCCGAGCTCTGATACCACTTGTTGGACCGAATATGAACAATAACGAATAAAACATGAAAGTAACGCAAGAACACAAAGAATTTTTCGGTCCGAAGACCCCGGAGGTTCGGTAATTCAAAGAATTTCCTACTCCCCCGTTGAGCAATCCACAAAATTTGGATTCACGCTCAAATCCACTAGGCACAAAGCAATGTTCAAAGCAATTACAATCAATCCCAAAAACACAAAGATAATCCCTTAAATTCGGACTACCCTAGCTGAAAATTGCCAAAGATTCACCAAGAATCTAAACCCTAAACAAACGATTTACAAGTATTGCAAACCCAAAACAAAGATCAAAAACGCCCAAAACACAACCCCAAAACAGAGCCTATACGATCGAACCCTAAAAATCACCAAGAATAAAACTCTCCTTTATACAAGATTACACCTATTGTAATCAATCTAATCACCAAGAGAAGATTAAGGAAGAGTAAAGGATTGATCTCACCAAGAGAAGAATCGTTCGAATCAAGCCCTGATTTTCGCGTAGAGAGTTCAGTTGCGATTTTTCCTCTTTTGCGTTATGTCTGTGCTTCCGTTCTTTTTCTGCCGAGTTCTGTCTTTTTTTTTAATTGTGCCTGGGAAGTGCTTGGGAAGGGTTATATAATTCAGCAGCCCAAGTTTATGGGCTTTACCCATTTTAGGCCCACCCCTTAAAAACGTTATTATGACTTATAAAAGGAGTAGCAACTCTACAATTTTATGAAAACAGAAAAGTGGTATATGATATATAATATAAAATTTACATGTATATTTATTTCGATACGAAAAGTCCTGGAATTTTTAGCAGTAATATTTTACGAGATATTTATTACTTATTTTTTGTTATATATATATATATATATATATACACACACATAAGTGACATACATCATTATGTTTGGATAATAATGACCAACACAAAATTACTGTTTAAAATATTGCATTATATAAAGATTTCTCTTTGGGAGCAAAAAATAATATATTTTTTTTATAAAAATGTCAGATAAAATATGCTAATTAAAATATGTCAGATCTGATAAAATAATGTATTATATAAAGATTCACTAATAAGTTTGTTGATCTCATTATCTAAATCAGTATAACAAATTTTAATTACTTGAAATGACGAAAAAATGAGCCACGCTTTATTTTATATAGGTATAAAAGAACTGATACATGAAAAAGAATTCCTTCCTTATCCTAAGGAAATAAATAAGGTTGCTCCAACCTAGTTCATTCTTAAAATATAACTAAGGCCGCTCCGATGGATAGCAAAACTGGTAAGAAACTTGCAAACACATATGTTGCCGAAGAATCAGGTGGAGGAGGTGGAGGTGTTCCAGAAGCAGCAGGCCCATTAGCATTGGGAGTTGAAGATGGAGAAGAAGAAGGTGCACATGCATCGGGCTTAGTGGAGGTGGGAGAAGGGGTTGTAGGGGTAGTTGGTGGGCTTGAAGTTGGCGGATTGGTCCCTGGCGTGCCTGATGAGACTGTAATGGCTAGCTTCTGGCCCGCTTGGCAGTGGCTGCCGAAGGTGCAAATATAATAGTGCTCGCCTGCAGAGTCAAGAGTTACGTTTGCTGGTCCATTTGTGATGGTATTGCCTATGGCATTGTCATCACTGCATGCATCATAGGATGACTTTGGAACTCGGAGGACATCGTGTTGGTTGGTCACGAAGTTAAACACTGGAAAAGAGGGCAAATACAATTATTTTACATTGTAATCGTTTCGTTTCGTTTCGTTTCATAAGTACTCAACCAAGACTCCAAGTTATTGATCAAGAATACGACGTCGCAAAAAATACTCATGTTTGAAAGGAAAATATTGAGGGAATTACCTAAGATGTCGCCAACCATGAAGGTTTTGCCCATAGCCCAATTGACATACGAGACCGTACTATTTTGGGGTATAGCCCAACCCATGCCATCTCCAACAATGTGCACAGTTTGAGCACCTATGTATTGCACCATAGCTGCAAAAATAGCTGCATAAAGAACTTTACTTACAAACATATCCATCTCTCTCTCTCTGTTATGAACTCCTCTTTTTTTTCGTGGTATAAAGTGTATTTTTCAACTTAATGTGTAAATTGCTATTGATATTGCGAATCTAATTGTATTTGCAATGCTGTTAAATGTTAGGTTTATATAGTGATGAGTTGTGGAAATGGTCTCAAGCTTTTAAGGGGAAATTAAGTGCCTTAGCTTTCAGTTTCAGCAAGACTTGAATTGTAAACTATGGCTCCGGTCCTTATATTTTTGGGGATATATGGAAATCTCAAGTCATGAATGAACGATTAGAAATATGGGAACTGGAAGGAGTATGAGAATAGACTCATTCAACTTTGCTCAAATTGTATAGAAATTTCTGCATAAGCCTTCCAGATTCAAGAATTTAGAGTTTGGTTTGACTTTGTGTTGGGTCCTTTCCACATCATTGACAAATGATTTCAATGTTCCAATTTGAGTTTAAAAAAAATTTAAATAATGAAATTATATATATAATATATGATCTAATAAACTTCAGTATAATAAAAGAAAATTTATATATAACAGAATTATTAAATTTATTACACAAGGATGTATTAGAAGAATTATGTAAAGACTATAGAAATAAATTACCATAGATCAATACCTTTATTAGTAAAATATCTAAGTATGGAACTGAACAATAAACCTAATAGATGAGTTAAGAGAAGAAAGAAAGAAAAAAAAAAAAAAGAGAGAGATTTCAAGAATAAAGATATTAGATAAAAAATAAAAATATTTTAACAAAATTAAAAATCAATTAGAAAACATTAAAACTATTTTAAGAGATAAAGATGAAAATAATAAAGCACTATATGATAATACATATGACCTAAAATAATATAAAAAAACATTTTAGAGAAAAATATAGAATGAGTTTAGTTAAAATGAGTTTTTTTGAAATGAATATTGATTTTTATAAGAATGGATGGTCGAAATTTGGTTGAAAAGTCAAATATTATGGGTTTGACTTTTAATGGATGGTTGAGATTGAGTACTGTAGAAAAAATGAATGAAAACCAAACAAGGGTTAAAAGCAGTAGAAAGATTCTGTGAGGAACAGATAAATAAATCAAAAGAGTCAAAATACCAATCAGAAATTATTCTAGAAATTGAACATATCAAATGAGGATATTAGTGATAGAATTTGCAGAAATAAAATTTGAATACCAGGTTCATGGGGAATTTATTTTAAAATAGATTTTGAAAAATTTGGTAAAAACAACCCTAAAACACCTAGAACTTTAGGAACAAGAATAAAATTTCTGTTTGAAAGACTTGTATATATATATATATATATATATATATATATATATATAGAAAGTTCAGAAAATTAAGGAATTTTAGGAAAAAATATAAAAAACCTAAGAGAAGAAATTACAAGAGGAAATATAAATCGAATAAACAACAGAAAATTTAACATTATAAAAAAGATAAAAGACAATGCAAAAGTTGGAATTGTGGAGAAATATGTCATATAAGTCCTTATTGTAATAAGAAAAAAGTTAAAATATTATATAAAAGGAATATCTAGAAATAGAAAATGAACTATGTGAAATATTTGATATTGAAATAAACCAATTTAATAAGGTTTTTTATTAAATCGATTGTTCCCACTGTTTTACTGGAATTAATAACTTTCAACATTAATCTCACGAAATCCTTGAGTGACAAAACAAGCCCTAATAAAACATCCCTGTAGATATTCCTATCAATCACATCTCCATATGATTCCTAGATCATCAAGTAGACAAATCTTTGTTCCACACATCTTATGTGTTTAGTTGACAGTGCCTCCAAAATCTCATCTTCTTGTGTGACTCAACAAAAGATAGATTTCGATTAAATTCTATCCATGGTTCGAAAATATTTTATGTTTCATAGTGATAAACACACCTTCCCACTCCCAGCCTCGAGTGACTCAACAAGTCGACATCGAGAGCGGATTCTGGTTTATTCACTATAATAATGGAAGACACTTTGTATTAACCAATTAATATGAATTTAATAAATTGCTTCCAAAATTATATCCCTTTTGATTGACTCAATAAATGATGTAATTTTGGTTAAGTCCGACCCATTGTTTAGAAGTATCTGATATTTCATAATGAGAAACGTATCTACCAGCGAGTAGCCTTGAGTGACTCAATAAGCTGACATCTATAGCAAACTCTGGTTTTTCATTATAAAGGGAGATATTTGATCTCATCATTCCTATGTATATTAACTAACATCAACTATGCAATTAATCATACATACATTATTATTGTGGATGATTATGGACGATTTCTATATAGTCTTCCCGAGCTATGAAGAAGACTAGTTGGTCAATTCCTAGGGGACATTGCATTCGACCATCGAATGCAAAATGCAATAATCTCCATTTGCTGCTGCAACCTATATCCTATACTAGTTGTCTTCTTGTGGCAAGCTGTAACCTGTATCCTATACTAGTTGGTACGCATGCCTATGTTAAAGGAACGCACAGGTCCATATCTACAAATTAGAGTTCACAGGCCCAAATAAATTAAAGAGAATAATACACAAACAAGGTGGTTACTATATCATATTTCAAACTTAAAGAAAAAAGTTTAAAATTTCACTAATCAGGTAAAATAAAATTATTTATAATAATTATACAAATGATTATAAATATTCTCAGAAGGAAGTCCACCCCCCCCTCACAACCTAGACATTGCATCTTCGCTAAAGCCACTACCACCCACCTCTGCCGCTACCACCACCACCACCACCACTTTTTTCACTGTCGCCATCGTCGCCACCACCACCACCACTTTTGTCACTACCGCCACCACTACCACCACCCATATCTCCAATCACCATGACCACCGCGGTAACCATCACCTTCATCATCGATATAGATTTACAAGCTCCAATGCACAAACACTACCATTATAACCACCACCATCTCGGTGCACCACCACCACCATCACCGTAATAATCGTGACTTCACCAATTAAAAAAAAAGTTGTTGACTGAAAATGAGAATCCAGAAGAAGAAGAAGAATTGAACATTTTTGAACACGTGACCTAATGCTCCATATGTAACCCATGACCTAAGGCGTCATATTTAACCTGTGACATAATGCATCAAATGTGACTTGAACATGCGTGTGTGACTTGTGACTCAATGCATCAACTATTATATGTGACCAAAAAATGAAGTGTGACCCGTACTTAATGCATCAAATTTTGACCTGTGACCCAATTCATCAAAGATATCAATTGTAATATGTGACCTAATGCATCAATTGTGACTCAACATGTATAGAGTGACTTGTGACTTAGTGCATCAAATGTGAGTTGTGACCTGAACATATAGAAGTGTGACCTTGTAACATGTGACCTAATTCAGATCAAATGTAAATGTGACCTTGTGAAATGTGACCTAATACGCTATATGTGACCTGTGACCTAAGGCATCAAATGTGACTTGAACATGTGCATGTGACTTGTGACTAAATGCATCAACTGTTATATGTGACCTGATCATTTGAAGTGTGACTCGTGTCGTTAATGCATCAATTTTGACTTGTGACCTAATTCATCAAATGCATCAATTGTAATATGTGACCTAATGCATCAAATGTGACTCAACATGTATAGTGTGACCTATGACTTAGTGCATCAAATGTGACCTGTGACCTTGTGACACGTGACCTAATTACTGCAATGCATAACCACCAGTGACTAGAAATGCATAATCAAAACCATCAAACCACATAAATCAAATGAAATAGAGCACTCATCACCACCTCCAGTCACCACCACTCACCATCGTCTCTACGGAAATGTGTTGATCAGATGATTGATACAGGTTTCTAAATCCTGCTCCACCATTGCACCACCACGGCCTCACACCAAAGTACCATCGCCAGTGTCACCCATCCCCGCACACCACACCACACCACACCACCACACATTACAGCAACACCATCGTCACTACATCACAGAACCATCACCTTCCCCTATACAAACAACCACAAAAACGAACAGATGCAATTTCACCTAAACCACTGTCATCCCACTCAAATTTGATTTTCCATAATAGTCATCCCTAAAATTAATTTTGCATTGTGGGCTTCAACGAAAACTGAGAGTGAGTATCAATTACATGTACTTCCCGTGGATTAGCTGAAAATCACCTGCACGACTACACCGTCACTCCCCATCGCAGCCCCACTGCACCACGCATCCACCGAAGCACCACCACCCCAAACCCCACTGCATCCACTACCTCAAACCACCTGTGGATAACATAGACCCACGGCTGCCACCACCTAAAATTTGAATAGAACAAGTGAATAACCACCACAACCAGCAAAATTTTCAGAATTTTTCTGTTCTGATTCATAATGGCATCATCATCTGTTTAGAATCCTGAACAGAAATCTTCAAGACAGAATCTAAATGATGCCATTAGTGGTGGGCGTTGGTGCCTATTTCTGGGAGAATATCGTTTGGTTGATTTTATAGAATGAAGAGTGTTGTTGAATTTGAATTAGCGTTAATGATAATTTGGGATATATATTATTTTATTAATATTTTATTATCACCCGATTAGTGAAATAAAATACTAATATCATGTAAGTTTGAAATAGGAGAAACATAAACATGGTGAGGTGTAATTTCCACCAAATTAAATTAGGGAAAATTACTCTTATTCATGCTTTTATATTTAAAAGTTTTAAAATCAGCTGTTTAAAAAATAATTATGAAAACCAGGTATGATTAAAATCTTAAAACAAGCAATAGTGCAAAGGAACGCTCGCTCCAAGTGCACACATCTTTTCATTGCTCGTAATGTGTTAAATCTCATACTTAATCCCAATGTTTTATCTTTTAACGCCATTATTGTTGCCTATATGCTAAAGAATTAAACCTCACATTGCTCATCACCTGTTCGACATATTTACCCAATTGGACATTGTATCGTAAAGACTGGATAAGGGCAGCGTTGAAGGACGACACACGGTGGTGGTGGACCTACTGTTGCATCTTCGAAAGTATTCTTCATTGGAACCCTCTTCGAAACGTCCTTGCTCTATTCCTTTGCAATCAATTGTAAACTGTAATTGTGAGTGAGTTCCAGGAAGGGAGGGATGTTCTCGGCCCGCAAAAAAAAATTTGGGGTGTTCTTTTTCATTGTGATATAGTTCACATTCTAAGCGTAATAGCTTGTGAATAGCTGTGATTGATAAACCTTCCGATGTTCCTTAACTGAGCTACATCAATTGTAAAGCCGTCTTCTTCCCACAATTCTATTGATTCTTCTGAATTGTGATAATTCCGACCAATATCAAATAGATATTCGTCATTGCAATTCTTTGTTCGACTTCTTCTATCTTCAAGAAGCTCTCCTGCATACTCCTATATAAAGATCTTAGATGGAATAAAGGTTGGGCACCTCAAACCCCATCATTTAGATTCTGTCTTGAAGATTTCAAGCTAGATTTTGATCCCATGTTCATGTTGGCTGATTCTGTTATAGAAAGGAGGGCATTTGCAACAAGAATTAAGTTGTTGAGACAGTAATTAATTACAAATTACGAATTACAATTTTATAAATTTAGTAGCTACAATTGTAATTAAGGTAAATGTAACTAGTTCAATTAATTTTAGCAAAAAAATAAAATAAAAAATGTTGTGCTTTAAAAATTCATCAGTTACAATTGTAATTAATTGTAAAATATAAATAAAGTTACAATTATAATTAAATGTAAATTGAAATTATTACATAATGTAATTAAGTTGTAATTGCATTTGTAATTAAGGTGGATGTAACTAATTCTATTAAATTTAGTAAAAAAGTCGGTCATGTTGTACAAATTTATTAGTTACTACAACAATTGTAATAATTAATTGTAAAATCGAAATGAAATTATAATTGTAATTAATTACAAAACTGAAATAAAATTACAAATGTAATTAATTACAAAACTTGATTTTGATAATCACTTTTGATATTTTGTAACTAATTCAAGAAAAATGAAATTTCAAGTGAACTTATAATATACAATTAAGTTGCAAATATAATTAATTAAATTTTTTTTAGTAATAATTACAATTTTGTAATTAGATTAATTTTCCAAAATGTGATTCGATACTATGTAATTTATTAAATATGTAAGTAATTCAATCAAGTTTAAACCGAAAAAAGAAATTTTGAGTGATTTGCAACATAAAATTAAGTTGCAATTGTAATTCATTACTAATTAAGTTATAATTGTAATTAATTACAATGATGAATTTAATGATGGACTAAAATTGCTGTAAAGCCAGTAATTAGAAAAAAGGCGATGGAATTTGATTGACTAGTGAAAAAAGAAAGCAAGCATAGTAATTAAGATTCCAAAACAAGATTTAATTTATCATCTCAATTATTTGGCTGTCCTTAATCACATCAAATCCCATCTCAGTTATGTTCTTCCACTTCAAAGTGAATCCCATATTGCCCAAGACGAATGGAAGAGTGACTCGCTACTTGTGAGATAAAGGAAAGGCAAACAGGAGAAAATAGCTGGAAGACTAGTGTAAATCTCCTTAGATTCAAGCAGTAGAAAACTAGAAAAGGAACAGTACTCAAGCATCCAACAAAGCTAGAAGCAACTAAACGTGAAGGAGTTCTAACGGCCAACAAGATACCTACAAAAATCAGGCCAGCTGACCTTAACAGATCTGGCTAGAGAAGAAACTGTTGCTCAAGAGTAAAACAAGCCTGAAGCTACTGGATGTGACAGAGCATCGAAGGCCGACGAGATGTTGATGAAAATCTAACTAGTTGAGTTTGACGGACCTGAGTGAAGAAGAAAGTGTAGAAGAGCAGAATTTTCAAAGAGTTGGCTTTTAGTTTTTTAGTTTTACCTGATTTTAATAATATCTTTCATATTGTTAAAATATCTTTTAAAATACCTCATATTTAAAAACAGTCCCTTAAAAGTTTGTATTTGTGTACTTAATCCCATTAAATAATAGGCACGCAAGACCCAATTAAATAATAATACGCTCCCAGGTCCAACCAACAAAACATAATAAATTACGGCAACAATACATAAATAAGGTGCTTAAATACATATTTCAAAAAATGAGGTTAAACTTGTATAATTTCAAAAATTAGGTTGTAATTAGAATAATTAATTAAATTAAATAATTAAAATGTTTTATTAATTATATACATTAAGGTTACAATACTATATATTTCAAGTCACAAAAAACAAATCTTTTAGGTCACAAATAATTTCAAGGTCATAAATTATCAAAATATTAGGCCACAATAACAATTTTTTATGTCACAAAACTAATTTAAAGTCACAGATTATAAAATCAATAGGTGACAAATGTCAAATTAATAAAATCAATGATATTTTTAGGTCACAACTTATCAAATTATTAGATTACATATATTTTAAATGATGATTATCAAATTATTAAATCACAATTATTTGATTTTTAATTCATAACTTATCAATTATTAGGTCATACATTTTTTGAAGTCCCATTTAACAAATCATTAGGTCAATTATTATGTGAGCCAATAAAAAGGAGCCAGAAAATGTGACTTAAAAACAACCACCACCACCACCACCACCACCGCTACAGTCTCAATCAGAAAGAACACCACCACTTCCCTATCACCTCCATCACCTGCACCGACCCCACCCCACCCTGCATCACCAAAACGCAATAAACACTACAAAATTTGCACCAGAATCGCCACTACCACCCATCCATCGAACACGCCTGACCAAGATTCATGTCACACCACCACCATCATCACCAATCCATCACATCTCACGTATAGCTTCACACCAAAAATCGCAAATCTCAACAATGAGTAGAAAAAATTACAGTGTTAATGATCTTGTTGCAAATTCAGAATCTTTGTAAATTCAAAACCCACTGCCATCGCCAGCCACCCCTACTCAACCGCCACCACCTTGCCATGGCCACCACAACCATCACTTAAACAACCAAAACTGTCGTCTAAACTGCCGCCACCACAACCAGAACCACCACAAAATCTCCACCTAAAACACAATGAAAACCGCAACGTGAAACCATAAAAACCGCATCCAAAACACTACTGAAAATACCACCAACACCTCCTACGAACATCCTTCGCCCAAAGATTTGGATTCTTGTTACCCAGAAGAGCATTATTTCCCGTGACCTCGTCCCTGAAACTTGAATAAGATTAGCCACATTGCGCGATGGGAGAGCGTAGAAACCTCTCGCGACGACATAGCGTTTCCTGTGCGGAGGGACAGCACACACAGGGTCGCTGCTCGCCCCCGAGAGCCCATCTGCAGTCGTGAGATGGCGATATCGTGCGCAGGAAACGCCGTGCTGTTGCTACCGTTGTCTTTCGCCGAGTGGCCCCCTGAGTCAACCGCTGTCAAAACGTCACTTGTAAGGGAGAGGGCACATAGAGATTGGAGGAGAAGGAAGCGGTTGAGAGAGAAGAAATACTCAATTAGCCAATTAGGTTTGGAAAGTAAGGGGCAGGGTTTAGGTATTTAATTTTGTAATATTGTTGTTTGATTATTTAAATTTTAATTATAACATGATATTTGATGTTATATAGGTTTAATCTTATTTTTGAATTTGATTCTTAAAAAGTAGGTGAGACTGTAATTTCCACATAAATTAACCATTCATCTAACCAATCACACGGGTCGAGTCCAAAGCCATCCACTAAATATAAATTCATCATATAAATGTATAATAATATATAATATCTAATATTATATAAAAAAAATTCAAGTCTCTAGCAATCTAGGTCGCTAAACTAATTTAGATAAAACGGATTGGAACAATAATTAATTAATCAAATTAATTAACTAACTTTAATTAGCGGGTCTTATTCAATTAACATCATATTTTAATCGAATATCAAATTAGAGTCCAACTCTAATTTTAAAAAGGAAAATGGAATAAACATTTTAATTTAGGATAAAATTTCTAAACTAAAATAAAATTCAATTGAGTAATAAATTAATTCATTAAATTATAAATTACTTTAATTGACGGGTTTATTTAATTAAAATCTGATTTTAATTAAATACCAAATTAAAGTCTAACTTCAATTTCAAGATTTTAGAGCTAATTGAATTTAGGATCAAATCCTAAATAAGACTTAATTAATAATCAATTAATCGTATTAACTAATTATTAAATTGAATTTAATTAAAATAAGATTTTATCTAAACACCAAATTAGAGTCCAACTCTAATTCTAATATTAGGAAAAATTGAATTAACATTTTAACTTAAGATAATACTCCTATATGAAATAAAATTCAAATTAGGGTCAAAGTCGAATATTTTGTTAAAATCCAATTTTAACAATGATTTAAAGTTGTGAATTTTAAAATAAAATTTTGAATTGGTTCAAAATTAAAATTTCTGGTCAAAGTTTTAAATTAGGTCAAACCCATTCAAAATCAAAGTTTAAACCCTTTTCAAAATATTACAATTTGACCCCATATTCAAAATTATAAACAGGCCCTTCCAATTTCTCAAATTACGTGATAGGCCATTAGTTAAAAATTGCATTTTAACCCTGTTTCATAATTGCAAGAAGGGGTTTAAAATATGGAAAATTGCGTGATAGGCCATTAGTTTATTTTCTGTTTTTACCAAGACATTAATTAATAGTTTGTATTAAAATTTCGCGAGAAAATGCATGTTCACGAATGTATATTTCAACAATAAGTATTATTTATCCTTAAGTCATGATAATAGTCATTGCAATGTATAAACATATTAGAAATTGTTCATCTTGAATTAGAATTAATATACTCCATCATTTACTAGAATTAATAGGATACATGAAAGAGATAAACTTATTTTTTAGCATGTTATCCAATGACTAATTCTGCATGGATTATATGTCTTTTGAAATCACGATAAATCATTCATGTCTCATTGCAAAGATCGTTGGATAAGTCCTTAAGAGTGTCATTGGAGAATTTATTTTTAAAATTAACCTGTTTGGTGGCATACCATTTGGTAACAATGTATTTAGGAGCTCCTCTTGGTAAAATTAGTTTGTATCATCTATTGTTTCATCGAAACTGACAAATTGTACACTTTCTACATGAAATAATTCAATTAGTTTTTCATTGACATAGTCAATATATATACTCGTATTTTGTTGAAAAAAATTCATGGTGTGCCACAAAATCAGAATGAGTTGCGTATAATAATATTATATTATATTATATTAAATCTTGTATATTATTAGGTAATAAATTAATGTAATGAACTATGTTATTAATATTATTAATTGATACTGATGATATTGTGTAAGAATTTAGAGTATCTCATTGTTATGTATTGATTTAGTATATTAGCCAATGGAGCACTACATATAAAATGTCATATGCAGATTCATTCAAAAATTAATTTATATTAATGTAGTACAATATAATTGTATTAGAAATTATATCGTGTACGTCTTTCGTACTTATCTTGGCTTTAAATTTAGACAATTGTAAGTATTTTAGGATATTATATTGCTAATTATATGTTTATTTTGTTTGTTTTAGGAAAAACCTAATTTTGGATGCGTTTGGAAGCAAAACGAAGAAAAGGGATTGAAATCGTACAAAAAATAACAAAATGGAGCTCAAGTGCAACTTCCAAAAAATTGAAGAAGTCGAATTGGCATAAATGAAGACATAGATTGCACAATTAACGAATCGAGGATCCACTTGAATTATTTGGAAAAATTGAGGCTCAAGAATAACCCTACACACTAGTTGTAATTGGGCCTTAAACCTACTTAAAAATGGGATCAAAACTGTCGGATGGTGTATATAAAAAAGGGAGTCGAGTGTGGAATAAAGAGGGAGCTACTGGGAGAGTTTGGAATTGAGGAGCCGACATTGAGTGGAGATATAGGAGAAAAAGTCGGATTAAGGCTGCGGGTGTGAGTGGGGAATTAATATTGGAGGAGAGTTTTAGAGGCAAAATATATACAATAAGAGGGCTGGTCAGTTGAATTGGGGAGGTGGTTAGAGTCCAGGCAGCTGTGAAATCTTTGGGAAAAAGAGGAGTCGGCTGAGAGGAAATTAATAGGGGGCTGATATATATAATTCAAGGTAGTGGTAGGCTAAGTTGAAGAAGGTTTTCCAATCACTACAGGAAAAAGTAGAGTTGGCAACAGAATTCTCAGTTGGAAGAAGCTTTGGTGTAGTCGGCTGCGCTAGAAATTCAAGAACCACAACTTGGACTCCTTGATTGAGTGATGGCTTTCTTGTGATTCTTATATCAATATGCTAGGCTAAATTTCCTTATATATTGGATGAATATGAAATTTGTTATTAATTTATTTTGATTCGATAACTAGTAGTTTAATAATTTCTTGGGTTGTCTTGATTGATTTTGCATGTTTTATTGTTATTGTTTGATTGATTGACCACCAATTAAATGTATCGTTACTTGTTGTAGTCTTGGAAAAGTAACAATAAGTTGAAACATTGAATGATCAACACATGAATACTAGATGTTAGGAATAACACTATGACATGTGCAATCTCATTGATAATTTTGTGATTTATTGCAGTCTAAAAATTTGTATTCGGACTTGGAATAGAATCAGTCATGTTTATGATAGATTTAATTTGTCTTAAAAAAGAAAATTAATTGCATGTGAATTATTGATTGTCAAGCAACGTATGAATGATTTAAAATACAAAACTTGAAATTGAGATAGAAGGTAACAAGTGGATTTGGATTCCAATGCTCCCCGTTCATATTTTACTTCTCAGCATTTTTATTTTCTTTATTATTTATTCATTGCAATTTTTAGTTAGAATAACCAAACAAACCATCTTTTTATTTATTGTTTCACTAATTAATTGAATCGACGATAAACTGATAATTAAGAATAGACCTTATTACTCGTGGGAACGATACTCTTAACTCATCACAATTATTACTTGTCAACGATCCCGTACGCTTGAGGGGATTCACATGAACAATATGTAAATGTGGATTAGAATTTGTAAAAAAATTCATGTAACTTATGAAAACTAAAGTCACATATTAATGGAATTGTAGCATTTTGAATTGAAAAGTGGTTATTATATTCATTATATAGTACATATACAATATAAACTATGAAATTTGCATAAACGATTTAATTTTTAAAATTTTGGGCTTAATATTTTAAATATTATCTTGATATATTATATTCTAATAATATGTATTAAAGGATGAAGTAGTTTTTCTTCTTTTTTTTAATAATAAATAAATAAAAAGTATAATAATGTGAGAATAATAATATGAAATTTTATTATAACATTGTAGAATGTTGATAATAAGTTAATTAAATACCGAATAAATGAAATTATATAATAATATGAAATTATATTATAACAATGTAATCATTTATGTTATTAAATAGGTGTAAGGGTATATAGATAAATATATATGGGTAAAATAGGTATTCAAAAGATTCTTCTCCATTCATCCGTTTTCGAGATTGTAAATTGTAGATGTAGATTAATGTACATTTTTTTTAATATTGTATTTCTTTTTATTGTTGCATTGTCAATAAAAATATTTTCCATACATTTACAATCTAAACTCTTCACCTTCTCACTAAAAATCTTTTAAATAAAACCAATAACTCTCATATAATTTATAATACGACCTTCAATTAATATGAGAAAAATAAAAAATGTGTACTTCTTGAATTAATTTTTTTACATTCATAAAATAATTAAAAAAAAAAAACTTATAAAAGACCTTAAAGGGAGAAAATTCTTATATTGTTTTACCCTCAAACCTTTTAATATTATCATATTTACTATTAGTTTTAATTAATGTACAATTTTTTTAACATTTTACTTTATTTCCATATTGTCAATAAAAAATATTTTTCATCTATTTACAATCTAAACTCTTCACTTTCCCACTCAAAATCTTTTAAATAAAACTAATAACTCTCAAATAATTTAAAGTTCATAAACATCCTTCAACTAACATGAGAAAAAGATAAAAATGTGTACTCCTTGATCTAGCTCATCTTGCTTTCTTTATACGTAGCATTATTCCTTTCCATCCAAATAAACCACATAGTAATAAAAGGAATAAGAGAAATCAAGTGTTGAGGCTTGGCTTTGGTTTGAACTAGCCATGATGTGATAATAGTTCTAGTTTGTTCAATAGAAGGAAGGATTATGCATGCGTTATCATAGAGTTTTCTCCATACATCTTTAGCCACTTTACCCTTCACAAACAAATGACTTATAGTTTCATCATCCCTACAACAAAAACATTTAGAGGCCCTATCAACGTTGAACCTTTTTTGAATAACTTTGTCAACAGATACTCTATTATCCTAGATTCTCCAAATGAAGAAAGCATGTTTTTGAGGCAACCACGTATTCCAAATGAATTTGTGACTCTTGTTTATCTCTGAATTGTTCAACGCAACTTTTTAAATTGAAATCACAAGTCGAATTTAATTTCCAGAAAATCTGATCCTCGCTATTATCAGCCCTGTATGCTCACAATTTCTTGAATAATATCTTGAGGTAACACATTTGCAAGTTTATCTATATCCCAAACCAGCCTATTACTCCATGTAGTTCATCACATATATAATTAGGTTCGCATTATTCAGATTTCTTCCAGCAATTAAACAAGATATAAGCCATTGATCGTGCTCAAGATTTATTCTCCCCCTCCCCACTTTCCAGAATATGTTTGGTTCAACATATTTCTTGGCCTGAATCATTCTTTTCCATAATGGTGAATCATTGGATTTAACTTGTACAAGAGATTCATGCTGCCCATGACAATACTTGGATTTCATAACCTAACTCCAAAGGGACTTTTGTTTTCTAAAATTCCACCACATTTTGTAATCAAAAGCTAGGCTAAATTCTTTAGTGGATCTACATCAAATACCACCTTCATTCATTGGAAAACACAGCTTCTCCCAAGTGGTGCAGTGTATGTATTTAGTATGTTCAGTCTCCCCATAGATAGGCATTAAACATCTCGGAAATTTTATTGATAATTTCACTAGGAGGATCAAGTACTTGGATGAAATGCATATACAAGGGAATACCTAGGTATGTTATAGGTAGATCCTTCATATGAAAACGAGTAATTTCTGCTACAATTTGCTTGTGCTGATCTTTAGTTGTAATGAAAGAATTTTTGGACAGGTTGATGCTTTGACCAGAACCTTTAGAGTATACTCCTAGGGATTCAATAATGCTTTTTAAACTCTGTTTACTCCCTTTCGTAAATATGTTGACATCATTAGAAAATGCAAGGTGGGATATTGGTACATTTCCTCCATAGTCACAATCCAATAGATTCTGCCTTGTGAACAGATTTTCCAGACCTCTAGATAAAGTTTTAGCCAAAATAATGAATAGCGCAGGTGATATAGGATCTCCTTGCCTTGTCCCCCCGCTGGTCTTGAAAAATCCTTTCAATTCACCATTAATCATAACAGTGAATAAGGATCTACTCATGCATCCATTGATTTTGTTCACCCAATCCACTTTATCATACGCCTTGGCCATATCAAGTTTAAGGAAAACATTTCCTCTCCTCACCTTTCTTTCAAGCTGATAAACCATTTCTTGAGTAAGCAAAATGTTATCAGATGTAGTTCTACCTGTAGAAAATCCACTCTGTGCTTGAGATATGATTTTGGGAAGAACCTTATTAAGCCTCAAAGCAAGTATGTACTTTGGATATAATTTTTCTGATAATGTTGCATGAACTAATTGGTCTGTAGTCTTTCCAAAAGGAAGAATTTTCCCTTTTAGGAATAAGAATTATGGATGTAGCAGCTATCCCAGCCGGTATAATCTTCCCCTGAAAAAATCAATAATAGCCTCCCATAGATGTTGTTTGATAATATCCCGAAAAGATTGATAAAATGAACTACCAAAGCCATGTGGACCTATTGCGTTTTCTTTGTTAAACGAAAAATACTACATCTTTAATCTCATCGAGTTTTGGAATCTGACTTGTTATCCTATTTTGTTATTGGTTTGATTCTATTTAAGTAGTGTTTAATGCATTTTGATGTTTTGTGTTGGGTAGGATCACAAAGAACAAAAAAAAAAAAAAAAGGACCAAAATGATGAATCATGGCAAGCTTGACAGCAAGATCTACAAATCAAATCAAACAAAACTTCAAAGACATGTTCAAATGGCCCCAAATCAATAATGACATGTGGGAAAAAGATTAGAGGCAAAAATTATGGTCAAAGAAGGTTTGGGGTGAAGTTGGAAATCAAAAACCCGCAAAGATTGTGATCCATAATTTTAGTTAGAGATTGAAGCTCAATTTTTCTACATAATAAGTTCGAATTTGGGGACATCTATTTCATAAAGAATTGTATATCTTTGAATGTTCTTTCTACCACACTTTGAATCACTACAATTAAACATTGGGAGAGAAAGTTATGACCAAAACATCAAGCACAGACGCTGATCAGCAGAGGTTCACTTATGGTCGTAAATGATAAAGTTAAGGCCGTAACTTCCAAATTCTGAAAATTTTCGGTAACCCATTCACAGCCGTAAATGAAAAATTTAAGGCCGTAACTTCCCCGCAAAGTACTTTCCTTACTGGTTTAGGAGTCTATCTTTGGCATATCTTCTTGGGATCTTTAGGACACGATTTTGAAGACTTAAAAAGAGAAAATTTACCACAAAAGGGGGTGAATAAACTAGGGAAAAATATAGAGCACTCTTGCGAGATTTTGAAGGATAAGAGCATCAATAAGAAAGTGAAGCCATGAATCAACTTGAAGAATCTATAATAACCATGCTAGGCTAAATTCCCTATCTTGTTCAAAGGGGAAGTTGTGTTATTCAATTATGTTATTTTCTTCCTAGAAACTAGTAGCGTGTATCTATTTCCTTATTTCAATTTTCGAATTATTGAGTTTTGAATTTTTTTTGAGTTTAGTTGATTTATAAATTTGATTTGGTCAATTAAATTGTTGAATCTCTGAATTCATGTATGTGCTAGGTTTAGATCTCTGATCCGTAATTCTCATTGAATATTTACTCTAGTAGCAAATAAATCTCATGCAGGTTTATCAATAATTCGAATTGGGTTTATTAATTCGAGCTTGTGAAATTAGTAACCCGACTCAATCTGACTCTTCTCGCTTTACACTAGCCTTGCGTTAAATTCTAAGTGATTATTTAGAGTTACACATTGGTTAGAATTGAATCAAAGAGCTTGTTTTAATTTAATTTACATAAGGAAAAATTTAGATAATCAGAACTTGTTGATTACCTAAGATCGATAAATTGAATTAGGAATAGAAGTACGTTGCATAGGAAGGTACAACATTAATTAAGGGCATAACCGAACCCGAGAACAAGATCGATTACCATTTCAATTCTTTTATATACTTATTTGTTCTTTTTATTCATCGTTTACATTTAGGCAATTCAAACAACAAAATTCCCATTCTATTCTAATTGATCGAGTAACTAATTAGGTTCACTGTTCCTTGTGGGATCGACCCTTACTCTTGCTACTACATTATTAATTAATATTTGGTGAGTAAGGAATTTTTATTATTTTGGTGCATTGCGACATGCATCAGAATCCTATTCAACTCTCTGTTATCATCATCAAAAATAATGTTTTGTATCAGATTTAATAGCTCCTCACACTTCCCATTTTGCTCTTTTGTAAGAATCTTATAAAAATAATCAATAGCTGACTTCTGGATCTCCACAGGATCATTTATGATAATACCATCCTCAGTACTTATTTGCTGGGTTTTACTTTTGCTCCTATTTTTGTTAACCACAACATGGAAAAACTTTGTGTTTCTATCTCCCTTACAGCTCCATTTGATACCAAGTTTCTTCTTCTAGAAGATCTCTTTATTAAGGAGGAGATTGATTTTATCATAAGCCTTATTAACCTCAATTCTAGCCTCAGGAGTTTTACTTTTGTCATACTCGTTTTCTTTCAGCATGGCCTCTTGTTCAGCTTTATTCAATTTTTCAAAAATATTTCCAAATGAATTCCTATTCCATTGGATTAGAAACTTCGTTTTTCATTATATATTGATGAGATGTGATGAGATTATCTCAGTGATTTCAGTTGATAATTATATCATAATTATGAGATGCTATTATCTATTATGAGTATATCTCACTTCTTGACTGTGATATAAGCTTGATTTTCTACAAATACGTATAAATAAGAAAATATAATTATTTTCGAAACTCTTCATTCATTGAGCTATCAACTCATATATTTTCTCACGATTTTTTTATCATGTGGCAGTTGAATTTCTGAGCAGCCTTTAGAGTTGAGCCTTAAATTATAAATTAGAGTCAGAGTCATAGGATAGTGTTAGCTAGTATGAGTCTTTTCATGGAGCTAGTAATCATTGTTTTGGGACGTATGTACATTTTTGAATTGCACTTTTGCATTACATATATATGATATGATTATTGGGCTCACTATGTATTTTGCGTCTGTATATATAGTTCATTTTTTTCTTAATAAAAGTTTGAGGAATTGACTTATTTCTATTGCGAAGAGAATTACGGTAATATTGCGTGTTAGGGGGGGGGGGTTGTTGCACATTGATTACATGTTTGTTAATCCAAATTACAGGAAGGATAATGTCAAAATTTTCTTAAAAACAAGTTAAATTAAGTTACACCTCCTAGTAGCCTAGATAGTGTATCCTACTTTTAGTTGATATCCATCATTGGCATACGTCATGTTTTGGGTCCATTAGTGTTAGTCAAGTTGGGTCGGATCATGATAAAATTCAGTTAGATGGTTAGCACACTATATGTACCAAAAGTAAGTAGGAGGACAAATATTACCAATAAAATAAAGTTATTCACATAAGACGTTATTAACTGTTTGAGAGTTTTCAATAAAGTTTAGATAATTTGATGTGTTAATTTCAATCACTTTCTTCTCCTTCTGGGAGTAGTACGTAAAATATACTAATTCTTTTGATGCTAGAGAAGTACAAATAATAAGTCCACAATAAATTAATTGATCTCACACTCGTGGCCAAAATAAAGCCCACTAAATATTATCTAAACCCTCATAAAAATTACTAAATTAAAATAGAGAACAAAAAATATTCGACATTCTCCACTCGTTGAACTATTAACTCGTATATTTTCTTATGAATTTTCTTATCATATAGCATTTGAGTTTTTGGGCAACCTTTAGAGTTGAGCCTTTGATTAGAGTCTAAGCCACACGACAATGTTAGATATTATGACTCTTTTCATGAAGCATGTAGTCATTATTTTGGGGGTGCATGTACATTTTTGAATTGCACTTTTGCATTACATATAGATAGTTATGGGGCTCATTGTGTATTCTGCATCTATATGTACAATTCATTTTTTCATAATAAAAGTTTGAGGAATTGACTTATCTCTATTGTGATGGGAATTACGGTAGTATTGTTGGGGGGGGGGGGGGGGTTTGCACATTGATTACAAGTTAATTAGTCCAAATAATAGGGAAGATAATGCCGAAATCTTTTTAGAAATAAGTTAAATTTAGTTGCGTCTTCTAGTTGCCTAAATAGAGTGTGTCCTACTTTTAATTGATTTTCATCATCGGGGCATGTCACATTTTGGGTCGAGTCTACTAGTCCTACTCGGGTCGGGTCGAGCCATGATAAAACTCAGTTAGATGGTTAGCATACTATATGTACCCAAAGTAAGTAGGAGGACTAATATTATCAATAAAACAAAGTTATTATTCCACGTAAGACATTATTAACTGTTTGAGAGTTTTCAATAAGGTTAATTTAGATAATTTGATAATGTGTTGATTTCAATCACTTTCATGTAGTAGTAAAATCTACTAATTATAAGTTAAGAAATAATTATATTTTGTTACTTTTACATATATAATAATTGATGAAGGATCAAATAATCTTGCAATGAATAATTTAATAATATTTATTTTATGAAAACAGAAAAGTGGTATATGATATATAATATAAAATTTACATGTATATTTATTTCGATATGAAAAGTACTGGAATTTTTAGCAGTAATATTTTACGAGATAGTGTTTATTACTTATTTTTTGTTATATATATACACACACACATATATACACACATAAGTGACATACATCATTATGTTTGGATAATAATGACCAACACAAAATTACTGTTTAAAATATTGCATTATATTAAGATTTCTCTTTGGGAGCAAAAAATAATATATTTTTTTTATAAAAATGTCAGATAAAATATGCTAATTAAAATATGTCAGATCTGATAAAATAATGTATTATATAAAGATTCACTAATAAGTTTGTTGATCTCATTATCTAAATCAGTATAACAAATATAATTACTTGAAATGACGAAAAAATGAGCCACGCTTTATTTTATATAGGTATAAAAGAACTGATACATGAATTCCTTCCTTATCCTAAGGAAATAAATAAGGTTGCTCCAACCTAGTTCATTCTTAAAATATAACTTGTTGGAAAGTGTATGCCCGTCGAGTTAATTTATTTGTACTCGTGACGTTTTTGGAATAAAATATTATCTTATATATTTGATTATATTATTTTGAGCTTGCATTAATCCATAGATCGATTCGATATTACTAATTGAGTGTTTAAGTTGTTAAACACAGAAAGATTCAATTTGTAATTCGATCTAAAATTATTGTTCACGATCAGTAAAATAAATATGGATAATTTATTTTTGATCGTCTCGATTTCATTAAAATCTATCTTTGATTTTGAAAATGAAATTGAGAGTACATTTGATATGTATTGAACGGGACCACGTGAAATTAATTTGTGACATTGACCGTACAAATTTAATTTCACTTGACTATCGTACATGGAACCTTAATCCTAATCGGATAATGAACTTCGATTACTAACTTGAAGTTCTTTGATGTATCAATGGGTGAGATCAAATTGTTGGTCAATATCTCGGTACTTTGGGAATTAAAGTAAAATAACGAGGAACATATATTCGTATTATGGAATCCGTCACCATTAGGTATGATCATGATCTCACTGGTTCTTCTAATGGACAGTTAAATCTGAGCTCAGTAATTCGACAATGATTGTTGGATTTTATGATGTGATGTGATCACATAGAACTGTCAGATAGAAGATGGGAGTCGAGAATTTATGAATATTCAGATAAGGGTATATTGGTCGTTTAACCTTACTTCGAATATTCCAGTTGATCGACGGGGGTAACATGTAAGAGCGATAAGTCAGAGGATATAATTATTGGTTATTGCTTCAGTAATTACAATTTTACTAAGAGTGCAATCTCGTTCTTTTAGTGGAATAGAACGTGATTAATAAATTATTTTGATTGGTCAAGAGTTGACTGGATCAGAATTAATTTATTGGAGCTTAGTTTAATTGAGTCCGATCAGGTTCCCTTGGTGGCTTCAATAAAACAGGCATATACAGGCTTATAACTTGTATTGGGCCGTGCAGAAATGGGCCTGGGTTATAGTATTAGGGTTGGTAGGGTTTTAGAGGGTAAAGAAGTTATAAATAGTCTTCTAAGACTATTTTTCTTAACCTAATACACATGTGGGCGGGACACACACTAAAGTGTGAAGTGTGTGTTTTGTTCTCTTGATAAAAACCCTAACCCTAGTGTAACCAAAAGGCCAGAGAAAAGTGACCACACACTTGCATAGCCTCTGTTGAAGAACACCAAGGAAAACTTGAAGGTTTGGAGATTGGTGTAATCAAGATCTACACAGATAATTGTCAAAGCACGCTACAAGGGTAACGATTGCTAAATTATTATTTGTTCAAAATTATTTGATCTAGTCAAATACATAAAACGGCGAATTCCTATTATGGGATGATCCAAATCACAAGAAATTAATTTTTGTGATTAGATATCCCGTTGCGTCAATTTTTTTTCTTCCAACAATGGTATCAGAGCGAGGTTTTTGATACTGTTTTATGTATTTAGGGTTAAATAATTTTGTTATGCATGTGTTAGTGGAGCGGTGTAGGTTTTATGTGATTTGATCTGTTATTGGTTGAATGATATTTTAATGAACTGATTTATGGCCATAGATTGTTTGTTGTAAATTATGTATTTGTTTTATCGAGTCATGTAACAAAAGGGGTGGATTACGACTCCATGTTTCCCTTTTGATTTTGATTTATTGTAAAATAGAATTAGAAATTAGTTTTGCAATTATATCTTGTTGTAATCAAAAGTATGAAGACCGAATCTGTGAAGGCTTGAACATGGAGGACCTCTGCAGCAATTTCGAAATAAGGATTTCACTTCACCATCTTCAACACTTCAAGGGCTTGGCTTGCAATTACTGGAAATCAGCCATGAACCGCATGCAGGCAATCGGCGGGACTCGTGGGTGCTACCAATGTGCTCGGCAGTCAATGGCGGCGCCTTTGGCGTCACTATCTTGGCTCGATCGCGACGGTAGCGGAACCCACCTATCTCACTGCACACAGTCGGCGACATCACGGCGCTGCTGTTGCGTTCTGTGGTCGATCGCGCCATCTTTGGCGCTGTGACTCCATGAAGATCGCGGCGGCAGCGAGACCCGCTGCCTGCGCAGCGCTGCGTGAGATCGACAGCACCACCGTGGTGCTGCCGCTGCTGCCATTGGTGGTTTATTCCACCTTGTTGGCAGCGACGGCGGCACCCGGAGGCTGGCACTGACGTGGGATGATTCAAAGCTTTTTCCGGCGATGGCATCTCAGAAGGCAGGGGCTGAAATCGCGGCTGAAATCCGGCTGAAATTTTTGAATTCTCTGTTTTGAAGTTACACGGCAACCTGTTTCTATTGGGCTGTTATTTATTTGGGCTGCAACTTCCATTTGGGCCGTAACTCCTTTTGGGCCAGATGAACTGAAATAAAATTGCAGATTGGAACAGTTTGTGCATGGGCCAGATTATTATTATTTGAAGAGTTCGAGTAATGGGCTGGACACTTGCAAATGGAAATTGAAGAATTGGGTCGGGTTGTGGCTCAATGTAATCTTTAATTAATTTGTAATTTTGTGTCTAGGTTTTGGCCATAAATCATGTTCTAGTTTATTTTATTATTGCATTTATTTATTGCTTTAATTAAATTGTGGATGAATGTCATTTGATAACATGTCATGTAGATCGCATTAACACCGCTCTAGGAACTATACCGTCATGCATGGTTTTATATTTTATTTTCTTTTCTAAATGTTAGATTAGAAAATAATTTTGATAATTATTAAATTGATTTTAAAAGTTAAAATTGATTATTTAATTATTAAATGAAAACCCAATAGTTTAAAAATATTAAGTGAGTGAGGGTGCAATTTTTGAACCCACGGCCTCCCTTGTTAGCCCATTAGCAAAAATTTGGGCATGCCTCGTGCTAATTTATTTAGTCTCCCTATAGGAGGGCTGCACTATTTTGGTTACTGGTTTGGGCCCAATTAGGTGATGATTTATTTAAGTTTGAATTAATCATGATTACCCTATAGGTAACGTAATTAATTTGGTACTTGAAAAATTATCAATATAAGGGTTGAACACTTAAATCAAAGACATCGTGGGGACTTCCTATAGAATATCCAAACGATGTCAATGATGGCCAAATTTTAACGACAATAAAATTAATATTGCATGAGATGCTAGATATATTAATTTTAATGGGAGGGTCTCAACCTAGCCATAAATCTCATTTTTTTCTCCTATAGAGAAATGTGTTTAAGATTTTGGGGTTTTAGGATGTCGTCATATTATTGTAGTTTTGGGTCTACTTGTGCATAATTTTATATTCATGCATCATATATGAAATCATTTAATGCATAGCTCATTTTTTTATTTTATTTTATTTCAGAAAAATGTCTGGAAATTCACTGTCCATTATCTTAACTAAAAATCAACTGGTTGGAGAAAATTTCATTGATTGGAAACGTAATTTGATGATTGTTCTCACCGCCGAGAAGCATAAATTTGTGCTAACTGAACCCCGTCCCAATGCACCGACTCGGACTTCCACACCCGAACAGAAGGCCGCATATGAGAAGTGGATCCATTCTGATGAGATGGCCCGCTGCTACATTTTGGGTTCTATCTCAAATGTGTTGCAGCAGAAACATCAGAATATGGAAACTGCTGCTCTGGTTATGGAGAGCCTTCAGCAAATGTTCGAACATCAAGGTCGTCAGGCCCGTCAGGCTGCTATTAGGTCCATTATGAACATGCGCATGAAACCTGGTACACCCGTTAGAGATCATATGCTTGCATTGATTGGTCAGTTTAACGTGGCTGAGGTTTTAGGGGCTGAAATCAATTCGGAGACGCAGGTTGACATGGCTTTGGAGACTCTCCCAGAGATGTTCTCTCAGTTCAAAGTTAGTTATAACATGAACAAGCTGGATATGTCACTGACCGAGTTGATGCAGGAGCTTCAAAATGCTGAGACTATTCTTAAGACCAGGGCCAATGATGTGTTGACTGTTGCTTCTGCTGGACCATCCTCTTCCAAGCCAAAAGGCAAAGGAGGCAACAAGAGGAAGAAGTCTAACAAGAAGGGACCACAGCAGCAGGTCAAGAAAGCAAAGACAGAAGGCAAGCCAAAGGGGAAATGCTTTCATTGTGGACAGAAAGGTCACTGGAAGAGGAACTGCCAGGGATACCTAGCTTCCAAAAAGCAAGGTAATGGTGAGTTATCTTATATTGAGTCTTGTTTAGTGGTTGATTCTACATATACTTGGATAGTAGATTCTGGAGCCACTAATCATGTTTGCAATTCATTGCAGGGGTTCCAAGTAACCAAGCAACTCAGTGAAGGGGAGCATACTTTAAGGGTTGGCACAGGAGCAGTGGTTTCTGCGAGAGCCGTTGGAGTAGTTTATCTTTATTTTAATAATAAACATTTGGTTTTGAATAATTGTTATTATGTTCCGGATATTACCCGAAATTTGATTTCGGTTGCATTACTTTTTAAACATGGTTATTCTGTTTATTTCACTTGTCTGATGGTGAAAATTGTTATGAATAAAGTTTTAATTTGTGAGGGACATATGCTTAACAATTTGTATACTTTGAAACCTGACGATAGCTCTCTATATCACATTGCATCTAACAAACGCATTAAGTTATCTCCTACTAATGAGACTTATTTATGGCACCTGAGACTTGGTCATGTTAACCTAAATAGGATTCAAAGACTTGTAAGGGATGGTCTTTTGAGTGACTTAAAAGTGGAATCCCTACCAATTTGCGAATCCTGTCTGGAAGGAAAAATGACCAAGAGACCTTTTACTTCAAAGGGGTATAGGGCCAAAGAAGTCTTGGAATTAGTACACTCTGATGTATGTGGACCCATTAATGTCCAAGCTAGAGGTGGGTATGAGTACTTCGTCACCTTCACTGATGATTACTCTAGATATGGTTATGTTTACCTAATGGCACGTAAGTCTGAAGCTTTTGAAAAGTTCAAAGAATTCAGGACTGAAGCGGAGAAGCAATTAGGTAAGAACATTAAAACACTTCGATCAGATCGAGGTGGAGAATATCTATCCCATGACTTTAGGTCATATCTATCAGAAAATGGGATTGTATCCCAATTAAGTGCACCAGGTACTCCCCAACAGAATGGTGTATCTGAAAGGAGAAACAGGACCTTGTTGGACATGGTCAGATCAATGCTAGGCTTCTCAACTCTCACAACATCTTTTTGGGGATATGCTCTACAAACTGCAATATACTTGCTTAACATGGTTCCATCTAAATCTGTCCCTAAGACACCCCTGGAATTGTGGAATGGGCGAAAGCCTAATCTGGCACATATACGGATATGGGGATGTCCTGCACACGTGCTTAAGGGAAAGGTGGAAAAGATGGAATCAAGATCACAAGTATGCATTTTTGTAGGATATCCAAAGGGAACAAGAGGATATTACTTCTATAGTCCTCAAGATAAGAAAGTTTTTGTGAGTACAAATGCAACTTTCTTAGAGAACAAGTATATAGAAGAACGTGAATCAAAGAGCAAGGTTCTTTTGGAAGAGATGAAGGGAAAAGTTCCCAGTTCGTCAACCCCAGTAATCCGCATTGAACCTACTCAGGATGAATTCACGTCCCCACCAGTTACGGTACCTGAATTCAGTGGGAGACAAGTGGAGGTTATACCTTCCATGTCTGCTGGATCACTGACACGTAACTTGGAGGAGGAACAAGTCCCCATTGCATCACCACTTGGTATTGAAATTGGAAACGTGGGACTTGATACCAGAGAGCCGGTGGTAGAACAAATACAAATTCCAATCAACCAGGAGCCTCCTCAGCATAGACGAAGTGAGAGAGTCATTAGACCACCCTCCAGATACTTGCTCTATGGAGAGTCTTTCGAGGCAGTCTCCACTGAACAAGAGGAGGATCCTACTTCGTATAAAGAAGCTGTGAAGGATGTAGACGCTGACCATTGGAGGAGTGCCATGGACTCAGAAATGAAATCCATGTACACTAACTCTGTCTGGGATCTTGTAGTTGCACCTAATGGGGTAAAACCCATAGGATGCAAATGGGTCTACAAGAGAAAAAGAGGGGTAGACGGAAAGGTAGAGACCTTTAAAGCTAGACTGGTCGCTAAGGGTTTCACCCAAAGAGAAGGTATCGATTATGAGGAAACCTTCTCACCTGTGGCCATGCTTAAGTCTATTCGGATCCTCTTATCCATTGCAGCTCATTTTGATTATGAGGTGTGGCAAATGGACGTCAAGACAGCATTCCTTAATGGAAATCTTGACGAAAGCATCTATATGATGCAACCAGACGGTTATACCCAAAAGGGTCAAGAGCATAAACTATGCAAACTGCGTAGGTCTATTTATGGGCTTAAGCAGGCATCTAGGTCCTGGAATATCAGATTTGATCAAGCTGTAAAAGGTTATGGTTTTGATCAGAATCTTGATGAACCTTGTGTTTATAAGAAAATTAAAGACAACAAGGTAATTTTTCTCATACTGTATGTAAATGACATCCTGCTCATTGGGAATGATGTAGGAGCATTAACATCAGTTAAAAACTGGTTGGCGCAACAGTTTGATATGAAGGACTTGGGAGAAGCCAATTATGTTCTAGGAATCCAGATCCTTCGGGATAGGAAGAACAGGAGAATTGCGCTATCTCAAGCTTCATATATAGACAAGATTGTGGTGAGGTTCGCTATGCAAAATTCCAAGAAAGGTCAAACGCCTTTCAGACATGGAATTCACTTGTCACGGGAGCATTGTCCTAAGACTCCTAGTGAAATGGAACACATGAAACAGGTTCCTTATGCTTCGGCTGTAGGAAGTCTCATGTATGCTATGCTATGTACTCGCCCAGATATATGTTATGCTGTTGGAATTGTCAGTAGATATCAGTCAAATCCTGGACCAGAGCATTGGACTGCTGTAAAGCATATACTCAAGTATCTTCGCAGAACTCGAGATTATATGCTGGTTTACTCAGCTCCAGATTTGGTGCCAACGGGTTACACTGATTCTGATTTTCAAGCTGATAAGGACTCCCGAAAATCCACATCTGGATCAGTGTTCACACTGGGTGGTGGTGCCGTTGTTTGGAGGAGTATCAAGCAATCATGCATTGCTGATTCCACCATGGAGGCAGAATATGTGGCAGCTTGTGAAGCAGCCAAAGAGGCAGTATGGTTGAAGAAATTCTTACTGGACCTTGAGGTGGTTCCATCTGCATCTCAGGCCATTACTCTATACTGTGATAACAGTGGAGCAGTGGCGAATGCAAAAGAGCCCCGCAGCCATCAGCGTGGAAAACACATTGAGCGTAAATACCACTTGGTTAGAGAAATCGTTCAACGAGGAGATGTGACAGTGTGCAAGATAGCATCAGCAGAAAATCTTGCAGACCCTTTTACCAAAAGCTTACCAGCTAAAAGTTTTGAGGGTCATATTGAAAATATGGGTGTACTTAACATGTCTCATTTACTCTAGGGCAAGTGGGAGAATTGTTGGAAAGTGTATGCCCGTCGAGTTAATTTATTTGTACTCGTGACGTTTTTGGAATAAAATATTATCTTATATATTTGATTATATTATTTTGAGCTTGCATTAATCCATAGATCGATTCGATATTACTAATTGAGTGTTTAAGTTGTTAAACACAGAAAGATTCAATTTGTAATTCGATCTAAAATTATTGTTCACGATCAGTAAAATAAATATGGATAATTTATTTTTGATCGTCTCGATTTCATTAAAATCTATCTTTGATTTTGAAAATGAAATTGAGAGTACATTTGATATGTATTGAACGGGACCACGTGAAATTAATTTGTGACATTGACCGTACAAATTTAATTTCACTTGACTATCGTACATGGAACCTTAATCCTAATCGGATAATGAACTTCGATTACTAACTTGAAGTTCTTTGATGTATCAATGGGTGAGATCAAATTGTTGGTCAATATCTCGGTACTTTGGGAATTAAAGTAAAATAACGAGGAACATATATTCGTATTATGGAATCCGTCACCATTAGGTATGATCATGATCTCACTGGTTCTTCTAATGGACAGTTAAATCTGAGCTCAGTAATTCGACAATGATTGTTGGATTTTATGATGTGATGTGATCACATAGAACTGTCAGATAGAAGATGGGAGTCGAGAATTTATGAATATTCAGATAAGGGTATATTGGTCGTTTAACCTTACTTCGAATATTCCAGTTGATCGACGGGGGTAACATGTAAGAGCGATAAGTCAGAGGATATAATTATTGGTTATTGCTTCAGTAATTACAATTTTACTAAGAGTGCAATCTCGTTCTTTTAGTGGAATAGAACGTGATTAATAAATTATTTTGATTGGTCAAGAGTTGACTGGATCAGAATTAATTTATTGGAGCTTAGTTTAATTGAGTCCGATCAGGTTCCCTTGGTGGCTTCAATAAAACAGGCATATACAGGCTTATAACTTGTATTGGGCCGTGCAGAAATGGGCCTGGGTTATAGTATTAGGGTTGGTAGGGTTTTAGAGGGTAAAGAAGTTATAAATAGTCTTCTAAGACTATTTTTCTTAACCTAATACACATGTGGGCGGGACACACACTAAAGTGTGAAGTGTGTGTTTTGTTCTCTTGATAAAAACCCTAACCCTAGTGTAACCAAAAGGCCAGAGAAAAGTGACCACACACTTGCATAGCCTCTTTTGAAGAACACCAAGGAAAACTTGAAGGTTTGGAGATTGGTGTAATCAAGATCTACACAGATAATTGTCAAAGCACGCTACAAGGGTAACGATTGCTAAATTATTATTTGTTCAAAATTATTTGATCTAATCAAATACATAAAACGGCGAATTCCTATTATGGGATGATCCAAATCACAAGAAATTAATTTTTGTGATTAGATATCCCGTTGCGTCAATTTTTTTTCTTCCAACATAACTAAGGCCGCTCCGATGGACAGCAAAACTGGTAAGAAACTTGCAAACACATATGTTGCCGAAGAATCAGGTGGAGGAGGTGGAGGTGTTCCAGCAGCAGCAGGCCCATTAGCATTGGGAGTTGAAGATGGAGAAGAAGAAGGTGCACATGCATCGGGCTGAGTGGAGGTGGGAGAAGGGGTTGTAGGGGTAGTTGGTGGGCTTGAAGTTGGCGGATTGGTCCCTGGCGTGCCTGATGAGACTGTAATGGCTAGCTTCTGGCCCGCTTGGCAGTGGCTGCCGAAGGTGCAAATATAATAGTGCTCGCCTGCAGAGTCAAGAGTTACGTTTGCTGGTCCATTTGTGATGGTACTGCCTATGGCATTGTCATCACTGCATGCATCATAGGATGACTTTGGAACTCGGAGGACATCGTGTTGGTTGGTCACGAAGTTAAACACTGGAAAAGAGGGCAAATACAATTATTTTACATTGTAATCGTTTCGTTTCGTTTCATAAGTACTCAACCAAGACTCCAAGTTATTGATCAAGAATACGACGTCGCAAAAATACTCATGTTTGAAAATAAAATATTGAGGGAATTACCTAAGATGTCGCCAACCATGAAGGTTTTGCCCATAGCCCAATTGGCATACGAGACCGTACTATTTTGGGGTATACCCCAACCCATGCCATCTCCAACAATGTGCACAGTTTGAGCACCTATGTATTGCACCATAGCTGCAAAAATAGCTGCATAAAGAACTTTACTTACAAACATATCCATATCTCTCTCTCTCTCTCTCTCTGTTATGAGCTCCTCTCTTTTTTTCGTGGTATAAAGTGTATTTTTCAACTTAATGTGTAAATTGCTATTGATATTGCGAATCTAATTGTATTTGCAATGCTGTTAAATGTTAGGTTTATAGTATGAGTTGTGGAAATGGTCTCAAGCTTTTAAGGGGAAATTAAGTGCCTTAGCTTTCAGTTTCAGCAAGACTTGAATTGTCAACTATGGCTCCGGTCCTTATATTTTTGGGGATATATGGAAATCTCAAGTCATGAATGAACGATTAGAAATATGGGAACTGGAAGGAGTATGAGAATAGACTCATTCAACTTTGCTCAAATTGTATAGAAATTTCTGCATAAGCCTTCCAGAATCAAGAATTTAGAGTTATTGGTTTGACTTTTTGTTGGGTCCTTTCCACACATCATTGACAAATGACTTCAATGTTCCAATTTCCTTGGGTGCTTTGGCAAAGTCTTATTACTTTTCGCTTTTTTCTAGACAAGTAATAAAATCAGGATGAATCTCACCACACTTGTTCCTGCCCATGACGGGGAGGATAATTCATGCCCGTCACGGGCAGGAGAAACATTCTCGTAATAAAATATTCTCAATTGTATACATGTTCTTAACCATAAAATCTTAAGCTTTCACAGAATAAAAATTATTGAGCAACTTACAACTTTATTATTATTATTATTATTATTATTATTATTATTATTTATCAAAAATACAACTTTATTATTCTATGAACATATAACAAAAAATTAAAAGAAGTAAATACAAAGGGGTTGTAGAATGAATTGCCTCAAATGAAGCTCTAATTTAATTAATATAATTACAACACACAATTATGTTCAACTGCCTGAAATCCTTGTGAAGAGATCACTTGTAGTTTCAAGTTACTCGAAGTTTTTGAAGAAGATGATATCTAAGAAGAGGAAGCTTGAAGAGCTCAAGATAGTATCTTGAAATGAGGAGTGCAGTGCAGTATTACAAAAGAAGCTGCCACCCAAACTTAAGGATCTAGGGAGTTTTTCCATATCTTGTATTATTGGTGATTTAAAATTTAATAAAATTTATGTGATCTTGATGCAAGTACTAATTTAATACCTTTGTCCATCTACATGCATGAAGCTAGGATTAGGAGATCCCAATTCCAAACCCATGTCACTTATTTTGTAGTTGGCCGATCGCTCAATTAGACATCTATACAGGATCATTGAGGATATTCTGATAAAAGTCGATAAATTTATTTTTCAGTTGACTTTGTAATTTTAGCCATGGAGGAAGATATCAAAATGTCATATATATATATATCTTAAATGGTAATGAACTTATGAAGAATTTTCCAAAAATTGGGGGGGGGGGGGCAGTTGGCCACCCCGTGTCTCTGCCCCATCATTAATCTTGGGTAGACCTTCCTTGCAATCGCACGACAATAGTGGAAAATACATATGACATTTAGCATGACTAAAATGGAAAATTGAAACCCACTTCTTAAAATCTGCTCCAAAATAGAGGTTGAGCCACAGCATTGCCAAAGGGAATATATATATATATATATATATATATGAACTTATGAAGAATTTCCCAAAAATGGGGGGGGGGGGGGGCAGTTGGCCACCCCGTGTCTCTGCCCCATCATTAATCTTGGGTAGACCTTCCTTGCAATCGCACGACAATAGTGGAAAATACATATGACATTTAGCATGACTAAAATGGAAAATTGAAACCCACTTCTTAAAATCTGCTCCAAAATAGAGGTTGAGCCACAACATTGCCAAAGGGAATATATATATATATATATATATATATATATATGAACTTATGAAGAATTTCCCAAAAATGGGGGGGGGGGGGCAGTTGGCCACCCCGTGTCTCTGCCCCATCATTAATCTTGGGTAGACCTTCCTTGCAATCACACGAAAATAGTGTAAAATACATATGACATTTAGCATGACTAAAATGGAAAATTGAAATCCACTTCTTAAAATCTGCTCCAAAATAGAGGTTGAACCACAGCATTGCCAAAGGGAAAATTAAGAGCATAGGGTCAAAGCAATGAAAAAGCCTCGATAACATGTTTCGTGTCACCTTGAGGAACTATGTCAAAATTTGAGCTTAAGACTATAAACGGAGTGCTTATTAGGAGGCAACCCAATTCTCAAACCCTTTTAATTATCATGCTTTAATTACGATTTTTTGTTTATTTGTTTTACACTAGGAGTTAGGATTGCATGTTTTCCTTGTTTTGCATTCTTGACATTAGTAGCATTTAGTATCAATTTTTCGTTTAGCTCATAGAATTCATCTTGATCACTAGCATAATTTTGAGCCTAGAGTATGAAAACAATGTTAGGAGGAAGATGGCACACATCATGAGATAAATCGAGGTTGAAAATGGATTTTTAATGAAACTGAAAATTTTTGGGATTCTGCATTTGAACTATGCGATTGCACGCATTCCATTAAAATAAATTGACGCTACAAAAAACAAGCACGCGATTGCATGGTTGTAGTTTGGGTGAATTTTTGTTTAAAATCGGGAAGTGGTATACTTTTAAGATTCATATCATAACACGGTTCCCTCATTTCAAATCACCCCAAATCTGATTTTCATCCAACCTTGCTTACGATCAGTTTGGGGGTTGAAAGATTAGTATGGGGATACATAAATGTTTGAGGATCTGAAATTCTTGAAATATGCCTTTGGTTAAAGGGGTTTTAGTCAACGAGTATAAGTTAGTACTAGCAACACAAAAATAGTCTTATTCTTCTCGTCATAACTTTTTTACTCGAGCAATTAAGCTTTTAAGGATTGAAACCTGGTCCCCTAAATTCATCTAAGTTTGGAGTTATCAGCCTAAAGATCGTTACATGGGTCAATTAGAAAGTTTATGTGAGAGAGGGCTTACACATAAGACACAAAAATATCTTTTAATATTCTTTGTAGCATTGGTGACTAGTATAATTATGTTTTTAATGGTTCTCAGAAGCTGGTGCCCTAAAGTTATCTGATTTGGGAGTCACCGACCCAAAACTCACTATACGGGTCACTTAGAAATCTGATGAGAAAAGTATTGCACAAAAGATGAGCACAAGAAATAAAAACTAGAAAAAATAGTTTTTTTTATAAACTTTGAGACTAGAGCTTTAGCGATTGGGGCTGTGCAATGGGGAATTGATTATCATCATTCTTTTATACAAACTTATCAAATTCTAATTGCTTTATGCAGAAAAATGTAGTGTATTAATATTTAGAAATCACATGAATAAAAGGAACCTTAGGATTGGAGAAAAAATATAAGGTTTTGATCATACATGATTGATGTAAGGAAAATAAAAAGAAAATAATTTTTTGACCACATAGATTCGGGTTTTTAATGCATCATAAGCAACACTATGTTGAATATATTTTTATATGAGTATGCATTTGACTTTGGCTATCCACACACACACATGGAAAGTCGAGCATTGGATAGGTAGAAATAATTGTTATTCTGTTGTTAAGCTTTCTTTTCTAAAGTGTAATTTTTGCTTTGAACTTGAGGCATATGGCAAGCAAGTTGACAGTTGAAAAAAAAAAATTGTTATTAAATTTTATTTGCAGTTTTATAATTTAGTTTTATTTTGTTCGAGGACGAACAGTAATTTTAGTTTGGGAGTGTTTGATAAGTGTATTTTACACACTTATTTACGTACTAAGATTAAGATATTATATTGTCGTTTTAGAAAAATGCTATTGGTTTAGTTGCTATTTGTCATTATATCTCCCAAAGTCGATAGAATGGATCAAGGCGAATAAAGGTCAATTTGATGACAATTAGCGCTAAATTGTACATATTGGAAGTTGGTGAAGCCAATTGAAGATCAAAGAGGAGTTAAATTGGAAAAAAGGAGAAGTCTGAGGGTTGAATTGAAGAAATCGAAAGATGAAATGAGTTAATTGAAGACATTTAGAAGATCGTGGATCAAATTGATCAAATCTGAAGTGGAGGACTTTACGTGTCATTAAGGAAAAGGACCAATTTGAACATATTGAAAGATGGGTTAGAAGTATAACCACCCGATCGCGCGCATGTATACTACGTGGTCGCACGGTTTTCAATTAAAGACACAAATTTGAAAATCATCAAACCACACGATAGCTGCCCTCTCTTCCACGCGGTCGTGCACATGTTCGACTGGGCGGATTTTCACTCCTTAAAATTCGGTTTTGACTATATATATAGATAACATAATGCACGAGGTTAAGGTTCCTCATTCTCTGTATTCCATACAAAAACTCTACCAAATTCTTGAGTGAACCAATTGATGTGATAAGAACATTATTCGAGAGATGAACTTCAATATATCTTATTGTTATTTATCTTAATAATCATGTTTATAGGCTAGTTTATTTTATGTTAGGATCTTGATGAAACTTTAAATCTTTTTTTTTTTATTTTTTATTATAAATATTTGTTTAATTTAATACAATTTATGGGTTTGAACAATTAATTCTAATTTACTTGTCTCTACAATTATTTGATCACTAATTGTATGAATTTTGTGATGTTTTCTTAAGTTTGAAAATAAGAAATTCATTAGATATATTTTAATTACCACAAAGTTCGATAGATGATAGAAATATACCCATATGTTTTATGTTATCTTTCAAAGTATTCACAAAACGTTAATGCTTTTTTATATGTTCGTATTCGTCATAGAAATATAGTCGGGTCGCATATAGGAATATGATTTAATTCTTATTCGAAATAAATTATTAAACAAAATAGGAACATTGATATTGAAAATCTCATGAATAGTTGTTAAACATTTAAACCCGAGCATGAATGATTGAAAATAAAGTGAATTCTTGATTCTAGCATATTTTCTCATTAATTTTATTTAATTAAAAATCGTTTGTTTTTATTTGTTAGTTTAAGTTCAATTCCAAAACAAATTGATATTCTCCAGTTTCGGTTAAAATTTTTAATCTAAAATAGTAAGTTTACTCAATCATCGTGACAACAATACTTAAACTCTTTGTCCACTTTATTATACTTGTGTGATCCGTACACTTACGATAAAGAAATAGCGAAAATGGTTTACCACTTCCAAAAGTTTTAGGGCATCGCTTCTTAGAGATGTGGATTCCATACCTAAAAGGTAAGATACTTATCTTTAAATCCTCTATAGAAAACCAGAGGAAAAATTGTCTAGGTATGGTACTTGTTATTAGGCTATTTGCTTGTTTTTCCGATCTCTCAAGTGCTCGATACCTAGAACATAGTTAGTTTCTTCTAAGTCATTCATATGAAACTGGTGGGTCAACTATGCATTCATCAACATTTCTATTTAGTGGGACTTCATCCATATATAGAATGATGAATATTATTTTATTTTCATGTATCTTCTTATAGGCACATGATTCGTCAAAATTCTGATTAAAATTGTATTTCTTTATCACTTTCTCGAATTGTTTGTTCAAAAATCTAGATGCTTTCTTAAATACGTTCTACTCTTCATTATTAGTTTATTGTCGATTCAATAATGTGAAACAATTAAAGGGATTTGTTTGAGCTATTCTAAATTTTGCAATAATTAAAGAATTTGGGCTGTAAATATGAATAGAGGACATGTATTGGAATCCAAATCAATTAATTATTGTCTATCATAATTCATCAATTTGTAGTTTAAATCATTCAAACATTATTTGACAATCGATAATTCTTATTCAATCAATTTTCTTTTTCAAGACAAAATAAATATATTATAAAAATGGCCCGAATCCAATTTTCTTTTTCAAGACAAAATAAATATACTATAAATATGACCTGAATCTATTTCTAACCTAAATACAAATGTTTAGAACACATTAAATCACACAATTATCAATGAGATTGCACATGTCATAATGTTATTCCTAAAATCTAGTGTAATGCAATGTTCCAACCTATTGTAACTATTTCAAGACTAAAATAAGAAATAATATATTTAATTGGTGGTAAATCAATCAAACAATAACAATTAAGCATGCAAGATTAATTAAGAAAACACAAAAAATCCCTAAACCACTCTAGAATTGAAATAAATTAAAAGTATCATCTTCATCCAATTCATGAGATATATTAGCCTAACATTCTTATATGAAATCATATGAAATTAATGGAAAAGACATCAACTGGATATAAGAAATGATGAAAAGAATGTAGAAGATGAATTCTTTGCCTTGAATCTTCAATCTAGATGTATGAATTTTCAAGATTAGTGTATGATCTTGTTCTTCACCAATCTCTTTCAATTTGTGCATCTCTTTGATGAATAATGAACATCCCTCATTAATTTCATGCACCTCATATTTATATATAGGGTAAAAGCCTTGTTCTAGTCCACTAGGTGACCAAAATCCGAAAAAAATAAAAGAAAAAACACAATGCTAGAGAACAACCAAGTGATCGATAGTTTTAGAGGCCAGCAATCACTTGGTTTTATTGAATTGAGATCTGCCAACTTAATTAACGAATAGGTGATCGCTTGGCCAACAAACCAGCAATTGCTTGATTATGCAATTCTTTGTCTTTTTTTATCTACAAGTTTGTCCTTCATTTAATTGCAAGCTGATCTTTCTTCTTTGTAGGTTCTTCGATTGAATCCTTATATCTTCACTTTCATTTCAATTAGGCAATTTTTTATTTGTAGCTCAAGCCTTTAACCTTTTGGATATTTGCACATTGGTCCCCACTTTTCCCTTTTTGCACGATTTCAGTCACCTTTTTCCATTTAGCCCCCAAATGTATCTGAAATTGAGTTTTTCCTGAAATAAATTAAATTCATAACTATGCAATAGGGACTCTAAATTATCTACAATTGTCTAAATTTAAGGCAAAGATAAGCATTAAAAAACGTACTTATCCAATCCCCAAACTTAAACACTGGTTCATCCTTGAATAAGATAAAGCAATGCAATCAAGCAAACATAACACATATAAATTAATCTAAAACTCTTGACAATATATAAATTAAATAACCTGTCTTGTCTACTTCAGGATTTAAAAAGGCAAATAACCCATCAATAATCAACAAACAATATCATGCAAATTTTATTTCAATCCATGCTCAATATGTGTGTTTGCTTAGTCAACTCAATCATTCTCATGCATTTAACAGGTGATCTTTTCACCCTTAGTGGTCAGAATTTTGCTTTCCTTTTCGTGAGATGCACTTCCCTCAAAACTTGTTATTTTCTCTCTAACCTGGGGTATAATTACTAAGGTTGTTTTCTATATCACTAATCCTTTCCTGAGTAACTTTGGGTGAGTTCGACCAATAGTAGCCACTATCTAGTTTTGTTATGATTCTCTCCTTCATTTGAGTACCTCAACCTTCAAATATCCCTAGGCAATTCAAACCCACTAGCCATCTAAATCCCGTCAATGTAACTATTAACTACACACTATTTTCATGTAGTACCTCTCTCCATTAAATCTTTAAAAGACTCATTTAACAAGTTTTAGGCTGGTGGCTCTCATGTCAAATGAATTTAGGGTACATGTATAGAAACACCCCTATGGACTTAATGACTTGAGTCAACTAGACTCTGAAGAGAGGTATCAGATGTATGTATTATCATATTAACATTTTTTTTTCAATATAAATCTACATTAATTATCTCTCTATTAAACTTTGTAATTGTTCCATATAACGATCTTTAGGCATGTGTCTACAAAGTTACTAATACAAGAAAAAAAGGCTACAAAGAGAAGTAGATGCATTTTCTACTTTATGCAATAATTTAAAAATGGGGATTAGACTACCAGCATTTGGTCATTACCTAGTTTCCACTTGTCAATCAAGATTTACTCCATATAAATTTTTTGCACACATGGAATCAACACATTCCCAATTAGTTTCTACTACCAGTTCTACTTCCCTAATCTATCCATTTAATTGGTCAAGTGATAGAGTAGTATTTTATTTGGGTTATTTTCTATTCAAGTGCCACATATATGCCCAACAATCAAGTTGACCACGTGTTCAATTAATATCTAGCATGAATAAAATTAATACGAACATACCATCTCTATTCACAATTCATGAATCACACAATTTCAAATAAATAACATCATGAGCCGACAATGCTATTTAACCAAACACACAAACATGCAAAAGACAGTTTTTTTATGCATGCTGAATAAAAATGAAAAATGGACTACTCAGCTCCAAACTTAAAACATATATTGTCCTAAATATATCAAATAAATCACATAAAGAAATGAACTAAGGACTCCCCTAGTCATTCTAAATGTGATGGAGGTGGAGACATGCACTCCCAAAGTTCCTCGAGCATCCTCCTATTAAAGAGTCAGTCCTATCAAGGCATAAATGAATTCCATGCATTAGGAATGTATTGAATGAAGATGATAAAATAAATTAGAACACAAAACTAATGCATATAAAGCTGAATAAATGAAAGGAAAGAAAATTGGGTTGCCTACTAACAAACACTTGTTTATAGGTAATTAGCTTGACCTTTTTTTTTTTTTTTTTTTTGGCTATTCTTCATTTGGGTTCTGAAGTGGTAGGATTGTCTTCTCATTGGAGTAATCACCTCCTGAATAAGCTTTCAACTTATGCCCATTGATCTTGAACCTTCGAAAGTAATCTTGAGAACTACTTCCATTGTACTGTTAGGATTTAAAGCTACAATTGTGTATGGAACTAACAATCTTGATCTTAACTTCCTTAGAAAGAGCTTGAGGTGAGAATTGAACATCAGAACTTGTTGACTAACCACGATCCTATCATTTCACTTCTTTGTCTTTTCCTTATATAGCTTGGAATTCATCTAGCTCATTTAGTTGAAGAATTCTCTTCTTTCCAGTTGACTCCTTATCAAAATTCAGTAAATGTGTTACCCAATATGCTTTATGTTCAAGCTCTACTAGCAAGTGGCATGCTTTTCAAAAAACTTACCGATAGGGAGACATCCCAATTGGTGTCTTGAAGGTTGTGTGATACACCCATAATGCATCATCTAACTTCTTTGACCAATTAGTGCGTGATGTACTGACTGTTGCTTCAAGAAGCTTATTAAGCTACCTGTTTGGAATTTCAACATGTGGACTCGTCTGAGGATGATATAGTGTTGCAACTCGATGTTTAACCCCATATTTAGCCAACAATGCTAAGAATTGATTGTTGCAAAAGTGTTTCTCATCATCACTAATAATAGCTCATGGTGTACCATACCTTGAGAATATATTTTTTTTTTTATGAAATGTGTCACAACTCTTCAATCATTTGTTGGCAGATGAGCTATAGCCTCAACCTATTTAGATATGTAATCTACAGCCACCAAGATATACTCCTGACCGTAAGAAGATGAGAATGATCCTATGAAGTCAACGCCCCAAATATTAAATAATTCCACTTCTAAAATATTGTTTAAAGACATCTCATTCTCCCTTAAGATATTTTCTTGCCTTTGGGACTTATCACACTTCTTTGCATTCCTAAACAATGTAGGCCAATAAAAACTTGAATGTAAGACTTTAGCCGTTGTTTTCATTGCAGAGAAGTGGCGACCGTATGGAGCCAAGTGACAGTGCTCTAAAAGATTTTCATGGTCTTCTTCTGGAAAACAACGATGTGTGACTTTATTCGGCCCCCGTATATAGAGGAAATGATCGTCCCAGAAGTAATGCTTGAGATCGGTAAAGAATTTCTTCTTCTGTTTACTCAAATACTCTGGAGGAATCAGTGAACTGGTCAAATAATTTTCATAATCAGCAAACCATGATGCTATCTCGATTTTCAGAAGTGTCTCATCTAGAAATATCTCAGGTTTCATCTATAGGATCTTTTTTTGTTGCTACATGCCAGATAAATGGTCTTGCTACGGTAACATCCTGAGTTCTAAATACCCGAAATGCCACGTCATCCTTTCAAACGAACTTTCGAAATAATAATTGAGCGAAAAATAACTGAAATTTAAATTTACGTCATTATATTTAAAACTCAAACTGTAAAGAAATTCAAGGTTTAAAACAAACTTAGACAAAAAATAATTGATTCAATATATTTATTATCTCAAAACATATTTTAAAACTTTTCAATAGCCACTGTTGTATGCTCTGTCGCCAAAATTACATAAACTATATTATAAATAACACATAAACCATGCAACTTAAGCTCTAAGTTCTCATGCAATAAGCAATTAAAGTCTCATGCATATTCACAACTAATCTCATGCTAGAAAGTAAGTAGTCTCATACTAAAGGCAATTAGTCTCATAAATCACATAATTATATGTAGAAAATTTACAATACAAATGTACTTAATATTGTACAGTTAAAAGAAAAGGTTTTTGGAGTGTGAACCACCTTAAAACAATTCTTGAGTTTGTTATATGTTTGGTTTAGTTTATTCTTTTGTTTTTGGGTGTCAGGTAGATATTTCATAAAAGGGATGTGGTGGTAGCGGTTGTGGATTGGTGTGGTGGGTTTGGAAATTGTTGTTGGGTTTGTGTGGGATGAAAGATGTTAACTGGGTGTTGATTGGTTGTGACGACCCCAAAACCCACCAATTGGGCTGAGGCTACCTTGTTGGGTTGGTGTCGAGACCAATACAATGGGTGTTGACACCAACACTATTCTCGAAGTAAAAATAGTTTTGGTGTTGAGATCTAGGGTTTTGTTGTCAACACGTAATAATCAAAAACCAAATTTTTGCATTTAAATAGATAGCTTGAGCTAAAAATGGTTAAAAACTTAAAATAGAACACATATATAAACCTTTTGGGGTCATCTTACAACGTGACTTGGGAGGAGGTTACAAAAGTAACTCAAAACGTCCTATTCCTTAGTGTACGACGAATTTCGAAGTATTATTAAAAATACTGAAATTGTTACAAATTGAATTTGAGAAAATACAAGTTGACAACTCTTAAAAATGCAAAATTGCAAAATCCTTTGATTAACGATCTACGTGTTTGAAGACAAGGGGCCACGTGGCTTAATTCTTGGACTTCTGAATTTGCTGGAAAACTTGATTTATTGAGAAATTGCTTATTTGGCCCTTGGAACTTGAAACTTGAATTTGAACTTGGGATTTGGACTTCGAATTGGACTTGATTTTCCTTGAAGAAGGCTTTGATCTTCTTGGAATTGATTTGAACTTGTTTGATTTGAAGAAGACTTTGATCTTCTTGAATTTGGACTTGGCTTGAAACTTGAGAGAATTTTTGTATTCTTCCCCTACAATTCTTTTCTCTTATTTTTCTTCTTTCTTTTTTTCTTAGATCAATGGTCCTATTTATAGAGAGAATTTTGTAACCACCTCATTTATTTAAATAAATAAATAAATAATGGTTAGGGTTTTGAAAAGTAGGATGGGCCTCATCCATGGGTTTCTTTTAGACGGGCTTTAGTGGACTTTATTTAATGGACTTAATTGGGTTGAAAACAAAATTAAATTGATCCAATCCAAATAATTTTTTTTTTTAATGTCTGAAATGCCCCATCAAGATTTATTTATTTATTTATTATGAAAATAAATAAATAGATAAATCATGAATTTTGAATTTTAGAATTTAGTTGAGAATTTGATTGAAACTTGAAATCCTTTTTTTTTTTTTTTTTTTGGGAAAAAATGTGAATAGTACCCCCCCTTTTTTTTAAAAAAAAAAGGAAAATAATGAAATATGAAGTCCTAACTAGACTTAAACTCTCTTATATCCCTATCTTAAAAAAAGAATTTTAGGTGAAATAAACAAGTTGAATCCTTTTAATTAAAGGAGTCAATTTCATAAATATATCAACTTAAATTCAGATACACAAATAAGAGAAAATCAAGTATTAAAAGTGACTCCAAAATATTTTTTTTTTTTAAATACGTGGACTCCTATTTGGGATAAAAAGCTGAGTTCTTTTTTTTTTTTTTTTTTTTTTAAACAGACTAATTCCAGAAGGCAGAAATCATATACACAATTAAATTTAAGAAGCAAGTCACAGAGTTAATATTGAAATTGATTTCGTTTAAAAATTTCAGCCATACCTTTGAAGGAAGAAGTAGTAGAAGAAATAATTCTATTCTCCAATTAGTGACGTCTGCACATGAACATCAGAAACTGAGAGAGAGAACTTCTTGGCTCGTTTACCGTGACTATTATTTCTGATATTCTGTAGGCAAGTTTTTTTGTTTTGTTTTAATTGTTTGCAGTGTTCATTTTTTGATCAGTTGTTTGACTTTGTGCATAGTGTGTGCGTGTATCAGTGAATTATGTATGCATGTGTGTGTGTGTGTGTGTGTGTGTGTGAGAGAGAGAGAGAGAGAGTGTGTGTGTGTGTGTGTGTTTGTAATTGTGTATGTGTGAGACGTGTGTGTTCCTACTTTTTACAGATTTTTTTTTTTTTTTTTAATGATGATAGTTGGCAGAAACCATTATCAAAACCAATTAAAGTCAAATTAATCGGTTTCTGCTTTTGCAAACAGAATCCAATTTTTCTTTTTTTTTCTTTTTTTCATTTTTTTTTTTAGTAAAACTCACACAATTTTTTTTTGACAGGATTCTTCAAAAGTGGACGAGCAATTTGAAGGTTGAATTGTGTTTTGAAAAAAAAATTTTCTTAAACAAGTACTTTGAAAATTTGGTAAATCTTCGGAATGTATCTTTTTAGATACCCCCGCTAGATTTACTTTTACAGGTTGAAGATTTTTTAAGACCTGAAAAATATGCGGAATGTATCCTTTTTGGATACTCCCCGGCATAATAAAATTTTCAGGATGGAAACTTGGAAAACCTAAAAAATATGCGGAATGTATCTATTTGGATACCCCCCCCCGACATAATAAATTTTCACGATGGAAACTTGGAAGACCTGAAAAATATGCGGAATGTATCTATTTGGATACCCCCCGACATAATAAATTTTCAGGATGGAAACTTGGACGACCTGAAAAATATGCGGAATGTATCTATTTGGATACCCCTGGCATAATAAATTTTCAGGACAAAAACGCTAATTTTTGTTGATTTTTTTATTTTTTTTATTTTTTTTATATATATCTTATCTGCTGATTTTTTTTCAGGGATGGCAAAACAAAATTCTAAAGACAAGAAAAGTTTGAAATTACCTGAAATTAAGGAATTTTATGATCCTGTGCGGAAAAGTCAAATCATTTGCTTCCTCAAGGCTACTTTGAAGCTTCCATGCAACTTGACAGGAGACTTTAAGCTTACCATCCATAAGCCAATAACATACCCCTTCGTCCATGCAGTTCCTTTGCAGGGTATGGACATGCATATTCTCAGTGTTATCCAGAGGAATTCAAATCGTACTAGACATCCTTGTTTGTGTCCTTCTCCACATCACACTTCAGACACAACGTTCATTCCAAAAGCAATCATTTCTGAGAGAATTGATCGAAGGGAGATCAAATGGGGAAGTAAAGTCTATTATCATGGAGAGATTTCTTTCTTGTCGAAGTTTTGGGAATGGTCCCTTTGGATTCATAAGCTTCTCATCAAGAAAAGTCTTCCTGAGCTAGCTCATGCAGTTTAGTCTGCCACTAAGGACTATTCTCGTCCCGACACTATTTATCGAGCTCTTTGTGAAGTTTGGTGCCCGGAAACCAACACTTTTGTAACTGCCAATGGAGAGATCAACATTTCGCTTTGGGATATGCAAGAGATTACTGGACTTTTCATCAGAGGTGATTACTACGAGGAGGTAGTACCAAGTCTTTTGGAACTAACGAACTCCCTACCCAAATCTTGTTTATATTTGTTCAAGGCCTTTTCACTGATTGTTGACAAAAAGAAAAGTGATCGGGTCCGCCACAGCGACTGGATTGATTTTTGGTTCAAAACTGATGATTGTGTTCTGAATCCAAGGAAAAGTAAGGCATTTAGGCAGGCTATGGAGGCAAACCCATCTTCAGGAGATCAGTCTATAGCCAAAGAAAAATTACAGAGACCTGTTTGCACAGAAAAATTACACGATATTCTGCACAAGGACATGGACTACTGGAAGGCTTCTTTATCCATTGAAGAACAAGAAGAGTTGGACATAGCAGTCTATCTTTCCCTTTGGCTCTGCCGTTTTATCTTTCCTTCTAGAGATGATTGTCTCAGGGTGGTAACTTTTAAAGTAGCTTCCAGAATGGCTACCAAATTAACTTATAGCTTGGTACCTCCCATCTTAGCTTGCATTTATAGAGGACTCACCGAGACAACAAATTGCGTGACTGGCCATGATATTGGATCAGTCAAATATACATTTCCCGGACATTTTCTGTATGCTTGGGCAGCAACTTATTTTGTTTGGGGCATCTATGCCAACGTTGACAAGAGCATTGGCTATCCTATTATCCAAAGATATGCTGGGACTTTAATTGGTCACCAACATTGGGAGGTTGATGCATTTGATTGTCGAGAACTCCTTCCCAGAAAAATGGACTCTAATGATTTTTCGTGTAATCCGATTTATTTACCTCATGGTGGTATACGCATAGATAGCAATGAAAGATCTATAGAGAATTCAGAGTTCATGATGAGTATCCGACCAGGGTTTCTTTCTTACCGTCGTGGTAATAACATGTTTATTCTTGAAGCTTACAATCCTCACAAATTTGCAAGACAATAAGGCTTTAGGCAAACGATTCCAGGATCACCAAAACCAATGATTTTTACAGCCAATACGTTGACCCTCTACCATGCATGGTTATCTTTGACGCAGGTAGGGAGTAGATGCACATTTCATCTTCCGGGGCACATTGATGATAAACAACTTCAAGTTGATCTATCATACAAAGCTTGGTGGGAAGATAAAGTATATCCTGGTGTGAACAAGATTAAAGTGCAAGATTTATTGTCCAGCGAAGATAATAACTTTGTACTTGGTAAATCTCCATCTGCCCCTGAACAAACAGGAAGTCATAATGCCAGTGAATTGGACTCCTCTTATGTAGATTCTTAAGTGACTCTTCGGAAGAGACCTCTGGATGTTCCAAATGAAAGAGGTATCAAGAAAATTAAAATAATACACTCTCGCATGGATCACACTTCCACTTCACAACATGTAGAGAAGGTACATGAGCCCATTACAATTTCAGAAAGCAGTAGCTCTATGGACTGAACACCTCAAACACTTGATGCCACACTTCCTTTGGAAAGCAGTAGTCCTAGAGATCAGGTAAGATTTATTTATCATTCCATTTTTTTTTTTTTTTTGAATGATAAGTTGCATCTCATTTTCCGTTTCGAATTCAAACTTCAGATTCCCCTTTCTCAAATATTGTGTCGGAAGCGAACAATACGACCTAAAGATTCTCAGGTTGTGGAGAATCCTAAGGAAGCTTGTTCTGAAACATTTGGACATGACTTGAGCATCCAAGATGTACCCTATGGAGATGAAAATTTGGATATGTCACCTCGAACACGAAACCCAGGTATACATCTTCATTTTTTAGCCCATTCAATTCAACTTTCTATTTGTTGTAGGATTTCCACAAGTTCCTGAAGGGATGTTTTATTTAGCAGATCATCCTAATGAGAACCATGAGATAATTGGTGCACTTGATGAAATTTATGGCAACGATAGACATGAGCCTCGCAAATACCCAAGCAGTATTAATAACGGTGTCATATCACCTAATTAAGATGGTCTTAATGATGAGGTGAATTCCGAGCTTTTGCGAGTTAGCAGTTCAGAGATTGGACAAGATACTTCGACTATCTCTCCTTTATTAGCATTACCAGCTCTAGGTCAGAAGATAAATAATTGTGAGACGACACCATATGTTCTTCCATCTCTGGTCCTCTACACAGATTTACCGAAGAATCTTCTTTCTTGAAGAATGCTCTACAAGAAGTCAAGATTAATTTCCTGGGGGCATTGTTTAAGGAAGCTTTGAAGCATGGGTTTTCCAACATTCGGACTTGGTGGAATGAAAGCAAATCAACTCTTCTGGATGTGATCATCAATCAATTCCGTGAAGATCCAATGCCTTTGATGAGACATATGGATGCATTTCTTGGAGGAGTTGACGTTTATCTTGCTAAAAGACAGCAGTACTTGGAGTGCTTGACTATAGAAGAAAAGGCTAAGCAGTTGAAATCTCTTGATATCCAGATAGCAGCAAGGAATTCCACATGTTCTTCTTTGGAAGCTTGAATTAGTGATTTGAACTCCGAGCTGGATAGACTTCGTGATGAACTCCAAACTTGCCAGGAAAATACCAGTTCACTTAAGACAAAGAAGACCACATTGGAGCAAGCACAGGTTAAAGATGCCACAATTGTAGGATCTATTGACCAAGAAAGGAAGGCTCTTGAAGACAACTTCTTTCAGTTGATTGACAGTGATTGATTAAGATAGAATGAAGACTTCTTCTTTTTCTTTTTTTTTTTTTGCTATGTTGAATGAACTTTTATTCATCAACATCATTCTTTATTAGATTTTTTTTTTCTCTTGCATCTCTCTTGTACACTTTTTCTTTTTTGCAAAGAAAGATTAATATAAGAAAAATAGAAAGAATTTATTGATTTTGACTGAACTTGAATTTATAACTTTCATTCAAGCTGCCTACATACCCAAAAGGGATCAAGTTAAAACATAGTTTATTACAACATATTTTTTTTATATAGGGCCTTCACAGTTTATCCTCTTGTAGGCCAGGAGTAATACATTTAGGTACAACAAAATTTAAAGAAATTTAAGCGTAAAAATGCTTTAGGAATTTTCTGTTGATAGGTCCAATTTGCAGTCCATCTTTGTCAACGATATTGTATGCTCCATTTGTGAACACGTGAGTAACAACAAATGAACTATCCCATTTAGGTTGGAACTTGCCCCCAGTATTTCTTGTGATTATGATTGGTCTGCGCACTGAAAGTACCATATCTCCTACTTGAAATGATCTTGGCCGCACCCTTTTGTTGAAAGACTTTGCCATACGAGCTTGATAACATTCCAAGTGCATTTGTGCCTCTAATCTCTTCTCATCCAATGCTTCTAGCTCCTCGAGTCGAAGCCGGACATTTTCTTTTGTTGTCAATCCTTCTTGAATAGCAATCCGTAATGATAGAATTTGACATTCTAAAGGCAGGACAGCTTCTACTCCATACACTAAGGCATAAGGGGTAGCTTGTGTTGGGGTTCGGTAAGTAGTGCAGTAAGCCCACAAGGCTTCTCCAATTCTTTCATGCCAGTCCCTTTTTGATTTAGACACAACTTTCTTCAACGGGTTGCACAGGGTCTTGTTGAATGCCTCTGCAAGTCCATTCGCTGCTACATTATACATGGAGGAATTGTATTGTCTGAACCCAAATTTAGCACATAAATTATTTATGTGGCTATTGCAGAAAGGCTTTCCATTATCAGTGATGATGTGTGGAGGAACTCCATACCTGTAAATGATTTGAACACGAATGAAATCCGCAACATTTTCTTTCTTTACTTCCCTCAGCAGGACAGCTTCAGCCCACTTAGAGAAATAATCAGTTCCAGCAAGGATGTATGAATGTCCAGTTGAAGATTTTGGAGTTATAGGTCCAATCACATCAAGGCCCCAAGCATCGAACGGCCACGAGGTTATCGTCGGGTGCAATGGTTCCGGAGGCTGATGGATGAAATTTGCATGGACTTGACAAGCTTCACATTTTCTTGCATATTCCATAGAATCTTGAACCATAGTTGGCCAATAGTACCCCATTCTTTTTATTCAAAAATGGAGCTTAGGTCCGGACTGATGAGCACCACATATTTCAGAATGAGCTTCTTCAAGAACGTGTGATGTTTCCTCAATACTTAGGCATCGAAGGAAAACTCCATCAAATGAACGTCGATAGAGTGTGTTCTTGTAGAATATGAAGCGAGAAGCACGCCTTCGGACTTCAGTCCTACGACGAGGATTGTCCGGTAACTTTTGATGCTGAAGATAATCAATTATTGGTTGCCTCCAATCAACCTTTTCTTCACCAGAAACTTCAACACTGTTGTTTTCCTGCAGATTCTCTAGCAATAGTGGTGGAATAACCCATTTTTGAACAATTGACACCTGGTGGATAGATTCTTCATCTGATCTAGCCAGAACATCAACTAAATTGGCTAATGCATCAGCTTCTTTGTTTTCATTTCTTGGAACAAATTTGATTTTTATTGATTCAAACAGCTTCAAAAGTGTTGATGCGTACTCATGACATGGCTTTAGATCTAAATTTCTAACTTCATATTCAGACAGAAGCTGGTTGATTATCAACATAGAATCTCCAAAGACTTCTAATTGATTAATTCCCATGTCCAATGCAGTCTCCAAACCAATAATGAGAGCTTGATATTCTACCATGTTATTGAACACTCTTCTGTCAAAGCAAATGCGTATGGCATAACTTGATCATGGGGAGTGACAAATACAACTCCTGCTCCAGCACCGTACTTTCGAGCTGCCCCATCAAAGAATAGCCACCTTGAAGGTACAACTTTAGTGTAAAAGACTTCTTCATCTGGAAGGTCTTCAGAGAGTTCCCATTCTGCTGGAATTGGATGGTCAGCGAGAAAGTCTGCTAATGCTTGTCCTTTAACAGCTTTTTGAGGAATAAAGTTGATGTCGAACTCCGATAATAGAAGTGCGCATTTCCCTATCCCCCCAGAAAGAATAGGCCTTGACATAATGTACTTTAATGGATCCACCTTTAAGACTAGATTGATTGTGTGTGCTAACATATAATGCCCCAAATTCTTAGCTGCAAATATCAAGGCCAAACACATCTTCTCAATTGGTGAGTACTTCAGTTCAGCACCTACTAATGTCCGACTCAGGTAATAGAGTGCATTCTCCTTTCCTTCATCGTTGTTTTGGACAAGAAGAGTACCTAGACAATATTCTTGCACTGCAACATAGAGAGTCAATGGTTTTCCAGGAGTTGGAGCTATAAGCACCGGTGGGTGAGATAGATATTTCTTAATACTTTGAAAAGCATCACGACATGCATCGTTCCATTCAAATGGTACACCTTTCTTTACCAAGTTTTTGAATGGGTGACAACGTCCAGCAAGATTAGAAATAAATCTTCGAATATATGCCAACCTTCCTTGAAGACTTTTTAGTTCATGTAAATTGCTGGGCTCACGCATGTTAATTATGGCATCAATTTTTGATTGGTCTATCTCAATGCCATGATGTCGGACTATGAAGCCAAGAAACTTTCCAGAAGTGACCCCAAATGCACACTTTAATGGATTCATTTTCAACTAATAGAGTCGGAGTCTCTTGAAAACATCTTGTAAGTCTTGTAGATGACCGTCTCGTCTTTTTGTCTTGACAACAAGGTCATCCACTTAACATTCCACTTTCTCATGCATCATGTCATCAAAAACCTTTTGCATTGCCCGTTGATAAGTTGCCCCGGAATTTTTCAATCCAAAAGGCATGACTTTATAACAGTATATCCCCTTAGGTGTGCGGAATGCTGTAAGCTCTTCATCTTTTGGATTCATCCGGATTTGATTGTACCCAAAAGATCCATCCATGAAAGAAAGAACCTCGTATCAAGTTGTTGCATCCACCATTAACTCTGTTATTGGAAGTGGAAAATCATCTTTAGGACCAGCTTGATTTAGGTCTCGAAAGTCAACACAAACTCATAACTGTCCATTCTTCTTTCTGACAGGAACAATGTTAGCAAACCAAGTCGGATACTTGACTTCATGTATGAACCCAACTTCAATGAGTTTGTTGATTTCTACTTCAATTTGGGGAATCAATTCTGGCCGAAATCTTCTCTGAGATTGCTTGATAGGACGAACTTCATGCTTTACTGCAAGATGATGAACATCAACTTTAGGATCCAGTCCTGGCATTTCTTTGTAGGACCATGCAAACACATCCTTGTATTCTTGTAGCATGTTGAAATACTCAGATTCTTCTTTTGGACTCAGAAGGGCACTGACATAGATTGGCCTAGGCTCCTCTTCTATTCCCAAGTTCAACTGTTTCAAATTGTCCACAGTAGCTTGCCCCCATTTTTCAAATGTTGGCGGAGCTGGTTCAGGTTTATCTGATGTGTTTGAATCTTCAACTTTAGATTCTGGGTTACCAACTTCTTCAAAAGCAATGTGGTTTATTGATACTTTTTCTTCATTTCCGTCATTCTTTTGAAGCTTGGAAGTCTTTCTAGTACTATGCCTTCTTCTGGAACGTTGAGTCTTTAAACTCATATCAGAATTCTTAACTCCAAGTCGAGAGAAGGCAGATTGTCTTTGAGACGATTCTATAGAAGTCCGAGCTTTTTCATCAACTTGAGCAGATATGGGGTGATTGCTGCTTAACCTCTGGAAGACTGAGACTTTGTCTTTTGATTCAGTGGCTGTTGAAGATTCTCCCTTTAGCCTTTCGAATACCGAAACTCTGACGTTTTTACCTTGAATTCGGTCAAATACAGAACGTCTCGACTCTTCTGGTTTTTCTTCAAGAATCTCACATATTTGAATCATGATTGGGTTTGAGGAGACCTTCTTAACTTTAATTTGTTTCGGATTATTTGGATTATATCCCAAGCCATATTTTGGTTGTGATATGATTAATCCATCCAAACCTGATGGGACACATCCACCTGCAAGTACTGCTTCAAGATCACCTAATTTTCGAGGTTCTCCTCTTCCAAACTCAGTATTTTTCAAACAGTTTATTGGCTCTCGGATTGTAACGTCCCTTGAAAGTTCTCTTCATTTCGTCAACCCCTTTTGCATGTGTCAAGTTCTGTTTAGGTGAATCAGATATACGGAGTCTTGATATACTTGGAATAGATGTTGAAGCTTCACCAACCTTTGTAACTTTTGTAAGTTGATGTGGTATAGCTTGTTTTTTGATGTTAGGTATCGGAAAAGTCAATTCTTTCCTCGATAACTCAACACTTTTTGAAGTTTCCTGAGGCTGTTTACCTCTAGAAGACCTTTCACAAGTAAGTTTTGATTTACCTGTCATAAGTTGATGCGGTGGAACTACAACTTTCTGATTAACACTTTACATTTCAAACCCCACTGTAGATAACCCTGCAGAATGAAATTCTTCATCTTCAAGGTAAAACTTGGCGTCTGCGAAGTAAGCTTCTTCTTTCAGGAAGGGCTTGGTCTCAGCTACCACGCATTTGACTTCTCCATCTCGGCTGTACTTAAAACATTGATGCCAAGTTGAGGGTACCACTCCTGTTTCATGCAGCCACACACATCCAAGAAGTAATTCATAAGATGTTTTGGCATCAATGACATGGAAGAGAGTTGTGGAAACTAGGTCTGCAATTTGTAGCTTCAAGCGTATCATGCCAATGGCTCCTTGACCTTTCTGATTGAATCCCTGAATCATGATGTTGCTTTTGGATAGATCTCCAACCTTTATTCCAATTTTCTTCATAGTATTGATTGGCATAATGTTCACAGCAGAACCACAATCAATCATTATCCGATGTATTTTGCACTCCCGGATATAACCACAGACATATAGAGGCCTGTTATGCAAACGAGATCCCAACTATAAGTCATCGTCATTGAATGTGATGGTGGCCATACAGTCTTGGTAAGTTGCAGAAGTAATTTGTTCCAACACTTTCCCTTGATAAGCTTCTGGATCAATCAATGTCGTGATCAAAGCCATACTATCATCAAAAGGTAGATCTAGAGCCTTAGATAAACTTGTGTTTGAAGAGATATTATTGAGACGTGATATTACTTTCTTCGTCTCCGAACTCTCTCCTACAACATTCTTTGATTTACTTTCTCCATCCAGACCGATGACGTTAGAAGTGAAACATTCTTTGTCAAAGAAATCTTGAGGAAAATACTCTCCCAAAGTTATGGGTCTAGGAGCTGAACTTGTCTTAGCTTTGGACTTCTTCTTGCTGTTTCTTGGTCTCCTTCTTAGCCTTGATTGTTTATCACGTGTATCAGCATTTGGTAGTTGTTGAGCTTTTCGGTGTCATCTTTTCATGAGAGTCCATGGCATATCACTATCTTTTGAAGGTGTTTCTTCAATAGGGGAAACTTCCATGCTCAATGCCCCCAGTGTTGGTCCTGCAAGAGATATCGAAGATGGTATTTTACCTATTTTGTTGGGTGTCTGATATTTGTCCTTCTTGCTTATGAAGGTGGACCAACCATCACCAATTTCATCTTTAGATTCTGAATCAGAATCCCAAACATCCAAGTCATCTGTCATGATTTCATAAAATGTTGGACGGTTGGGAGCATGTGGTTTATCCATTTCTGGATAGATGTATGTGATGGTGACTTCTCCATCTACCTCGAACTCTGCTGGAATAGCTCCTTCTGGAAATTGAGGTCCAAACTCTGTTACCCCAGGCGAGAACTTGTCCATATCATATGCCATAGGGGCAAACTGCTCTTTATTTGTAATAGGGATTGGATCGAATGACCCAAATGAAATCATCGAACAAGCAGCTGTTGGATTTTCACCAGTTTCAAGTTTGATCTTATTTTCTTTGTCCAAGCGAACTATAAGATCATTCAACACGAAACATCTCTCCACCGGATGACTGATTATTCTATGGAACCTGCAGTACTTAGGATGATCAACTTGACTAGCCTCTTCTGGTCTCTTCGATGTTGGAAGTTCAATTATTCGTTGTTCAAGGAGTTGATCTAAAATTCCAGAAACTTCGGAGTCTGAGAATGGATACTCCTTTTCTTCAAGTTCTTTCAAACTTAGAAGACCCTTCTTTTGTGTTTGTGCTTTGTTAGGCTTGAACTCTTGCTTTGGCTTCGGATTTGGATTTGGATTTTGATTTGAACTTGATTTCTGAAAAGTGATTTTTGCAGGAGCGGTAGATATGGCCAGAGATTCTTTAAACTTACCTACCTTACTATCCTTTTTTACTTCCTTCTTGGGATCTTTTTTGTCACGCGGGTCACTTGGAAAGTAACTTCCATGCCTTGTAATTTGAATTTCTAGATCATGAGCACGTGTGACCAACTCTTAAAAAGAGTGAGGCATATTTGCTTGGAGATTATAAAGGAGTCCCCAATGCATTCCTTGCACACACATGTCGATAGAGGATGCTTCGCTGATATGTTCCTTGCAATTATGGACGAGATTTCTCCAGCGTTCAATGTATTCAACAACTGGTTCCTCCTTATTTTGCTTTGTTCTGGAAAGTTCTCGAAGGCTGACAGTCAGTCTGGTGCTATAGAAGCGTGTGAGAAACTCACGTTCAAGCTGATCCCAACTGTCAATTGACCCGGCCGTCAAGTCTGTATACCATTCAAATGCAGCACCTTTGAGGGAGCGTACAAACTGCTTCACCATGGTATCATTGTACGTGCCAGCATTGTTACACGTTTCAATGAAATGAGCTACATGTTGTTTCGGGTTGCCCTTCCCATCAAAACACTGAAATTTCGGTGGTTGGTAACCAAGAGGCATTCTCATCTCGTCGATTCGACGAATATAAGGTTTGGCATAAACCAATGAATATTGTGGTGAGCCACCGTATTGAGCACGGATGGTGTCAGTGATCATATGTTGAAGTTGTTGGACGGACAAAGAGCCAACAGAGAGTTGAGTGGTGTCACGAAACACATTTTGCACAATAGTACGGTCATGCATATCTTGCTTCTGTTGGTACTCTTGGATTTCAGGCTCTTTAACTTTGGAAGAACTTGCATTTTCTGGGTTGTCTTTTTTCAAAGGGCTTTGCAACTCCAGTCGATGCATGAGAGCGGCGATTTTTGCATCTTTTCCTCCAAAGATTTTGTCAACTTTTCAATTGAGATTACCATTTGTTGAACTCGATCATCAGTATCTGGTGTCATTTCTGTTACCATCACCGGCTTGATTGATTCTTCAGAAGCATCTCCCCATTTTCGCGGAGAAGTAGCATGAGTCGATTAGACACAGACCTGCCACTGGAGATAGAACCAGAACGAGGACTTTTCACCAAGTTCTTTTCTGATGAACGGGAGCCTTGCTTCTTGAAAGCGATTTTCATTTTTCCCTTTTTGGAGAACTTCTTTAATGGTGTAACCAGTTGAGTTTTCCCAGATTTTGTTTGGGCTCTGGTCACATGGAAAAGTTCAGCAAGTGTTTCTTCAAAATGGGTCACAATTTACTTCGCTTTTTCGCTTGCCATGTCTGATTTATTTGTTGAAACTTGAAAGTTTTGCAGAATGGAAGATGAGAGGCAAGAGGGTCCCACTGGGCGTGCCAAGAAATTTGTACGACGAATTTCGAAGTATTATTAAAAATACTGAAATTGTTACAAATTGAATTTGAGAAAAGACAAGTGGACAACTCTTGTAAATGCAAAATTGCAAAATCATCTGATTAACGATCTACGTGTTTGAAGTCAAGGGGCCACGTGGCTTGATTCTTGTACTTCTGAATTTGCTGGAAAACTTGATTTGTTGAGAAATTGCTTCTTTGGCACTTGGAACTTGAAACTTGGATTTGAACTTGGGATTTGGACTTTCGGATTGGACTTGCTTTGCCTTGAAGAAGGCTTTGATCTTCTTGGAATTGATTTGAACTTGTTTGATTTGAAGAAGACTTTGATCTTCTTGAATTTGGACTTGGCTGAAAACTTGAGAGAATTTTTGTATTCTTCACCTGTATTTCTTTTCTCTTGTTTTTCTTCTTTTTTTTTTTCTCCTTTCTTTTTTTCTTGGACCAATGGTCCTATTTATAGAGAGAATTTTGTAACCTCATTTATTTAAATAAATAAATAAGTAAAATGGTTAGGATTTTGAAAAGTAGGATGGGCCTCATCCATGGGTTTCTTTTAGGCGGGCTTTAGTCGACTTTATTTAATGGACTTAATTGGATTGAAAAAAAAATTAATTGATCCAATCCAAAAATATTTTTTTTAATGTCTACAGTTAGTTTAAACAAAACTAAAACAAAACAAAGTTACACCGTTTAAGATTTCTTCACCGGGAAAGTCATCGGAGTACTCATACTCCATTGTGACACTATCATAAAAATCAAAATAAAAGTGAGAATGTAGAAAACTACTCAAAGCAGGAGAGTCGCCTGCCACGTGTAGATCTCCACCACATACATATAATGTTGTCCATCGACCGACTTAATCCACTCCCGAGAGATCACTTCAAAGTTGTCAAAGTGCAGCATATGCAAGTTAGAAAATATGGAAAACATGAATTGATAATTCAGAAACACAAGCAAGAACTTTTCAAAATTATGATTTCAAATTTTCAGGGCTCGATTGTTGATTGTCTCCTCTACCCCAAAGTACACAACATATTCACAATACGAATACGATAAAATCGTCAAAATATAATCATGTTACTCAGGATTTATTTATCCTCTAGGGCTTCTACATCCTGTCACATTTCCCACATATTAGACTTCAATATGGTTACTAGATCACCATGTCATTTATCGGAGCCTTGGAGTTGCAAGGACCTCATGACATACATCGATATCCCAAAATAAAACATTGATTACTGAGGGGGCTAGAGTTTAATCTATAATATTTTCTTGTAAATGCTTCTTTTGTGAATCATATCACAGTCCATATCATCATCAATCTGAATCAAAAGTATTTCATCAAATCAACTTCGCACGTTGATCTTTGTTTCCAAAGCACCATTTGATGAGGAGTCAACCATGTTTTTAAAATGAGGAAGTAATCCTTCATAGAAAAACTTCACTTGGTCTCCTCTAGCTATCCCATGGTTTGGACATTTTCTCACCATGCCCTTAAATCTATTCCATGCATCATCAAAAGATTCAACCAAATACTGCTGGAACACAGTGATGTCATGTCTCAGTTTGGCAACCTTTGGTGGGGGCATGAATTTAGTGCAAAACTTCTGAACCAAGTCTTTCCAGGTGACTATACTCGCAGCGGGGCAAGAATCTAACCAGTCAACAGCTCTATCTTTTAGAGTGTAAGGGAATAACCTAAGTCTGATAGCATTATCAGAAACGCCCTGATATTGAAAGTGTTGGCACATGTCTAAAAATTTAGAAACATGTATGTGTGGGTTTTCATCAGGTCTCCCATGAAATTGCTGTCCGTTTTGGATCATGCTAATGACATTGGTTTTTAATTGGATGTTTGCCTGCCCAAATGGTGGAGAGACTATGCTGGATTGACTTTGAACCACCTGAGGTGTCATGAAGTCACCCACCAACATGTCATCTTCATTTATTGGATCAGCAGGGAGGAGAAGATTATTGTTGTTCGCCATTTGATTTTCTTGGTTTTTTAAAATTATCTAGTTCTCTAACTTCTCTCAACCTACACTGTAACGTACGTTCTATTTTCGGGTCAGCTTGGAAAAGATTCTCGTTTTTCGAACGTAGCATATACAACTACAACAAAATTAGGGAAACTAGTAACTAAACTAAAATTAAAAATAAAAATCCTAAGATAAAAATAAAATAAATAAAAAATAAAATAAAATAAAATAAAACAAGTAAAAGTCCGAATTAGTGAAATTAACCTAAAAATAAATTTAAAGAACAATCCCCAGCAATGGCGCCAAAAACTTGATAACGGTCCACAAGTGCACGAGTCGCGCAAGTAATAAAGTGGACTTGAGTCCAAGTATCGATCCCACAGAGATTGTGTTAAATTGTATTTTAGACTATTTCCTTAACAGGAACAAGAAATTTGTTTGAGTTTGACAATTTTGTTTTTGAAAATTAAAATAAAAATTAAACTAAAAAAATAAGAAAATTTGATTTGTTAAACTTATAAAAGCAAATGCGTTAGAATTATGAATCCATTTTAACCAAATCATCCATGTATTTAACCAAATCATTTAAATACAACTTATGAGATTTTGAATATCCATGTTCCTAAAATGTTTTAAGTCCTCTTTCGAGCGATACATAAAAGCCTATCTCTAAATGTCAATTGACTATATTTCTATGACAATTAACCAATTAGAAAAGCATTAAAGGTCAATGAACACTATATAGGATAACACAAATCATAGGGGTATATTTCTATCCCCTATCGGACTTTGTGACAATTAAATAGCTTCTAATAAAATCCTACTCTTTCGAACATAGAAAATCATGAAGACAATCACACAAAAGTTGGCCAAACAATTGCATAATAATAAATGCACTTATTTAATTGCATCAAACCCATAAACTGCATATATTAAATAATTGGTAAAAACATGGAATCAAATAGTTAAAACTTCATCACAATTCTAACACAAGATTTCTAGCCTAAAAACATGATTAAAGAAAATTCAAAAGAATAATGGATATATGTCACCCTATTCATTTCCTTGATTCTTGTTCTTCAATCTTGAATTTGGCCTTCAACGAAACCCCCAACAATTCGACAGCATTTTGGCATGAAATATCACAGTTAGGAACCCCTAATTTTGTACCCCAAGTCATGTATTTATAGATATAGTCGAATTATAGGTTACTTAGAAGAAAATAATCCTGAAAATCTCGTCCAAATTGGCTTCCAAAAGAGTTTCAACCGAACAAGGGAAGTTACCTTCACGGGAGAACTTTTTGTCACTGTACAGCGTTCAGTATTTTGATCATATATTTCTATTACCTTATCCGATTGAGGTGATTCAGATTGTGTTAGAAATATAACTTCAATATCTACAATTAATCCTCAAATAGGATTTTCCAAATTCAAATGTTTACTTCCCTGAAATTTGCTCTTAAAGTCCTACTAAAAATCTGCAAGAAATCTTGTTTGATTGGAATGAATTTATAGTAATATTCTTACCATATTTCATTCCTTTTTGACTTCTAATTGAATTCAATTGACTCCTAAAAGTCCTCAAGTATCTTATCTTGATCCGAATCAACTATTGAATATTTGCAATTTGGTCCTTCTTCATTTGATTTGTATACTTCAGTCCTTGAACTTTCAATTTCTTTCAATTTGGTTCTTTCTTTGACTTTTTTTTCAATTTAACCCTTGATCTACTTCATCCATTCTTGATTTGCATACTTTGGTTCTTTTATCATCCAATTTGCTTGTTTTTGCTCCAATTCCATTGTTTTCTCGACTTTGGGATTATTTCTAAAATATAAACAAATAACACAAAATAAATAGCAAATATTCTAAAACAAACATATAAAATCATACTTTTAGGATAGAAATAAGTGTATAAAATACCCTTATCAACACCCCCAAACTAAAACTATTGTTCGCCCTCGAACAAAAATAAAACTAAACTATAGAACTAAAAAATACAAATAAAAAAATGTTTTTGTTTTTGTTTTTGTTAACTTATTTACCATGCGATTCAACAATCCAAATTGACCAATCACTTCAGAAAAGAAATATGAACAACAAAAATTATTTTTCATTCATCTGATGCTTAACCTCATTGTGTGTGTGTGTGAATAGCCAAAAATCTAATGCAAACCTATGCAAAAATAAACTTGACAATGTGTGACTTTTTATGCAAGAGTAAGCCCGAATCCCATGTGGTCAACAATGATTTTCTTTTGATTTTCCTTACCCTCTCATGGATGATCACAACCTTACTGCTTTTCTCTCATATCCCGAGGTCTTTCCTATTGATGTGGTTTCTAAACATGTATAAATTGTATTTTTCCACACAAGGCAGTTAGGACTAGACAAGTATGCACGACAGACCAAGAATAATTAACAAAGTGTTAGGAATTTCAATCAACAAAGCTTATACCATTTTATTCCATTTTTCTTTCATATGGACGACTTTTTTCTTTTAATATCCTTATCTTTTACCATCTTTGTGCAATAATTTTCATACTTGCTCTCTATATGAACCCTGTAGCGAGCTGTAGGTCGGCAGCTCCCAACTCAGTTGAGCTTAGAGTACCAGGTTCAGAGAACCCCTCAGACTTAATTACCCGAGTCATAAAGGCTTAAACAGAAAAGTTAAAGATGTGTTAACGTCTTATGTGTAAGTCCACTCTCCGTACTTACTTTCTAGTTGACCTCTGTAGCGAGCTTTAGGTCGGCAGCTCCCAACTCAGTTGAGCTTAAGGTACCAGGTTCAGAGAACCCCTCAAACTTACTTGCTCGAGTCAAAAAGGCATTTGAAGAGTAGAATAAGACCTTCAGCATTTTTCTGTTTTTATACTGGTTATTATGGTTTATACTTGTTGATTAAAACCCCTTACACTAAAGATGTAAAATTAAAAAATTCAGATCTTAAATCCATCAATGCATACTCATACTAACCTTCCCACCCCCAAACTGTTTCTTGAGCAGTTTGGTTCTACATTTTTAGGTCGGGATTTAATTACTTAAGGTTTGGGATTTTAAAGTCAATTCTATGGTCAAAGTGTACAAATTTACCCCACAAGTATCAAGCATCTCTCTACACAAGTCATTATTTGAAATTGGCTATGTGCTCCAGTTTGTCGCATCTCTTGCACTTCTCATGGCAGCAACTCTTCGTGCTCCCTACAGTTCACTACGAATATCTAAGGGAGAGATATGGTTGGACCCAATATTACCTGACATGGTTTTTGGAATGATAGGCGTGCTCCAGCCAATTTGGTCCATGAGAAGAGCAGGTGTGGGAGTAGTACTGACGGTAGAGAGAGATGTCGGCGTTGGGCTGGTTCCGGCAGGCGGTGCAGGTACAATGGCGCCGCTTGGAGTTCCCATCCCCGATGGGTCTAGTTGAGGTGATTCGTCAATGCCACCGCTGCCTCTGTTAACTCTCCTCCTTCCGGTTTGCTTGCTTCGAGCCATGTCTTGGAATGGGTTTTCCTTTCTTTTGATTTGAGAGAGACAGGGAGACTGAAGGTAGGGTTTTTGACGAGAGGATTTTGGGGCTTTCAGATTTTGGAACACGAGATTTTAAGGAAGAAGTGTGAGGGTTTTTGGGGTTTAAGAGGAATTCTCATAGGAAAGGAATTAGAGTTCATTATGGTAACTGGAGAATCCTGATTCTTGTCAACTTCTTTCCTTAAAAAATAGATAAGTATAGAAACAAAATATGTTAAGAATTAGGAAACAAATAAATTACCAAACTTGGGCTCCACAATCAACTGACTTGTTCTGCAATATTTGCACGTATTAGCCCACGATATACTGCCTTAAAAATAAAGATTTTCAGAATAAAATCTAAAAATTCGTGAATAAGAAAAATCTAAATGCATCTGAATACCTGAGACACGTCTGAGCACTTGTTGGCATTTGTTGGGTCAGATACATCTGGCAGTATACAATCCACCACTTACATAAATAAGTTGATTAATGTGCGCGTGTGATCCGAGCGATCCTTAGTCATCCACATACTACAAAAAATCATATGATTGCCCTGACTTATCGATTTATCATCGTAATGCACAATAAGACCGATCAAAATCTATAAGAAGTGCATTTTCTCAAATCCGACTTGCCGACTTTTTCTATATTGTGGCAATGTCTTTTGGAGGTGGAAACAGCTTCACACAATCCCCAGAAGTTATCTTACAGTATGTTCCCCTTTAGGTTAGAAGAAGGATGTGAACTTGGCTTGGATTGGTAGATTCACACAATCCCCAGAAGTTATCTTACTAGGTTTTCCCCTTACTTCTACAATATTACCAAATTTATATCAATTCATCGTATTTTGAGGCTAAAGGGTATGAACTTGGCTTGGATAGGCAGCCTTCTTTTCCATTAGCTCTGCCCTTGGATAACAAGAAGAATGCGTGCAATGCAATAAGCAAGATTTATATCATAGGTCTACACACAGAATATAAAATCTCATCCAGTAACAACCATATGACATAGACAGCAGTGACTTATCCTTATGATTGTCCATATTTGAGTGCTAGTTAGATTCATCCGGAGACATGTTGACTGCTATCAGCCAGACGTATATGTCTCGTTATCAGCCACAAGCACTCAGATATATCTGCAAGAAAAAACATGATCTAGTTAATATAAGAATAGGATAAGTTAACCAAAATGCAAAAAAGAAAAACAATGCGAGTTTTTTTTTTTTTTTTAATGAAATATGCATGTTCCTATTCAGAAGGAGGTGATACTCCAATTTGTTTCCTAAGACTTTCAAATTTGACAGTATCGAGGGCCTTAGTAAACAAATCTACAAGCTGTAGATCAGTCTGTATGTGCTCCAGATTGATAATCTTTTGTTCCACCAATTCTCTGATGAATTGGTGTCTGATGTCAATATGTTTTGTTTTGGAGTGCTGGACTGGATTCTTTGAGATATTGGTGTTGTCACAATACATAGTGACTTGTTCTGTAGAGATTCCATAGTCCTCCAACATTTGTTTCATCCACAGGAGTTGTGTACAGCAACTCCCAGCTGCTATATATTCAGCTTCGGCTGTGGATAGTGACACTGAATTTTACTTTCTACTTAGCCATGCCACCAAATTGTTCTCAATATAGAAACATCCTCCAGATGTGCTCTTTCGATCATCCACATTCCCAGCCCAGTCTGCGTCTGAAAAACCTGCAAGATTGGCAGTGGTATCTCTTGTAAACCAAATTCCGTAATTCAACGTACCACTTACATATCTGATGATTCTTTTCACAGCAGCAACATGAGATTCCTTAGGTTTGGCTTGATATCTTGCACAAACTCCAACACTGAAGGATATATCTGGCCTACTGGCAGTAAGGTACAGAAGACTTCCAATCATGCTTCTGTAAAGGGATGGATCTACATCATTACCACTGTCATCCTTTGAAAGTTTTAGAGTAGTTGCCATGGGAGTTCTCATTGCCTTTGCATCTTCAAGTCCAAATTTTCTTCACCAGATTTTTAGCGTACTTTGCTTGAGATATGAATATGCCAGATTCATCCTGCTGTACCTGCAAACCAAGAAAAAAAGTTAGCTCACCAACCATACTCATTTCAAATTCTCTTTTCATTATATTTATAAATTCATTAATTTTGGACTTAGATGTAGACCCAAATACTATGTCATCAACATATATTTGAGCTACTGTTAGTCCACGATTTAGATGCTTAATGAAAAGAGTTTTATCAATTCCTCCCCTTTTGTATCCGTTTCTTAGCAAGAATGATGTGAGCCTTTCATACCAAGCTCTGGGGGCTTGTTTCAACCCATATAACGTCTTTTTTAGTCTAAAGACATAATCCGAGTGAGATGGATCTGTGAAGCCTTGAGGCTGCTCCACATAGGCTTCCTCATTAAGCACACCATTCAGAAAGGCACTTTTGACATCCATCTGAAATAGTCTGAAGTTGATGTAGCAGGACACAGTTAGCAACAGCCTGATGGATTCTAGTTTGGCTACCGGAGCAAATGTCTCGTCAAAGTCTATCCCTTCAATCTGGGTATAGCCTTGAGTAACAAGTGTGACTTTATTTCTTACCACATTTCCTTGTTCATTTGACTTATTCTTGAAGATCCATTTGGTTCCAATTACATTACCTTCTTTAGGACATGGAACCAGCTACGAGACATTGTTTCTTTCAAATTGGTTAAGTTCCTCCTGCATAGCTTGTACCCATTGTTTATCTGTCAAAGCTTCCTTGACATTTTTTGGCTCAATTTGAGACATATGATAGATGTTACTCATCTCAGCAAATTTTCTTCTGGTCACATTTTTCTTAGACATATCAGTGAGAATGTTGTCAAGTGGATGCGCCTTTTGGATCCTAGCAGGTGGTAGTCTCGATGCTTCTGATTCAGCAATATCAGGTGTATCTGGGTCATCAGATTCGTCTCGATTTGTAGATATTACTGGGTGCCCAGACTCATCCTGATCGGATTCTTCAGTATTATTGAGACTTTCAGCTTGGTGCTGTTCTTATTCTGATTTTTCGCTTCCAGCTTCTTCTTTTGGTGGAATTTCCAGTTGATCACCATCTGCTACCTGTAAATCCGAATTTACACAATTAGTATCATCCACTTTCACATTAATTGACTCAAGAACAGTTTGGGTTCTTAGATTGTAAACTCTATAGACCCTACTATTTTCAGCATAACCCAAAAATATTCCATCATCCGATTTTGAGTCAAATTTTCCTAGGTGTTCTCTATCTTTCAAAATGTAGCATTTGCTTCCAAAGGCATGAAAGTAATCAACCCTAGGTTTTCTACCCTTCCAAATTTCATATGCAGTTTGGTTTGTTCCAGATCTAAGCATGAATCTATTGATAATATAACAAGCAGTGTTTATGGCTTCTGCCCAAAATTTCGTGGGCAATTTGTTGCTATTTAGCATGACACGAGCCATCTCTTGTAGAGTTCTATTTTTCCTTTTCACCACTCCATTCTGTTGAGGAGTCTTTGGGGACGAGTACTCATGCTTGATCCCATATTGGATACAAATATCAGCAAACTCGGAGTTTTCAAACTCTCTTCCATGATCACTTCTGATCCTTTTGACTCTTACCTGTTCGTCGGCCTTTTCATTGCTCAATTTCTGAAAAAGATTAAAAAAATTGTCAAAGGTATCAGATTTATCCCGAATAAACCTGACCCAGGTGTATCTGGAGAAATCATCAACACACACATAAATATACCTCTTGCCACCAATACTTTCCTTTTGGATAGGACCCATCAAATCCATGTGAATTAGTTCAAGTATATGAGAGGTACTAACAGATGTACCTAATTTGTGTTGACTTTTGATTTGCTTACCCTTTTGACAATCACCACAGATTTCATCTGGAATATTGTTTATGCTGGGTAAGCCTCTCACAGCTTGTAGTTTGGTTAGCTTCATGAGATCATGGTAGTTTTGATGCCCTAATCTTTTATGCCACAGTTTCTCATTTTTGGTCTTAACAGAATTGCAAGTTTCGAGACTCTCAAGTGTATAGCTTTTGTCTCTAGATCTAACTCCATAAACAACACACTTTTTAACGGGTTAGACTTCTTGTCACAATTTAAAACCTTGCAATATTCTTTTGAAAACATGACAAGCAAGTTATCATCACATAGTTGTCCTACACTGATCAAATTTGCCTTAAGTCCTATAACATATAAGACATTTGTTAATGTAGGCAGGAACTCCAGCTAGCTTTTTAGCATGAATCTCAGGAAGTTGCACACCACTACGCGTAGTGATAGCATTTATCTCATGTTGTACTACATTTATAGCTATTAGTTGTTCCTTTGGGTTTACCTCAGTATTTGCAGGTAATGTACCCGGAGCTCTAGCTGTGATCAACTGTGCTATCTGTCCCACTTGAGTCTCCAGATTTTTGATTGAAGCCTGTTGATTCTGAATTGTGGTTTCAATTTTTCTCATAAACTGATCTGTTCTAGACATGAACTGTTTTGTCCTTTCCACAAACTTCCCAAGCATTTCTTCCAATGCAGGCTTTCTCTCTTCAGTGTTGAAATTAGGCGCAATGTGTCCATTAGAGTGATCTTTCCAAGAAAAGTTAGGATGATTGCGCCATCCTAGATTGTAGGTATTCGAGTATGAATTATTCTGGCATTGACCTCCTTGTACATAGTCAACTTGCTCCAATGGACAAGCCAGAATAGGGCAATCTGTAGTGGCGTGGTTTGCACCACACTCTTCACAAGCCATTTTAGCACTTTTTGATGAATGACTCACCAATGCTATGCCCTCCACTTTCGCAGCCAAAGAGTCTATTTTTGCTGATATGGAAGTGTTAGCATCCACTTCATAGACTCCTGATGCCTTCTTTGGAACAACCCTGTCTGATCCCCACATGGCATTTGTATTTGCTATCCTCTCGAAGAGCTCCAATGCCTGCCCGATGGTCTTTGTTTCCAAAGCACCATTTGATGAGGAGTCAACCATGTTTTTAAAATGAGGAAGTAATCCTTCATAGAAAAACTTCACTTGGTCTCCTCTAGCTATCCCATGGTTTGGACATTTTCTCAGCATGCCCTTAAATCTATTCCATGCATCATCAAAAGATTCAACCTCATACTGCTGGAACACAGTGATGTCATGTCTCAGTTTGGAAACCTTTGGTGGGGGCATGAATTTAGTGTAAAACTTCTGAACCAAGTCGTTCCAAGTGGCTATACTCGCAGCGAGGCGAGAATCTAACCAGTCAACAGCTCTATCTTTTAGAGTGTAAGGGAATAACCTAAGTCTGATAGCATCATCAGAAACGCCCTGATATTGAAAGTGTTGGCACATGTGTAAAAATTTAGAAACATGTGTGTGTGGGTTTTCATCAGGTCTCCCATGAAATTGCTGTCCGTTTTGAAACATGCTGATGACATTGGTTTTTAATTGGATGTTTTCATGCCCAAATGGTGGATAGACTATGCTGGATTGACTTTGAACCACCGGAGGTGTCATGAAGTCACCCACCAACATGTCATCTTTATTTATTGGATCAGCAGGGAGGAGAAGATTATTGTTTTTTGCCATTTGATTTTTTTGGTTTTTTTAAATTATCTAGTTCTCTAACTTCTCTCAACCTACAGTGTAACGTACGTTCTATTTTCGGGTCAGCTTCGAAAAGATTCTCGTTTTTCGAACGTAGCATATACAACTACAACAAAATTAGAGAAACTAGTAACTAAACTAAAAATAAAAATAAAAATAAAAATAAAAATCCTAAGATAAAAATAAAATAAATAAAACAAGTAAAAGTCCGAATTAGTGAAATTAATCTAAAAATAAATTTAAAGAACAATCCCCGGCAACAGCGCCAAAAACTTGATAACGGTCCGCAAGTGCACGAGTCGCGCAAGTAATAAAGTGGACGTGAGTCCAAGTATCGATCCCACAGAGATTGTGTTAAATTGTATTTTAGACTATTTCCTTAACCGGAACAAGAAATTTGTTTGAGTTTGACAATTTTGTTTTTGAAAATTAAAATAAAATTTAAACTAAAAAATAAGAAAATTTGATTTGTTAAACTTATAAAAGCAAATGAGTCAGAATTATGAATCCATTTTAACCAAATCATCCATGTATTTAACCAAATCATTTAAAGACAACTTATGAGATTTTGAATATCCATGTTCCTAAAATGTTTTAAGTCCTCTTTCGAGCGATACATAAAAGCCTATCTCTAAATGTCAATTGACTATATTTATATGACAATTAACCAATTAGAAAAGTATTAAAGGTCAATGAACACTATATAGGATAACACAAAGCATAGGGGTATATTTCTATCCCCTATCGGACTTTGTGACAATTAAATAGCTTCTAATAAAATCCTACTCTTTTGAACATAGAAAATCATGAAGACAATCACACAAAAGTTGGCCAAACAATTACATAATAATAAATGCACTTATTTAATTGCATCAAACCCATAAGCTGCATTTATTAAATAATTGGTAAAAACATGGAATCAAATAGTTAAAACTTCACCCATATTTTAACACAAGACTTCTAGCCTAAAAACATGATTAAAGAAAATTCACAAGAATAATGGATAGAAGTCACCCTATTCATCTCCTTGGGATATTGTCTTCAACGGAACCCCCAACAATTCGACAGCGTTTTGGCATGAAATATCACAGTTGGGAACCCCTAATTTTGTACCCCAAGTCATGTATTTATAGATATAGTCGAAGTATAGGTTACTTAGAAGAAAAGAATGATGAAAATCTTGTCCAAATTGGCTTCCAAAATAGTTCCAACTGAACACGGGAAGTTACCTTCACGGGAGAACTTTTTGTCACTGTACAACGTTCAGTATTTTTATCATATCTTTCTATTACCTTATCCGATTGTGATTCAAATTGTGTTGGAAATATAACTTCAATATCTACAATTCATCCTCAAATAGGATTTTCCAAATTCAAATGTTTACTTCCCCGAAATTAGCTCTTAAAGTCCGACTAAAAATCTGCCATAAATCTTGTTTGATTGGAATGAATTTATGGTAATATTCTTACCACATTTCATTACTTTTTGACTTCTAATTGCATTCAATTGACTCCTAAAAGTCCTCAAGTATCTTATCTTGATCCAAATCAACTATTGAATATTTGCAATTTGGTCCTTCTTCATTTGATTTGTATACTTCAGTCCTTGAACTTTCAATTTCTTTCAATTTGGTTCTTTCTTTGACTTTTCTTTCAATTTAGCCCTTGATCTACTTCATCCATTCTTGATTTGCATGATTTGGTTCTTTTATCATCCAATTTGCTTGTTTTTGCTCCAATTCCATTGTTTTCTCGACTTTGGGATTATTTCTAAAATATAAACAAATAACACAAAATAAATAGCAAATATTCTAAAACAAACATATAAAATCATACTTTTAGGATAGAAATAAGTGTATAAAATACACTTATCAGAAGTCAAAGGAGAAATCAAGCTACAGGAAATGTAACAACAAGCTACATGGAAAAATGAACAAGTTTCATGTTGGACCCGAATCAAGAATCAAATCGGATCAAATCACTTCAAAGAGTCGAAGAGGGGGCCAATCGGGAAGCCACGCGATCGCGTAAGGCAAAGTGGCGGGCGATCACACACTTCTATAAGAAAGTAACCTGAGGCTAAAACCGGATTTCCATGTGATCTCACGGGCTATAACCACGTGATCCCATGGTTCATCCCTGTAGGGTTTCGCGAGTTTTTTTTTTTCTATTTTCCTTTTTGGTTTATTGTGTTCCGTAAATTAGGGCAGAATAGTGACTAGACCTAGTTTATCTCATTTTTGAGTTTATATTATCAATTTCTATCATTATAAACAATGAACTTTGATATTTTGATTAATCAATTGAGTATTTTCGCTCTAAGATCGGATGATTCCTTTTCTTGTTCTTCAAGAACAACCCAACAAACTTATCAAAGATTCTTGAGTCTTTGTGGCATTACCCCAAACTTATCAAGGAATTGGACATTCCTTGTGGCGTTCACTAACTTTGGTTCTTGTTCTTCATCATCAATCTTACGTCGTGAATATTGGGTCAAGGTCTTATCGTCTAAATTTATCTTTTCTATTCATTGATTTTTTAAATTGGTTCTTGTTATTTCTGAATTTAGATCTTTGCTAATTGTTTTCGTTGTTATTCCGCATTTCTCATCGCATTTCCCAAAAGGAACCACATCTGGTGGTATCAGAGCTTGGATCTAAATTCAGTTCATGTTATTTCTTGATTTTCTTGAGTTTTTCTTGTTCTTTGTGTTTTCATAAATTTTTTTCAGTTTTTTATCCATTTAAAAGTCCCACTAAAAATTCAAACGTGTTAATTTTCTTCAACTCTTATCCAAATTCATTTCCGTTTGTTTTACCATACTCGTAGTAAAATTTTCGAGTTAAAAAAAAAATCCAAAATTCATAAAATCCCGGGAAATTTCGAGAATTTCTCAATTTTCCATTTTTCTTTTTCCTCTTCCTGTCTCCCATTGTCCAAATTCTTGAATCTTTGATAAGACTCTTTGGGTACTTAAAAAGGGATTAAGAGTGATACACGAGCGAAAAAAAATACATGAGACAACTTTTATTTGTTCTTTGAGAATTAACAATGTCTGACCAGGGAGGATCATCTTCTTCATCAGTTGGTGACAACAAAGGAATTGATAGGAGGGAATTAGCAGCCTCATCAATGAGTCACAAAAAACAACCTGAAGGTATGAATCGGATGGGTAGGAATGATGTGGGTATAACGGCAACCTTGCAGGAACAATTTGAGAAATTGATGACTAGAATGCATACGCAGGATAAAAATATTATTCAGTTGCATAGGGAACGAACTCATACGGGTCCTAGAGTTAAGAGGGATGAAGAGAGGGACAGTAGGAGGGGAAATAACCATAGGTTTGGATATGAGTTTGATGAAGAAAGGATTGATAGTGAATGGGAAAGTGTCATTCATCCATGGCTAGTGTGGGAGAAGGAGTGAAAGAGGTGATAGGCGTGAGAGGGGTCATAGAAGGAGACAAGGAATAGGGATGAAGTGGGTGGTAATATAGGAAGTATCAAAATGACCATATCACCTTTCCATGGGAAGAGTGATCTGGAAGCTTATTTAGATTGGGAGAAGAAGGTAGAATTGATGTTTGATTGCCATAACTATTTAGAGGAAAAGAAGGTGAGTTTAGCGGTAGTGGAGTTCACTAATTATGCAATAAATTGGTTGGATCATTAGTGACAGGTAGGAGGAGGAATTGTCAAAGACTGGTAGAAACATAGGACGAGATGAAGGCTATAATGAGGAAGAGGTCTGTCCTGAGTCATTATCATAGGGATATTTACCTAAGGTTGTGGGGGCTTACAAAAGTGTGGAGGAGTACCATAAGGACATGGAAGTGGCAATGATTAGGGCCAATATTTTGGAGAATAGGGAGGAAATTACGGCTAGGTTCTCGAGTGGGCTAAACCGAGAAATTGCTAATATGGTTGAGTTGCAGCACTTTGTGGAGTTGGAGGACATGGTGCATATGTCAATGAAAGTGGAGAGGCAACTGAAGCGAAAGGAGCAGCAAGATATTCACCAGGGTCTTATCCTACATCCTAACAAAGGAGGTAAACACATGATGATCATGTCCCGAAACGGAGGGAGGAGCCAACAATAAAAGGTAAAAACATTTTTGATTCCCAACCTACTAAGGATAGGAATATTAAATGTTTTAAATGTTTGGGTTCAGGTCACATAGCATCTCAATGTCCTAATAAACGGGTAATGATTATGCGTAACAATGGGGAAATTAGTTCGGAGGATGAATTTCCAGGAATGCATAGGTTGGAGGATGTTAGGGTTAGTAGTAGTGATTGTAAGGGCTTGACTTATGCTGTGAAGGGTTCTCTTGTTAATAGCGTGTCTTTAGTGCTAGAGTTAAGGTGAATGATGTTGATGATCAAAGGAATAACCTATTTCACACTAGGTGTTTAGTAGATGAAAAAGTTTGTGGTTTGGTGATTGATTGGGGGAGTTGTACAAATATGGTTAGTACCATGCTGGTGGAAAATTTTGGTTTAGTTAAGATGAAAACCCCTAATCCTTATAAATTGCAATGGTTGACCGAGTTTGGGAAAATTAAGGTGAACGGGCAGGTTAAGGTTAATTTTTCCATTGGGGGTTACAAGGATGTGGTGGTTTGTGATGTGGTGCCTATGCATATTGGACATAATTTGTTGGGAATGTCTTGATAACATGATAGGAAGGTGGTGCATGATGGGTTTAAAAATCAATATTCCTTTGTGAAGGGTGGGAAAAAGATTAATATTTCTCCTTTGTCACCTAAAGAGGTTCAAGAGGATCAAGTAAAAATAAAGAGTGAGTTTGGGGGAAAAAATAAGAGAGTTGAGGCCACGACCTCAGAAAAATGAGATGTAGTGAAAATTGAAAATAAGAGGGTTGAGGCCAAAGAGAAAAAGAAAAGAGAGTCCACCACAAAATGAGCTTTTTTGAACAAATGTTAATGTACAAGGAACCTATCTTTGGACTTGGCCATGCTAACAAATCTCTTCCTAGTTTGGTTAATTCTATTTTGCAAGTAACAAAGTCAAATCATAACATTAAAGGTGAGAAGAACGTTACATGCAAATAAAAAATAGTTCAAAAAGTTGAAGGACAACCCCAAGTACAAGCGTGTTCCAACAGCCAACAGTTGCAGAAATTACAAAAAGATTGGACAAGTTACAGATTTGATGTCGAATCCTTTTCAAGAGGGGGGATGATGTGATCCAAGGTAGGAGGTCAAAAGAGAAATCATGCTACAAGCAATGCAACAACAAGCTACATGGAAAATTGAACAAGTTTCATGTTGGACTTGAATCAAGAATCAAATCAGATCAAATCACTTCAAGGAGTTGAAGAAGGGGCCATCCGGGAAGCCACGCGATCATGCAAGGCAAAGTGGCACACGATCGCGCACTTCCATCAAAAATTAACCCAAGGGTAAAACTAGGTTTCCAAACGATCGCGCAGACTATGACCACGAGATAATGTGGTTCATCCCTGTAGGGTTTTGCGAGTGTTTTTTTTTTTTTTTCTATTTTCTGTTTTGGTTTTTTATTTTCGCAAATTAAGGTCCGATAGCGGCTAGACCTAGTTTATCTCAGTTTTGAGTTTATATTATCAATTTCTATCATTGTAAACAATGAACTTTATATTTTGATTAATTAATTGAGTATCTTCTCTCTAAGAGAAGAGGATTCCTAGTCTTGATCTTCAAGAACAATCCAACAACCTGATGAAAGATTCTTCAGATTTTGTGGCGTACAACCCCGACTTATCAAGAAATTGGACAATCCTTATGGCGTTCAACAACTTTGGTTCTTGTTCCACATTGTCATTTTGTTTTTTTTTTTTTATTTGGTTCTTGTTATTTCTGAATTTAAATCTTTCCAAGTGGTTTTCGTTGTTATTCAGTGTTTCTCATTGCGTTTCCCAAAAGAAACTGCATCAATCGAAGGTTGGAATTAGTCAAACGAGTCTCCTAAAGAAAGACGTTTAATCATATTTTTCGTAACCTTTTTGTTTTCAAAATATTTTCATTTTTGATGCGAACCCTGGAGGTCGTCCGCGTCGTAGCTCGCGGAATAACGCTTGGAAAGTTCCGAATTCAGGTTGGAACGAACGAGAACACTACAACCCGAACCTCACGACGTAAGAACCATGTGTATATTAAACCCAAGACCCGTTACAATGCGGAAAGAAGAACCGTAATGGTTTGAACACCACAAAGGATGCCCATGCCTTTGATAAGTTCGATTTGTTGTACGCCTTACATTCAATGGAAAAGCATATAAATAGGCAAAATAAACCCTAGTCGCTAACTGACTCTGAATAGAATTCTAATTAGGCTAAAATAACTAAAATAACCAAAATTGGAAAAAGAATTAAAAACCAATAAAGGAAATACAAATCAATTGAAATACTAAAAATCCCGAAAATCTGATTCGCGCCGCTTACGGCCGTAAGTCCTTCTCGGATCAAAATGTCTCAATATTAGTTACGGCCGTAAATCTCTTTCTGAACAAAAAATACCAATATTCATTTACGGTCGCGAGGAAGGTGATGCGGCCGTGAAATCCATAAATAAATTACGGCCGCGAGAAACCATGTTATGGCCGTAACCTCAACTCTGCTTGAAATTGTACGCTAGATCAGTTACGGTCGTGACTCCGGGTTTTACGGCCGTAATGCATCTTCTGCCCAATTTTTTGATCCGTTGATGTGATTTGAATCTCGACTCGAGCCCAACATGAAACTTGTTCATTTTCTATTTAGAATATTGTTGAATTGCCCGTATCTTGATTTCTCATTTTTTACGTCCGGATCACATCATCCCCTCCTCCTTTAAGATGATTTGTCCCGAATCATAACATTGTTCTTGGCTTCCTTTTGGATCACATCATCCCCTCTTCCTTTTAAGATGATTCGTCCTGAATCATAAAGTTGTTCTTGGCTTGCTCACCTGGCTTAGCCTTGAACCTTCTTCGTACAAGGAATGTTTGATCTTTGACGTTCTTCGAACCTGCTTGACTTCATGTTTTGACTTGAATTATAGATTTTCCATCATGCCCACCTAGATTCGTACCATTCCCTCCTTCTTTAGGATGATTCATCCCGAATCATGGTGTTGTTCTTGAAAAATCAAACTGTACCTCTTGGATCAAACGAAAAATTGTCGATTCCTTGACATGCATTCAATAAATGATGCTTCTCCAATTTATAGACAAGAAGGTATTGAAACACGAGGGGAATTGACCAAGGTTGATGTAAATCAAACTTCCATGGACAATAAACCTGCAAGAAAGATTTAAAAAAAATGGGGAGGGAAATGTTAGCGTCTCCATGCACAAGGTATGGATCCTTGTACTCATGATACAAAACTTACACAACTTTTTTTCCCACCACGAGGCCCTTCTCGTCACCTTCAAAAGTCAATATACTTTCTTGCTCATTCTCTTCTTTTTTCTCAACCACTTCTTCTATTTTTTCACATTCAACCACCTCTTCAATATTTTTATTGACAATTTCAACATTCAAATGTTGAACTTCTACCCCAACTTCCAATTCATTCCTATCATTGTCAACAATGTTATTTTCAATCTCCTCTTCCACAATTTTACTCTCTACTTCAAGACTCGGAGTTTGATCAACTACTTCAATTTCTTTTTTCTCACACTCAACCTCCACTTCTAAATTTCTGGGCTCAATCACCTCTCCTAATTTCTCACGCTCTTGCTCATGCACCTCCTCATAAATAATTTTATCGACATGATTAGGCACCTCCTCAACACTACACAAATTTTTATCTTCTAACTCGTTCCTCAAGTCTCCCTCCTTCTTCTTCTTAAAAATCATATCCAAAGGCTTTTCTTGTAATTTAACTACCTCCTCTCTTCCCCTTCCTCACTCTTGTAACTCGGCTAACTTTTTTCTAGCCTCTTGTGCCTTCATCTCTTCATCTAACTGTATTAATTTCTTGGCCATCTCCATGAATTCACCCTTCATACTCCATTCATCATCTCCGAATTTTCTTTGCTCATCCCTCTTTTCTCGCAATACTTTCTCTTCAAGTATTTGTTCCGGGGTTAACGGCATAAGCTTAATATTTTTCCCATCCTTAACAAATTTATATATATTCCTACGCTTATCGTAGACTGCTTTCCTCTCACACTTCCATGATCTACTCAACAAGATGTCACAAGATTCTAGAGGCACCACATCACACCACAGTTCATCGCTATATCTTCCAATTGTCAATTTCACCATAACCCCATGGATTACATTTACCTGCCCACACTCCTTTAACCACGTCATCCTATAAGGATTGGGATGTGGTAGTAAAGGTAAGCCCAACTCCTCAACCATGGTGGTACTGGCCAGATCGCAATAATACTCCTTACCAATAATAATATTGCACACTTTACTGCCCACATGACACCTAGTCTGGAAGGTAGGACCTAACTCATAATTCATCCCTTTATGTAGCTTTCAAAAATTTGAGAGACTCAAAATAAGAGGGTCCAGATATTGAAAAATATCAAGAAGAAATTTAATGTTGACTCGAAAAGGAAAACAATATCAAGAATTATAAAGAAATTCAAGAAAGTGGTTCTTCAATTTGACTCGAAAGGAAAGAATATCAAAAATATTGTATAAATTCAAGAAAGTGGTTCTTGAATTTTGACTAGAAAGGAAAGAATATCAAGAATTTTAATTTGACTTGGAAGACAAGGAATTATCAAGAATTTAAGAAAATTCAAGAACCACTTTCTTGAATTTCGGAGTGACTTTTTTTTTTTTTGAATTATGATGAATTTTCGGAATTAATAATAGGATATGTATGTGTATATATATATATATATATATATATATATATATATATATACATATCCTATTTTTCTGGCAAGAAGAACAAGAAAAATTGAAAACAAAGACTCAAATAACAAAAATAGGATATTGATGATTTTTATGGGACTCGATGATAAACATAAAAATCAAACTGGATAGAAAAACACAAGAACCTGAATTCAGAGTCCAGCTCTGATACCATATGATGCGAACCCAGGAGGGGGTCCGCGTCGTAGCTCGCGGAATAACGCTTGGAAAGTTCCGAATTCAGGTTGGAACGGACGAGAACACTACAACCTGAGCCTCACGACGTAAGAACTATGGGTATATTAAACCCAAGACCCGTTACGATGTGGAAACAAGAACCGTAATGGTTTGAACGCCACAAAGGATGCCCACGTCTTTGATAAGTTCGATTTGTTGAACGCCACAAATATCCCACAATATTTGATAAGCTCGAAGTTTGTTCAATTCCAGAACAATGTTGAGAAAACACTCAATATATTTTTCATTCATCAAAATCTAACTTTTACATTCAATGGAAAAGCATATAAATAGGCAAAATAAACCCTAGTCGCTAACTGACTCTAAATAGAATTCTAATTAGGCTAAAATAACTAAAATAACTAAAATATCCAAAATAACCAAAATTGGAAAAAGAATTAAAAACCAATAAAGGAAATAAAAATCAGCTGAAATACTAAAAATCTCAAAAATCTGATTCGCGTCGCATACGGCCGTAAAAGTCGGACTTACGGCCGTAAGTCCTTCTTGGATCAAAATGTCTAAATATTAGTTACGGCCGTGAAGATTGATGTTATGGCCGTAAATCTCCTTCTGAACAAAAAATACCAATATTCATTTACGGTCATGAGGAAGGTGATGCGACCGTGAAATCCATAAATAAACTACGGCCGTGAGAAACCATGTTACGGCCGTAACCTCAACTCTGCTTGAAATTGTACGCTAGATCAGTTACGGCAGTGACTCCGGGTTTTACGGCCGTAATGCATCTTCTGTCCAATTTTCTGATCCGTTGACGTGATTTGAATCTCGACTCAAGCCCAACATGAAACTTGTTCTTTTTTCTATGTAGAATATTATTGAATTGTCCGTATCTTGATTTCTCATTTTTGATGTTTTTTCGGGATCACATCAATTTTTCTTTCCTAAATTTCTGTAAAAATAACGAAATTCTAAAAATACATTTATTATAGAATTATGAGTAAATAAGGATGTCATAATTTTTTTGGGTATTACAATTAACCCCCTTAAAAGAATTTTGTCCTCGAAATTACTTTTTATGAGAATAGTTCTGGATATTGAGTTTTCATACATCTTCTTGTTCCCACATTTTTTCTTCTATAGCATCACTTTTCCATAATACCCGTACAATCGGAATTTCCTTATTCCGAATCTTTTTAATGTCTTGCATTAAGATTTTGACTGGTTTTTCTTCTAAGGCTGCGTTTGATAGCAATGGTGGAATTTGTGTGAAAAGAAAATGAATTCCAGGAAATTGAATTCCTGAGAATTAGAAGTTTAATGTGTTTGATTAGTTTAATTTTATAGGTGAAAAAGTGGAATTTTTTTCAACTTTTGTTGTTTGATTGACATTATTTTTCATGGAAAATAAAGCAAAATTTAGTTATTTTAATAAAAAAAAAAAAAATTTTATTACATTTGAAATTGATAATAATAATGTTAATTTTTGGGAAAAAAATTTAATTAACAAGAACAAAAAGGATCAAACGTGGCAAAATGGTACGAGATTTTGACTGGAAAATAAAACTTCCTAGGTAGGCTAGAAAAGAAATTCCTCAAATTTGAGGTAAACATGGCACGTGACTTCAAAGTAGGAAATTGGTTTCCATGGAGAAAGTTACCAATCAAACATGCCAAAATAGTAAAATAGGGTGGAAATCTTGTTTTCCATGGAAAAAGTTACCAATCAAACGCAGCCGAAGGTAAGATTAGGTTGGATATATGTGGGTGTCTTTGGTGAAATATGGGGAGGATATAGATCATGTATTTTTGACGAGTAGATAAATGAAATAAATCATGCATCCTTTCATATGTTGTGGTAATTGTACTGTATAAGCAACTTCTCCAATTCTTTCCAAAATATCAAAAGGTCCAATAAATTGAGGAGTTAACTTTCCTCATTTCCCAAATAGTAGTAATCTCACAATTGGAGATATTCAAATAAAAACTTTATTTTGAACCATAAATTCTAACGATCAACGATGTTTATCAGTATAACTCCGTTGTCGATCTTGGGCTATTTGTAACTTTCTTTTTATCTCCTCTACAGCCTCAATCATGTCTTGTACCAACTCAAAGTTTGAAATCTTATTCTCTCCAACTCCATTCCAATATAATGCTTCAAAAAGAGGCATTTCGATTGAAGTATGGTAGTTTTCGTTATATGAAAACTCAATTAAAGGTATGTAGTGATCCCAATTCTGTGGAAATTCTCACGCACATACAGAAAGCATGTCTTCCAAAGTTTGGATGGTACGTTCTGATTTTCCATCAGTCTAAGGATTAAAAGTTGTAATGAAATTCATTTTTGTTCCTAAGAAGATGTGCACTTCTTTCTCAAATCGAGATAGGAATCTAGGGTCTCGATTAGAGGTGATAGAAATTTGTATCCCTTGTAATCTTATTATTTCTTGAATGTACAAGTGAGCCAATTGCTCCATCTTAAAGGTCATCTTGATTGGTAGAAAATGCATTGATTTGGTTAATCGATCCACAATTACCCAAATTGCATCATATCCTTCTGCAACCTTTGGTAATCCACTAACAAAATCCATTGTTATTTTATCCTATTTCCATTCTGGGATCAGTAGTGTTTGTAGGGTACCTGCTGGTCATTGGTGTTCAGCCTTAACTTGTTGACAAATGAGGCAGTTGGCCACATATTCAGCAATTTCTCTCTTCATAATTTGGCCACCAATAAATGGATTTTAGCTCATGATACAATTTAGTAGCTCCAGGGTGTACTGAATAAGGAGTATTATGAGCCTAAAGTAAATTTTCCTCTTGTAATCCTGGTATAGTAGGCACATATACTCTATCTCTGTATCTTAAAATTCCACATGGAGAACTTGGCTTTCCTTTCACCAAATTCCTACGAATCTTTCCAATAAATGGATCTTCCTTTGGTCCCTCTTTAATTTTGTCTATAAGGGTAGGCAGTATAGTGAGTTCGTTCAATCAAACATCACTAGGCTTTAGAATTTCCAAGTTAAAGTATTTTACTTCCTTTTGTAGTTCCTTGGATCTTTTTAATACAGGAGGATTTCTACTTAATGCGTCAGCTACAATATTTGCCTTCCTAGGGTGGTAACTAATAGTACAATCATAGTCCTTTTCTAGTTCCAACCATCTACGTTGAAGCATGTTCAAATACTTCTGGGTAAAGAAATATTTCAAACTCTTGTGATAAGTGAAAATCTCACATATTTCACCATATAGGTAATGATGCCAAATCTTTAGTGCAAAAACAATATATGTCAACTCTATATGATGCGCAGGATAGTTTTGTTCATAAGGCTTTAACCGTTGAGACGTATAGGCAATTACCATATCATTTTTCATCAAAACACATCCTAGTTCATCCTTGGATGCATCACTATAAATAGTGAATCCTTTACTTCCATGTGGAATGGTCAATATAGGAGTAGTTGTGAGATGATTCTTAAGTTCTTGAAATGTTTCTCACGTTCTTGAGTACATTTAAAGGATATGTTCATACGGGTGAGCTTGGTAAGTGGAGTAGCAATCTTAGAAAAGTCCTCAACAAATTGACGGTAACACCTAGCTAATCCTAAGAAACTCCGAGCTTCCGTTGGAATTGAAGGTTGAGACCAATTCATTACAACTTCAATCTTACTGGGATATACTGATATTCCATTCTTATCCACAACATGTCCTAAGATGGTGACTTTTTCGAACCAAAACTTACACTTTGAAAACTTGGCATAGAGTTGTTTTTCCTTCAGTATCTGAAGAATCGTTCGGAGATGTTTTACATGCCTAATCTGGAATATACGAATTCATCTAGATTTGCGCTAAAACAAAATTTCACCTGTTCTGCTGATACTCAACTGTCTAGATCAATCTGTGACAATCTGTTCATTTAAACATCAAATTTAGACAACTTTAAATTTTCGTTATGAAAGGCTAACACTACTGTCAAAAGCTCTTTTTCTATGGTGGCATAGTTTAACTAGACTTCGATCAGAGTGTTGTTAGAATAGGAAATCAGGTGTAGGATTTTTCTTGCATTGCCCAAAATTGGTCCAATTGCATAGTCACTAGCATCATACATTAATTTAAATGGATAATTACAATTTTTTGCAGCCAATATTGGAGTTGTGACCAATTTTTCTTTTAGAGTGTAAAATACAGTAAAACACTCTTCAGAGAAGTTAAAAGGGGTGTCCTTTTCTAACAATGTGGTGAGGTTTGGTAGTTTGTGAGAAGTCCATAATAAAACGATGATAGAAACCAAAGTGTACCAAAAAGCTTCTGATCCCCTTTACTATAGTAGGTGGAGGTAGCTTCTTTATCACTTTTATTTTGGCTTTATCCATCTTAATACCCCTAGCTAAAATTAAGTGTCCCAAAACAATCCCTTCTTGAACCATAAAGTGACAATTCTCCCAAATGAGCATCAGGTTGGTCTCCTCACACCTCTGCAACACTGTCTTTAAGTGACTTAAGTATTCATTGAGTGAAGTCCCAAATACAAAGAAATCATCCATGAATACATCAATGATTTTTCCTACCAACAGAGAAGATGGACATCATAGACCTATGAAAAGTAGCTTAAGCATTACATAATCCAAAAGGCATTTGTTTGTATACAAAAGTTCTATAGGACAGGTGAAAGTAGTTTTCTCCCGACCTTGTGGTGCTATAGGAATCTGATTATATCATGAATGCCCATCCAAGAAACAGTAATGCAAATTGCCAGTGAGTCTCTCCAACATTTGATCAATGAAAGGAAGGGAAAATGATCCTTCCTAGTAGCATTATTGAGCTTGTGATAGTCAATGCAAACTCACCAAACTGTAAAAATGCGTGTTGGAATGATCTCATTATTTTCTTTTGAAACCACTATAATTCCTCATTTATTGTACTACATGCACAGGGCTTACTTAATGGATGTCAGATATTATATTAACGTTCTATTGATGGCTTAAACTCTTCCTCCATCAAAATATTTTGAATTCAAAGTGAAGAGCTAATCCCTTTTATGTCAAAGAAGGTCCATCCATACGTTGAATTCAGGCTTGTTAAAATCTTGCATACGCTACTCAGTACCGAACATGAAGTGAAGACAAGGGATTTTGAATAGCCAAAAGCAATTAAAAATTAAAAATTAATTCAATTAAAGGTAAACTAATAATTATACTAAATCATTTTATTCTCAAGCAACAAGGTCAAAAATTTGTTCGGATAAATCCAGCAAGGATACAGGATCGTAGACACTTAATAAATGTGATGAGGTTAGAGTTATCCTTCCCACGATGAATATATTCTAGTCTTAATTATATGTTTATCGTCAATTCATAAGTCCTAAGAACTAACTTTCGCTTTGGTCAGGATTGTAAATGGTACAAAACTTGAAGGGTTGCTCATTGTGGGTTGGTGAATTTTTGAACATGAAATCTTTATCCTTTCCTTCCGTAGGATTCTTTATCCAAATATTCATTTATTGATTGTAGAGTGTAGGTACATCGTTTGTATCAGAGCATCAGTTAAGTCCTAATAATTGTGCATAGTCGTGGTGGTCATGAAGTTACCCATGGAAATTATGACGACAAATTTGAAAAGCTGCGCAGGAAATTGGTCACCAATACCAAAAGGATGTATAATTTGGTGGAAATAGCAAAATGATTTTTTATGTTGGAAGACAATTGTGTTGCTTTCATGAAAACACGACATGGGACAAGCACCATGCCAGAGAGCTTGAAAGTTTTAAAGATGATGAAGAATGCAGTGAATATCAATCAGATATTCAATCGGATGATGGATCATAGTTGATGGAAAACTCTGCCCACATTCCACATCGTCACATGCTGCCTCTGGTGTTGCTGTATAACGTCTGTGCTGATGTTGATCTTCGACCTAGAGGAGATGATGTTTTCAATGTTAGGAATCAAGATTTTACATGGGCATTCCAGAGTTCCAGGGCGGTATGTATAATGATGAGTTCCTTGACTAGTAAGTTCAATATAGGAAATTTCGGATTTTAAAGAGGTGCCTGATGATAAGATGCACTTGTTGCTGGCCAAGTGGTTGCATTATACAATCTTGGCATTGTGGCAACAAGCAAAATTGTCACAAGAGAGTCATTGCGAGGAAAAAATTCAATCTTGGGAAAACATGAAAAAGCATATGAAATGGGTGTTCCTCCCTTAAAACTATGCTTTGATACTCTATCAATGGTTGCATAAATTGTATCAGAGGATGCGGTCTATTGACGAGTAGTATTCCATTGAGCTTTATCAATTGCTGACACAAAATGATTTGGAGGAAATGGAAGATCAATTAGAAGCCAGGTATATAGAGGGGTTGCCTTTAGCATTGCAAGATACTCTAAATATTTTATCTCTAAAGCTCACCAACGTGCATTGCAAGCTTAGAAATAGTTGAATCAGTGCAATACTTCATGGAACGTGCAAGCTATAGCAGGATCTAATTCTTGTCCGGTAGCCTATGCGCGGCATTATTCATGCGGCCGCGGATGCCCATCATCGTAACCCATCCATAGATAGGAGCAGTGGGGGCATTGTGGTGTTTTTCCTGTGGAGTCCTGATTATTCATCAATATTAATGTCCATCCCTTGGAACGCGCAAGCTGTAGTGGGATCTAATTTTTGTCCAAGCATTCTAGTCGTAACTCCCACTACATGTAGGTAGCCTAGCACGACGATATTCATGCATTCATGAACGCCTCTCATCATAACCAGTCCATAGGTAGGGGCAGTAGGGTATTGCGTTGTTTTTCCTATGGAGTCCCGAGGCATCATCAATCTGAATGTCCTTCCTATGGACACACTCGTGAAGCTTTTTTTTAGCAAAGACATCCACACATTTTTGTTAAGGTTTTAGGCTCCACCTAGGAAAGTCAATGGGAGTTACGATTCTCCAACCATGTTTATATCATAAAAAGAAATAATATAGGGAAGAAGGGGAACATAAATCTGACCTCCAAAAACTAGTGGAAAGTGAAGATATGAAAGAAATAAATGAGTACTACTCACCATACAATGAAAAGAAAGTAAATGCAAATAGCACTAGAGTCCTCTGAAGTTGGACAATCCATATCTATCAATCTGCACAAGTGCCCTTAGTCAGCGAGGTAGATTTTTCTGTACTCCTTGTTGTGTCATTGATCCTAACCCTTAGACGTGAGTGAACCAGGAACCTGATTACCCCCATGTTAGATGTGAGAGATAATGTCTCGATCAAATTGAAGGATATCTCTAATCTGATGAAGAATTCTCTAAATCATCCATGTCCTCCATTCCTAGTGATGTAGTGAATGGCCACAACAGAGCCAGTCTCGATTCAAATGTCTGGGATTCCGAATCAGCAAGCAAGAAGTATGCCATCAAGGACACAACTCATCCTCAAGAATAAGTTAGTCCATGTAAAAGGATGAGAACCCCCTAATGTAGTCCTCCATGGTTTCTTATGATGCCCTCGCCACTAGCAACATTGTCCTTGACACATCCATCAGTGTTGATCTTGTAGGATCTCACTAATGGAGTACACCAAAGAACTATAATTGAGGTCGATGGGGGAGGGAGAGCAAAGGATATACCAAATAGTGGGGCATAGCCTGGCCCTCTTTCCAATAAAGCAGTTTGAAGAGTCTTCTAGTGTGAAGAATCGAGATCATGCGACATACTCTCCAAGTGACCCATCACGGATATATCTAAATATCCCTCTACTTTGCTTCATTCATCTCGCTCCAAATAAACCAGAATATCTGTAGATGAATGATGGTGCGAATATGACTCTATTAAACATACATGGCAGGGTATCTCCATCTTTGGAATTGATGTCTAACATCCTCACCCAACTTCATAGGTACCTGAAATATGTTTTAAAAAGTGTTGCTATACCTAATATGATGTGCTATTTCCTGTAAAGGTGTGTACAATGGTCTTTATCTTAGAACAACACTAGCAGTAAGAGACCAAATGGTAGCCAATTCTCCTATGAATAATAGAGTCTACAGGGACCAAACTCTGCCATAGCCTCCAAATGAAGAAAGACACAATGAGAGGCAAGGTAGTACTCTACATTAATCAAAAAGAGTCTTGGGATTGTTGATCCATCTAGGCTAACTGCCAAACAGACTTGGTAGCGAAGCTACCATCTGGCGTACCTCTCCAAACAATCTGACATGAGATATCAATGCATAGAGGAATCGCCCTAATTTTTTCCTCCATAGCAAGAAGAAGAGCCTAAAATACTCGACCCATATTCCAACTCATGTCATCGAAGAAGTCTTGTACCCTCTCCAATGAGTGATGCATGTGTGAGAATAAGTTAATCAATGTAGTATCACCTTGTAATATTTTTCAAGTAAGAACTGAGCCTACAGTGATCTCTATGATCAAAATAACATCCAGAGCTTCAGCAAGAAAGTGTCAACAGTGTCCTGCAGGCACTTGAAGCCCAGGCCAACCTCGTCAATAGGAAGACATACATCCTTCCATCTCCTTCTATGTAATAGATGTGCATTATCATTGGAATTTCAAATGTGTCTTACAAATATGCACTCAAGCTTCTTCAATATAGCCTTAGAGAGCTGCTGGATTTGAAGAAAATATAGTGGGATAGAGCTGAGGACTGATCTTAGCAAAGTAATGCGTCCTTCTAAAGAGAGAAACATGATCCTGCTCCTGGCCTTCTAAATAAGGTCATCATAAATTAAAGTTCTCTTGGCCCCCTTATATAGGGAGACCCCGAGATAAATAAAAGGTTGTTCATGTATGAATCTTGTCAGTTGCTCAAGTCACCTAATCTGACTAATAGATGGCTGTCTAGGCAGGATAAGTTCGTTTTTGTCTAGGTTCACCAATTGGCTAGAAACCCCATCATAGTGCTCCAAGCACTCAATTACCCTCCTGATAGGATATGTTTTACCGTTGGTTATGATGATAATATCATCAAAAAATGATAAGTGAGAGACAATAGTAGTGCTACCATTCCAATATCCCATACTAGAATACTTCTCAAACTGGCGTTGTGAGTAATCGAGAGAAATAGTTGATAGAAATAATGAAAAATGATGGCGAGATAGGATCCCCCATTTAGAGTCCACATGAGGATGAGAAGAAGCCACAAGGGTGCCCATTCAAGAGCACGGAGAACGTACATCCAGAAATGCGCCTTCTGATGGACACTAGTCAAAGACGAAGCTCTCAAGTACATAATAGAGGAACCCTGAATCCATGTGATCATATGCCTTATCCATGCCTAGATTCAACATAATGTTGCCCCCTTTAGCTTTATTATCCAAAGTGTAGAGTAACTCTTGAGCTAGTAGAACATTATCTTCAATCAGCCTATCAGAGATAAATCTGCTCTACTGTGGAGAAATAATACGTGGAAGCAACAAGGTCAATCTAGCTTTCAACAACTTAGTGATGAGCTTATTGAACACCATGCATAAGCTGATAGGTCTGAGGTTGGTCTATCTGCAGGCCCCATTCCTCTTCGAGACTAGGTCAATAGACGTAGCTGAAAACCCTCTGAGAAATTGACCACCATCAAAGAAATCTAGAATAGTCCCGATGACATCATCCTGAATGGTATCCCAACACTGCTGAAAGAACCGGGACAAAAAAAACCTTCTGGCCATGTGACACTATCAAATTCAATGCTGAACATCGCCTCTCGTAACTCCTAAATCGAAGGGGGTGGTTCAGTATCATATTGTCTTCCTCGATCATAAGTCTGGGTATGATATCAAGTTCGATGGGGTCCACATGATGTGAAGTAGAAGATATAAGGTTAGGGTAGAATGAGATAGTCAAACTCTGAACATCAGCAGTAGTAGAGAGTACATCCCCAGATTGGGTCATAATAGACATAGTGCTTGATCTGATCTGACATCCATGAACCATCGCATGGAAGTAACGGGTATTGCGATCCCCTCAAACCCAACGAGAACTGATCTTTTGCTTCCAAAATCACTCCTCAATAGCCAGGTTCCGATTCAAAGCAGCTTGTGCCTGATGTAAAGAATTACCATGCTCCTTTGTTATGTCCAAGTCATACTGTGTCTCCAAATCATTCACCCTATACTTAGCATCGCTAACTTTCTTAAAGATTTCCTCAAATACATGCAGATTCCACCAACGCAGACCCTGTTTCAGTCTAAAGAACTTATCCTACAGAGGAGCCATCCCCATGAGATGGGCGGGGTGTGACAACTTCTGAGAGACAAATGAGGAAATATTATGGTGCCTGGTCCATATGTTGAGTAATCAAGAAGGTGATGTGATCCGGACCAGGCATCGAAGGGTAAAGTCGAGCCATCGACAATATGATAGTGATCTACGTGCAAAACGGAGCAAGGTCCGTGTTGGAGTCGAGCCGAGAAGGCGAAAGGATCGAGCCGAGGCAGGAAATCAAACAATAAGGCAAAAACAGGCAGAACACTCTTTACGGCCGTAAAGATATTCCTCACGGCCGTAAAAATGAAATTGAAATTGATCACGGCCGTAACACCAAGTTGAAAATTGAAACAGAATGTTCATTGCGGCCGTAAGCTAAGTATTCACGGCCGTAATTCAAGATTTTCCAGATTTTCCGGATTTTCAATTAATTTATTTCCTTTTATTATTTTAGGTTATTTTCCTATTTTAGAATTTTAGTATAATTAGGATTCTATTTTGAGTAATTAGATGCTAGGTTTTCTTGCTTATTTATATTTCTTTTCATCATTGTAAACATTAGTTAAGATTGATTTTGAGATTAATATAGTTGAGAGAGTTTTCTCCAATTGAAAGGTTGAGGAGTCCCTTTTGTGTTCTTCGAGAACAAATCCGACCTATCAAATATTGTGGAAATATTTGTAGCGTTGTACTTATCAAATATTCGCGAGAATATTTGTGGCGTGTCCGATTAGAATCTTATCAAGGAAATTGACAAGTCCTTGTGGTGTTTCGAAAACCTCGGTTCTTCAATCCGCATCGTCGATTCTTGCGTCGTGATTGTTGGGTCCAGGTCCTATCGTCAATCTTATTTTAATTTCCGTCTATTTATTCGTGTTCTTGTTAATTTTCTTATCAGATTTGATTTAGATCTTTCCTAGGGTTTTAGATTTCGTTATTTCCGCGTTTTCGACGAGATTCCCCGACTGGGATCTCATCATCTGGTATCAGAGCCTGGATCTATTTCAGATTCTTGATTTTCTTGATTTTTTTTCGTGTTCTTCGCGTTCTTCGTGTCAGTCATATATTTTTTCAGTTTGATCCATAAGAGACAGTCCCAAAAATTCAAAAGTGTTTTTCTTGTTCGTTTTTCGTCCAAATTCAGTTCCGTTTTTTCTGCCATACTCGTAGTCAAATTCTCTGGCAGATTATAAAAAAAAAAATTCCGAAAATTCCAAATATTTCCCAAATATTCCGAATTTCCTTGTTCGTATCTTAAAAATGTCTGATAGAGAGGCTTCTACATCTTCATCTTCTGTTGGAGACAGGAAACAGCCCAGGGGCGTGAATAGAAAGGATGAACAGGGTAATGGTGATATTGCAGCAATAAGGGCACAATTTGAGAGATTTATGGCACAGATGGTGAATAGAGGTGCAGGGCGTGAACAAAGACCTCGGGATCAATCTCATGATGGTTCTCGGGTTAGGAGAGGTAATATGCGTGAATGTCATGCTAGGTACGGTGATGGGATGGATGAAAGGCCATTGAAGCGAAAAGAGACATCAAAACGGGAGAGTAGTGATCATGTTCACCAAAGGAGGGAGGAACCGACAACCAAAGGTAAAAATAATTCTGATTCCAAGCCTTTTAAGGATAAAAATGTTAAGTGCTTTAAATATTTGGAACGGGGTCACATTGCACTTGATTGTCCACGTAAAAAGGATGGGTGTAATAGTGAAGGGGCTAAAAGTGTTGTGGTGGATAAGTCAATTATTGATAGGCATGCTCTTAGCGTTAGGCGTAAGGTGAATGCTTTGGATAATGTGGAAGGGCAGAAGGATAATATTTTTCGCACTAGATGCTTAGTGAATGATAAAGTGTGTAGCATGGTGATTGATGGGGGAAGTTGTACTAATGTAGTTAGTACAATGTTGGTGGAAAAATTAGGCTTACCTTTAATGAAACATCCAACGCCTTATAAATTACAATGGTTGACTGAGTCGGGGGAAGTTAAGGTGAAGAGACAGGCCTTGGTGAGTTTTTCTCTTGGTGGATATACCGATGAGGTAATTTGTGACGTGGTGCCAATGCAAATTAGTCACATACTGTTGGGGAGACCTTGGCAACATGAAAGGGCTGTGCTACATGATGGGTATACGAATAGATACAGTCTGGTAAAAGGGGGAAAAAGTTTACTCTAATGCCACTATCTCCAACTGAAGCCCTGAAAGATCAATTGAAGGTCAAAAGTGTGTTTGAAGGGAAAAATAAGAGAGTTGAGGCCACAACCTCAGAAAAAGGAGAGGGAGTGGAAATTAAAGAAAAGAAAGTTGAGGCCACGACCTCAGAAAAAGGAGAGGGAGTGAAAAATAAAGAAAAGAGGGTTGAGGTTCAAACCTCAGAAAAAGGAGAGACTGAGTGCAAAAAGCAAAAGAAAAGAGAGTGTACCACAAAAATGAGTCTATTTGCACTTACTCACGCTAACAAACCCCTCCCTAGTTCTTTAAAATCTGTTTTACAGGTGCCGAAGTCAAACCTTGAACTTAAGGCGGGAAAGAAATTCATTGGCAAAAATGAGCAGCCCAAAAGTCTAAGGGATCGCACAGAGCTTAAACATGATCATCGAGCTCAGAAAAGTAGGAGGAGTTTGAAAAGTCGACCAAAAATTGATTCGAGGTCGAATCCTTTTCAAGAGAGGGAGTATGATGTGATCCAGACAAGGCATCGAAGGGCGAAGTCGAGCCATCTGCAATATGATAGTGATCTACGTGCAAAACGGAGCAAGTTCCGTGTTGGGGTCGAGCCGAGAAGAGGGACGGATCGAGCCGAATCAAGAAAAAGAAGTAATTTGGGCAGAAAATACCTTACGGCCGTAAGCCTGGAAGTTACGGCCGTAAAAGGAGCATTTCACGGCCGTAAGAGATTCGTCACGGCCGTAATCGATGACACAATTTTAATCAGAAAGGCCATTACGGCCGTAAAAGAATTACTCACGGCCGTAATTGAGTAGCGGCCAGATTTTCCGGATTTTTAATTATTTTATTCCTTTTTTTTAGTTTTTGGTTATTTTCCTAGTTTAGTATTTTAGTTTAATTAGAAGTCTATTTTGAGTAAATTAGATGCTATGTTATTTTGCTTATTTATATCGCTTTACATTCATTGTAAAAACAGTTTAGTTTGATTTTGAGATTAATAAAGTTGAGAGAGTTTTCTTCAATTAAAAGGTTGAGGAGTCCCTTTTGTGTTCTTCGAGAACAAATCCAACTTATCAAATATTGTGAATTATTTGTGGCGTTGAACTTATCAAATATTCGCGAGAATATTTGTGGCGTTTCCAATTAGAATCTTATCAAGGAAATTGACAAGTCCTTGTGGTGTTTCGAAAACCTTGGATCTCGATTCCACATCGTCAATTAATTGCGTCGTGAATCTTGGGTCAAGGTCCTATCGTCAATTTTATCTTTCCAGTATTTTAATTCTTGTTTATTTTCGTGTCAGATCTGATCTAGATCTATCCTAGGGTTTTAATTGTCGTTATTCCGCGTGTTCGACGAGATTCCCCGACCGGGATCTCATCAGAAGGTCTAGGTCCCAATTCATCTTCATCATTCCAATAAATTAGTTAAGGCACATGATCAGATTATGTTTGATTCAAGTTCCTAATCGAGAGTTGTCGACAGAATGATGCAGCAGTAGGATTAACCAGAACTTTGTCCAATCTCTTCCACCTATTTCTTTCTAGAGAACCCAGCATCCTCTAACCCACCCACAGTCTTGCATCATATCCGAAATGCTGAAGTACTTCTATCCCTGGTGTTATGGCTTGTGCCCTCACCATCATGAGCGATGATGTTAAAGTCTCCCCTAACTGCCCACGGACCGTCCGTACTGAGAGAGATATGGTGAAGACCCACCCAAAGATCTCTCCTACATGATGTTGTATAGGCTACATAGATAGAAGTCGAAAAAATCGGTCGTGACAGTCTAGGATCCTCAACTTTAACAGGGAGAAATGGGAAGATATCAACTAACAAAGTAATAGTAGTCACAGAATTCTAGAAAGTAAAATCTTCCCTTAAGTATTCTTTACCCTAGTATCAAAAGCAACAATCGACAAATCTAGTCAAATCTCTCCCGAAGAACAAAGGGCTCCAAGAAGACAAATAAGAAAACTTGACGATGCCAAACAAGTCTCTTCAGGCGCCTGTGAGTAGCTATTTTCGCTACACCTCTTACGATCCATATGATGATACTCATAAGGAAAAGGAACGTGATGACGTGTCCACTGACCAACTCCTGGTTGTCATTCGAGTAACAGGAAATGTGGTGTAAATAGCCCATGGGTTTTTCTTTTATGACGGGAGCAAATCCATCATCCCCATTTCTCTGGGCAAGGCCAACCAAGTCATCAGTAGAAGATTTGTGAAAAGAGCCCTGCTGATGAAGCTCCATGTGTGCAGTATTCCCAGTATCAGAATGAGTCCTAGGATCTGAAGTTACAGTAGCTTCAACGTTTTGAAGGCAAGTGGGAGGAGTATCAGTCTCAATAATCTTTTTCAGTCGACTTGTACAATCTAGTGGCTAAATTTGTTTCTTCATTATCGATTCAGCCAAATGTGAGAACGTAATTGCGAAAGAGGTGATCCATAAATTGGGGTTTTCAACTAGGGTCCATCCACATCTGTATAAATTGGCATGGCTCAACAAAGGTACTAAAATTATTGTTTCTCATCACGTTTTGGCTCCAATTTCTATTGCTGCTAGTTATCATGATGACATGTGGTGCGACGTTATTCCAATGGATGCTTGCCACATTTTGTTGGGGCACCCTTGGTAACATACATGTATTACATGATGGTCGTCGTAATACATGTTCTTTCTTTTTTAATGGAACGAAAATTGCATTGCTTCCTAAGTTCCTACTAAGGAGACACATACTTTCTCCCAAGCGCCACGAGATGTACTTTCTCGTCCCGTGTTTATTTGAAAAGGAGATGTTGGCATACTGCTGGGTTTTTGTTTTACTCCATCATTCAAGATGAGGTGGCGATGAGAATGCCAAGAATAACTATAAAATCTCTCTATATATGTTGTTATCTCAATCACATTAGACTATTCTTTATTGATATGATCTCTATAAATTATGTGAAATCTGAAAAGGAATATTATGGATTCACTAAAGTTAATGTTTGATGAAAGAACAAATTGAAAGTTCATTGAGGAGGGTGATGTTAAAACCTATTAAAACCAAAACCTAGAGTTCCCATGATGGTAACCAGCTTGGTAGACTAGAGATTCCAATATCTAGGGACAATCGAATTGTATAAAAAGTCAGTATATGCTGGGGAGATTTATTACTCTTACTATTCCTGTGATGAAACAATGTCTAATTGTCACGAATATCACGTAAGTGATGCTCTTATATATTGATTCGTTCAAGTGAGAAACTGTGATTAGTCAATTTTCCAACTATTCCTATTTTGTATATTCAAATTTTGATTTATTTATATAAAATGTTAATAATTTTCTTTACTATTTTATTTGTATTTTTCTCTACTATAAATATGTAGCTTTATTGTTTTCTTCAAATGTTATTATATCTGTCAATTACAGCTATGCTGTCGGCAGCCGATCATAATATGCCACAAAAAATAAAAAATAAAAAATAAAATAAAATAAATTGAGTAAACCACTGCTCGTAAGTATTTGTTCAGGTCTTGTTCATGCAATATAAACTAGCACTAGCAATTTTCCATGCTTCACCTTGCACAAGTCCATTTCCCTGTTATTACTTATTTAATTCATTGGATTTACTGTAAACATACATTCACATGTTTTTATTTATTGTGATCTCTCCGCAACAAGCCACCTAGCTTGAATGTATTTCCTTTTCGACGCCAAACTCTGAATTTTTTTCTTTTTTTCTTTTTCTTTTTTTTTTTAAATATCGTCTCTTATTGATTTTTTTGCTTTGGTTAGCAACTAATAAATGATCTAGAATTTAGGACCACGGTTGAGGTTTCAGATTACTTCTACAGAGTATACAAACTAGTTTATTTAAAAAAAAAAAAAAAACAACACTACGGTTAGGCTGTGCTTTTGAGCGTGTGCTCAAGCTACAACACTTTCTTAATGAAGATAAGTCCCAAAAGGAAAAAGTCACCTGCAACCTAGCATACGTCAAAGAATGTGCAGTGATAAAGTAGGAAGAGTTAAAACTAAAGAATCGAATGATCAAATATTGATGCTTGGAAGTTATTATTTAAATTGTGGAGAAAAATCATTGTCCAATTGTGTACTCGACTATGACCTAATTCAAATTTCCATAAAAGGCAAAGCTTACACTGGTTTTGTTCTCCTGCCAGATGTCTGGCAGGAGAAAGTGCCAGACATAGACACAAGGGGGTGGATCCCACAACATGTGGGATCCACCCCCTTGTGTTTGTATCTGACAGGAGAAGGTGCCAGATGTCTGGCAGGAGAACAATTCTAAAGCTTACACACCCAAGTCATTCAAAAAATAAAATAAAGGTTTGACCTATAGGGACTATAATGTGTAACTTTCCCTTGAGATAGTGGCAAACAATATCAAACTATCAAAATATTGGCAGCTTTTTTTAGAAGCGTTTGGAGCAATAAAAGACATCTACCAATCTCAATGGCAACATTGACAACCATAAAAAACATGTTCATTGCATGAGAATAAGCTCAACATAGAAGCATAGAAGCTCGTCTTAAGATGCAAGCATCCAATCTATGGTAAAATAATATTCACGTATGGGAAGGAATAATAGAATTCTAATTAATGATAATCATCAAAAAGGGTTAAATAGGAACTCAAATGGTCAAAGTGAAGCCAATAAAAAAAAAAAAAAAAGGTTAAGAAAAGGTGAAACCATGGCACAGACCAGCTTCAACGAGAGTACAGTGTCTATTGACACTTATTGGAATATACTAGGAAATGCACACTATCACAGCATGTCTACAGAGAACGATCTACATTACACCATAAGCACAGCACAACAATTGCTACAACATCATAGACAATCCAAAAGGTTGGGTTTCCTATCTATAATAAATCTAAACCTAATCATCATTCACCCATAGTACAGTCATTCTAGTCTGCAAAGTTAGTATCAGAAGGTACACCAACAGAGATGTTACAGATGATTTATGTATGACAACAATAAATTCAACAACTAGTAGCAGTTGGAGAAGGATGTGGTGGTGCCAGTTTTGCCCCGCTTTCGTTCATCTTCCCATTCTCGGTGGCATTCTTTTTTGGCTCCTCCACCTGCAAAGTACCTTTACCGCTGTTCTCCGTGATCACGTGAGTTTCTCCTGCAGATGCAGGGGCCACGCCATTGGACATCTCTGTTTTAGCTCCATCAGTTGCTTCCTCAGGAAAACTTACCACTTTATCCTGTTTCTCACCATCAGGCCCAGCTTCTGTAGCCACTGAATCTGGTTGTTCTTCAATTCCAAGAACCTGTTTTTCTGCAATGTTTACTTCCACTTCTGTAACTTCTTCAGAACCATTAGCTTTGTCAGGCTCATCATTTCCACCCTTGTCAACATTAATGTCCTTCTCAGTTGCACTGTGAATCTTATAATTTGTTGGAACATTTTCCTCCGGGTTCTTCTCTTTAAACTCCTCAGGCTTACTCTTTTCAGCACCATCTTCCTGAATTTTACCTTCACTATTAACCTCAGTCTCCTTCAGCTCATAAGTATCCTTTTCTTTTTCTTCTTTCTTTTCATCCTCCTTAGCATCCTGCATTTCAACTTCTTGCTTGCCCTCAATTTCTTCTTTTCCAGTATCTATCTCTTTTCCCTTCTTTGTACCTGAAGATTTCCTGCTTCGTTTCTTTGGTGACTCACTCTCTTTAGATGGAGGTGTTGCCTTAACCTTCTCACTGATCCTAGCTGATCTTCTCGGAGTCTCACCAGTGCTCCAATCAAATTCGGATATAGCAGGGTTCCCAGGGTGTGATTTTAGGTACTGCTCCAGCTGTTTACGGTTACTAATCTCCTCTCCAGTGGGAGAAATAAATAAGATCTCATTCTTCCTTGGTGTACCTCCCTTCTTTGGAATGTACTGAAAGGAAACATTGACCAATCATGTAAAGAAGCTAAACAGACGGGTACGCTCATATGAATACAGCATAGAATCAAAATGAAATTCTTTCTACAACCAAATTGTGCCTGAGTAACCAAGAATACACATGACAAGTTCTTCGTGCAGCGTTCATTCAACTCTTCTTTTGCATGCCAAAGATAATTGTGTGAAATTTAAAATACAAACTACTCAGTAACGAATTTAAAATAGAAACTATATGATACGAACAAGTTTTTGCATTGAGTGCTTAGACTAGTCTTGTCAATGATTTTGCATCTTTCTATTAATCCCCACCCCCCCCCCCCCCCCAAAAAAAAACAACCCCACACACACAGACACACATTTAATCTAACGCTGTTCTGAAAATGAAAACTGTTTCAAAAATGGAAAGATATAATACCATATCAAATCTTGGGCCAGAAAGCAAATGGATTCAGTTTCTTTTTAAAATACAGAGACCAACATTATGATATTATTCAGTCCATTATTGAGACTGAACTAGAGCAAACCTTTCATTGAAGTTGTCTAACAAAGCCTAAAGTTCAATAAAGTGCCTCAAGGCACCCTGGAACAAAATGGCCCAATTCCAAAAGTACCTTAAAAGAGCTTAAATTGGATGGAATCCCTCGTGCTTGCTTATGCAACAAGGGTCTTCTCTTGCTTATGCAACAAGGGTCTTCTCCACAGATATTCACAGTAAATATTCTGTATATCATTCAACCATTTTCTCATAATCTGAAACAGTTAATACATGTACATTCTACACGAGGGACCAGACACGAAGATACTAATTGAAAACACGGAACGAGCACTGAGGCATTTTTCCTTTGTAAGGCGAGGCGTAAGTCTCGAATCACTTCGAGACGTAAGCCTTATCGTGAACCAAAACATTTAGGAAAAATATAAAAATATGTAGAAATAGACACACAATAACATAAACAAAATGTTACAATCTCCAAAACAACAAATTACTTAAAGTATCAATGTAAATAAGCACTAAATAAATCAATAAATATAAGTAGCAATCCAAATCATACAAAAATATTTTTCCTTTCCCTTTTGTTCTATGATTATTTTGAATTGTTTACTTTCATTTATAGCAAATCAAATAATTAATTTAGATTTTAACCCATTTTTGGAGGAGATTAAAATCAGATTTTTAGTAAATTTTAATAAAAATTGTAATTGAAAAGTTGTGAGTCCTACGAAATGTGCGATTGAAATTAATTGTTAACTTTGACTAATATTAATTCAGTACCAAACGGGATATCTAAAAGATATATCAACTTAGCCATGCAAATTAGGTGTAAAATTAATTTTCAAAGTGTGTCAATTAATGTGAATTTTAGATTTTTGAAAGTGAGGGGTCAATAATTTGTGAGGCACACACCTCGTTATTAATGAGGCGTGTACCTTGAGGCATGCTGAGGCGTTTTTCCAATGCCTCAACATGAGGTAGGCCTCAAGCTGAAAATGAACTTTTTTAAACCATGTTATCCAGTCCAAACAACTACCTAAAAACTCGGCCTGTCTTACTCGTTGTTTCTTGAAGTGAAGTCCTTTGTTCCAGTTCCAAACAATATGATTCCAGAGATTTGGCAAGGTCTCCATGTCCATTCACACAAAAGAACGACAGTATTTTTCATTTGATAACTAATGATAATAGCTGCCAGATAGTCGTAAGCTAATTGCACTTGGCAACTCCATGACATAAACTACAATACCCACTAAGTTGCCAATATTATTATACAGCTACCCAGTATGGATATTTTCCATAGACTCAATCTATTTTTGTAGTACACTAGAGTTCCCAAACATGTTTATCATTATTCTTCAACAACCAAATAAAAATGCATATGCTCCAATTTTTTTTTATTTTTTATTTTTTTTTAAGCATGATTAAAAAGCCTTACACAATCTGCAAAATATGCCATTTGCACTGCAACTAAATATTAAAATATTGAATACGTTAACCCACCCACCCTCTTCCTCTCTTCTCTTCATCAATTTTCTTTTCTCTGCGTATGCTTCTATCAAGTATCCAGCTTTGAGAGTGAGATTCAAAAAAAAAATAAAAAATCAACCAATTAAAAAATTATATATGTTAATTCAATAAGATTATGAGAAAAAATAAATTATTATCATAATTAATATTGCCTTAATAACTATCAAAAAAATATTGCCTTATTACTTTTAGTGACAAGACCAACAAAAGCATTTTTTTTTCCCTTTAAAAATTATAGTACTAATTAAAATAATAATAATAATTAATCTTCAATCGAGAAAAAATATTTTCATCCACGAATTGCAAAAGTTACTGTTAAACGCATTACCCACAAACTTTGATAATTGAATTCAAGGTTCAAAAGGCCAAAAAATAAAATAAATAAAAATGTAAACTTCACCTAAAACCACAATTGCATTAATTTTAAATTTAAACTAAAACCAAAATTGCATTAATTTTCTACATGTAAATCCTAAAAAAAAAAAATTATGAACAGGAGAAAAAAAAATCAACATACAAACAAGTGTAGTAATAAATTTTCAACATATTAAACAAGTATAACTAAAAATTAAACCTAAGAGTGGTCAACAAAAGAAAAGAAAATTTAAAAAATGATGAAAATACCATCTTTTTCCAAGAAGCAGGTGCAGGAAGCTCCACCGACACGACGTCGTCATTATTTCCGATCTGAGTCTCCGCCATTCGTTTTTTCACTAACAAAAATGGAACCAAAATAGCTCTTAAAGAGTACCAAAAGCGACGGTAAACGTACAATCAAATGAAGCATACAAATTGTCTGCAGAATTTTCTTTTGTACCTCTGTGTTTCAAAATAATACGCCCCAAATGAAGGATATCGATATGACTTCCTATAAATACACAAATTTTCAATATTTCCTTCTCATAGACACGTGTCACATACTGAACGGTTGATTGGTGATCAAAGCAGTTTTAAATTGGTGTTTAATCTGAACAAAAGGGTCAGTAGTGCACGTGGCTGTAAATAGTGGGTGGTTTGAAGGATTTTTGTGACCATCCGTTGGATTTTAATTTTTTCCCTTCTTGGCAAAATGACTGCTTTCTGACCGTTCGATGATGTGCGTGAGATAACGTGGTGGAATTGAGAGGTGGTGGAGCAGAGCGTGTACATTATACGTGAGTAAGGTAAGTGTAACGTCGAGGTGCGGTATGTGGATAACGTACCCAAAATGGTTCTGTTAACTAGATTCAAATGAGAGGTTTGGCGTCCGACACCCAAAATAGGAGTAGTATTTACTATTTAGGCCAAACAGCACCATTTTTCAAAATTTAATAACTACACATTTTTTAAATAATAAATTTAGCAGGTCAACTTAATTAAAAAATTACTTTTAAATACACATTGTTCCAAAAAATTCCTTTTTACTAAGTCTTTGATTGATTTCCATATTTTTTGAAAAAGTGAATTTTGAATAATAATTTTGAGAAATCGTGTGTTAAAAAAGTGGTTTGAAAAATAAAAAATTATAGATTGAACTTTTTTGAATGATTAAGATTGATTACTGTAAAAAAATAATATTTTTTATGAAAAAATATGTTTATCAAACAAGGCTTAAATGTATTCTTAAGAATGAAGATCGAACAAAGGTTATTGCACATTTGGTAACCGTACTTTTTTAGTTTATAAACCAGTTTATAAATTACAGAATTTTACAAAATCACGTTTTAACCATACATATTTTCTTTTCCTAATTTTTAACAATTATTTTTAATCTTAAAATTATAAATAAATCAATTTATAAATCAAACAGTATTACCAAACAGAGACATAGATGGTCGCTGAATGTCTTTTTTATCTGAATTATATCCGAAATTATTTTGTTTTAAAGTTATTCATTCTCATGCGAAGATTATGATAAACACTAACTTAGAGTCCGTTTAGTCCTAATCATTTTTTTAAGTTTTTGAGAAAGTTTGAGTTTTTGGAAGAATGCATAGTTGAAAAGTGATTTAAAAGTATGAAAAGAGATGGATCTCATAATAATACGTGATTGGAAAAGAATTTAAGGAGAATTTTTAAAAAAATGGATAAGTTTGCTAACGTGAAAATTTGCAAAAACATAAAAAATTTATACCAAACTATGGACCACGTACATATAAAATCTGACGTTTATCCTACTATCTAAAAAGAGGCAAGACAAAATTTACTGTTCATAAGCTGCTTACAATTTCCCAAGCCGTTTTACCTCCAGCCGACTTCTGATATTTTCCCATCGGCTCTGATATTTTTTCAGCTTCCCAGCGGCTCTGATATTTTCCATCCCGACAGTATTCCTCCTACTTTTGATACTTCGCCTCTCCAATCAAAATTTCCTCCTATTCTCAATACTTCACCTTATCTTCACATCATCGATACTTCACCTTTTCCTCGCTCCTTTATTCCAATGAACCCAGAACTGTGTTCGAAATGTCCTTTAGTTGATGATGTCGTCTTTGATTATGTTAGAAATCCGAAAAAAAGAAAGTCTGGTCGACATCGATTTTTCAGCGACGCTGGTGCCGGTCCGTCTTGCACTTCTTCTGAGCGAGATGGCATCAACCACGCTGATCATTCTACCATGTCTTTAATACATCCTGGTTAGTTCTTCGTGCTTTGGTTCCTATTCTGTATTTGTTGTATACAACATGGACGTTTTTTATTTTTATTTTTTCTCTTTCTTTTTTTTGCTCCTTGTAGTGTATCTTTTACGTACTTGTTATTTCATCTCCTGTTTATTTTCTTCCTGTAGTTTATGACTTTGTTTGTCATCAATTTGATATCCCCTTTTCTAGCATTAAAAGTTAGCAAATAATTGTGGTCGCAGGTTATGAATTGACGCTAACCAAATCACACTCTCTTCAATACATAATGATTATTGCTTCATGGTTTTTAATCTGTTTATTTCATCTCCTGTTTAGTTTCTTCCTGTAGTTTATGACTTTGTTTTCCATCAATTTGATATCCCCTTTTCTAGCATTAAAAGTTAGCAAATAATTGTGGTCACAGGTTATGAATTGATGGTTGTTAATCTGTTTATGTGATATATCCAATATTATAATTTATTTTTATTGTGTCGTTGTTATTGTATATTTTGTATGCTATTGTAATTTTTTTTAGTGTCATGAGATTTTATGTTCTACTTGAGCAGATGCTCCAACTGAGGCTCATGTATTACCTTTAGCATTGGTGTGCCTCTACTGCGGAGCTAGGAAATTTCATAGAGAAAGCAAAGGTTTTTGCTGTGTAGATGGTCAAGTTAAATTGAAATGTCATGACCCCCCTGAGGAATTTAGAAATTTGTTTATGTCAGCTTCTGAACAAGCCAAGGAATTCTTGAAATATATACGCAGTTATAATTCGAATTTCTCAATGACGTCATTCGGAGTGCATTGTGATAAGACTGTTTTCGAGGATTACCGTGGTATTTACACATTTCGCATTCAAGGCCAAGTGTATCACTTTATAAATCAGATTGCTACATCCACTGAAAAGCCTTCCTGCCTGCAGCTTTATTTTTTTGACATTGATAATGAAATACATAATAGGATTCAGATTGGAAATAGGCTATGCGAGAAGACTCTATCGCAGCTAATAAATACTTTGCATGCAAATCCATACATCAGATTCTTTCGTAGTTTGGGTGCATATACAGATCTAAGAAATCAGTCGATTGTAATTCGCAGTGATCCTGACGTTGACCAGACACAACATAATGCACCAACAGTTTCCCAAGTTGCTGCAATATGTGTGGAAGATGATGATTCGTCTACAATTTGTGCGTGTGATATAGTTGTGCAATGCCTTGATGGGACCTCAAAAAAAGTGCAACACTATTTTGGATGTTATGATCCTTTGCAATATCCACTACTGTTCCCATACGGTGAATCAGGTTGGCATCGTGGTATCAAACGAATTGATAAAAATAAGAGATTGAACCTATTTTGTGATAATCATGATATCATGGATGCTGAAAACTTTGTTTCAACTGAAAATCTCATCGATGCAGAAACAACAGGTACTTTCTATATGATCTACTTAGTTAGATTTATTCATATGTCCTAACGTCTTACTTATTTTACAACCTTTAATTCTTATAGTTTGTACTGGAAGACGTGGTAGGGCAAAGGTTTCGTGTAGAGATTATTACTGTTACAAACTACAAATAAGGCCCCTTGAAAATTCAATATTGTTGCACTCTGGTAGGCTGTTACAACAATACGTTGTTGATATGTATGTAAAGATTGAAACATCAAGACTGGACTACTTTCGACAAAATCAAATTGCATTAAGAGCTGAACTATATCAGGGTATAGTTGACAGTGTAGACATGGGTGAGACAAGGGGAAAAAAAGTTGGTCGTAGAATTGTTCTCCCACGAAGTTTCATTGGTAGTCCAAGAGACTTACGAACACGCTACATGGATGCTATGAGTATAGTTCAGAAATATGGAAAGCCTGATATATTCTTAACTATGACTTGTAATCCAAGTTGGCCTGAGATTGTAGAACAGCTCCAGGAAAATGATGAAGTCCAAAATCGACCTGATCTTGTTGATAGGGTTTTTAGGGCAAAACTTGAAGAGCTAAAACAAGATCTTCTAAAGAAGCAAGTAATTGGACCCGTTGCTGCACATATATATGTTATAGAGTTTCAAAAAAGAGGTCTCCCACATGCTCATTTCCTACTTATATTCCAAAAAGATGCAAAAATCAGAACACCATCTCAGATTGATACAATTGTAAGTGCTGAAATTCCCAAACATTCTGAATACCCATATCTAAGTGCTCTTGTAAGAAAACATATGATGCATGGACCTTGTGGTGCTCTAAATCTTAATAATGTTTGTATGAAAAATGATGGTCGATGCAAATTCAACTTCCCAAAGAAGTTCATTAACAACATCGTTATAGGAAAAAATTCTTATCCTACCTACAGACGTCTTGATGATGGTAGTACTGTAAAGGCTAGAAAGCATTTGTTAGATAATCAGTGGGTCGTGCCATATAATCCGTATTTATTAGCAAAGTATAATTGTCATATTAATGTTGAAGTTTGTTCTTCTGTTGAAGCTGTAAAATACATTTACAAGTACATCTATAAGGGTCATGACAAGATCAGTTTTACAGTATCTGATACGAATAATAATGATGTTTATGATGAGATTCAGATGTACCAATCAGCTCGCTGGGTTTCGCCTCCAGAGGCAGTGTGGAGAATTTATGCTTTCCCGTTGTATAGTATGAGTCCTGCTGTAATTTCATTGCAGCTTCATTTAGAAAATGGACATTGTATTGGATATAAAGAATTTGATGATTTAGAGAGGATAGTGCATACAGATTATTACAAACATACTATGTTGACTCAGTATTTTGAGAAGAACAAAAGTAGTGGATTTGCTCGGACAATATATTATAAAAATTTCCCAGAACATTTTGTTTGGGATACACAAGGCAAGATTTGGTATCCACGAAAAAAGAAAATATCTGTAATAGGACGAATTGTTCATGTCGGTATAGCTGAGGGAGAGAGGTATTACCTAAGAAAATTACTGAATCATATTCGAGGAGCAAAATCATATGATGATTTGAAAAACTTTAATGGAACTCAGGCCTCTTCTTTTCATGAGGCGGCTTTGTTAAATGGTTTACTGAACGAAGACACGGATTGCTTTTCTTGTATGGAAGAGGCTTCTCAGTACCAGATGCCACCTACCCTTAGACAATTATTTGCAACTATTTTAGTACTTTGTGATCCGCATAATCCCAAAAAACTTTGGAATTCTTTCAAACATCATATGATTGAAGATTTGTTACATTCAAACACTTCTTTGAGCTTTGCTGAGGCAACGGCTTTACATGATATAAATGATAGCTTAAAATCTTATGGAAAGTCTATGAGTGATTTCAATTTTATTGATGTTGACCTCCTAGATAAAATCACACATACAGTCCCGAAGATTATTTCAGATGAACTTCATGTCTCTATCAATCATTCAGATAGGTGCAATCAGCAGATGCTTAACAATGGACAGATGTTTGCATATAATAGTATCTTAGAAAAAGTTACAACTAAAACAGATGGTGTTTTTTTTATAGATGGACCTGGTGGAACTGGAAAAACTTTTCTGTACAAAACACTACTGACAGCTGTACGAAGTAAGGGATTAATTGGACTTGCAACAGCATCTTCAGGAGTTGCAGCTGCTCTCCTCCCACGAGGTCGTACTGCTCACAATAGATTCAAAATTCCAATATCTGTTACTGGGGAAACATCTTGTACTGTAAGTAAACAATCTGATTTAGCCGAGTTATGTCGAATTGCTAGGCTAATCATATGGGATGAAGCTCCAATGGTTAACAGGTTTGTTGTTGAATGCCTGGACAGAATGCTTCGAGATATCTGTGATTCTGACATACCATTTGGTGGAAAAATAATGGTACTGGGAGGTGATTTCCGTCAGGTACTGCCTATAGTAAAAAAAGGTGGAAAGGATGATATACTAAATGCAACTCTAATTAATTCATATATGTGGCCTAATATTAAGAAAATTAGACTAATAGAAAATATGCGAGCAAAACTTGATAAACCTTTTTGTGAGTTCTTGTTGAGAATCGGAAATGGAACAGAAACACTACACACATGTGGTATGATAAAACTCCCTATCCAATTTATTATACCATATGTAAATGATATTGATTCAGTAAATGCTTTAATTGATGCGGTTTTCCCAAATTTAGACAATTTTGTCCATGATGTTGATATTATGATTAATCGAGTGATCTTGAGCCCAAAAAATGAACATGTGGACTTCATCAACAGTATGCTTCTTGACCGATTCCCAGGAACTCCGATGAAGTACTATAGTTTTGATGAACCATTAGACACCAGTGACATTAGCTTCAATGAAGATTTTCTAAGTACTTTTACTCCAAATGGTGTCCCACCACATGAGTTAATTCTGAAGCTAAACTGTCCTATCATTTTGTTAAGAAACATTAATCCAACTGAAGGACTATGTAATGGAACTCGACTTCTATGTAAACAATTAGACAAAAACATCATCGATGCAGAGATTGCTACAGGAGAGTATCGTGGGAAGCGAGTGTTCTTGCCTCGCATTCCATTTGTCCCTTCCGAGGGAGATCAAACACCTTTTCACTTTAAGAGAACTCAATTTCCAGTTCGTCCATGTTTTGCGATGAGTATAAATAAAGCACAGGGACAAACATTGAATTTTGTCGGCCTATACCTACCCACCCCTGTTTTCTCCCATGGACAACTATACGTAGCTTTGTCAAGAGCAAAAACAAGTAATTCTATAAAAGTCCTGCTCAAACCAACTGATGGCAGAAAAACTCATTGCCAATGTACCAGAAATGTTGTGTTTACAGAGGTGTTGCAATCTCTCAATGTTGTGTAAATGTACCAGCCCTTTGACACATATATTTTGCATTCTTCATCTCTATAAACTGAAGTCCAAAAATCGTTCGATCATATTACTTCTAGATCAGTCAACTAACAACGTCCAGATGTAACAGACAAGTTAAACAAGGACCTTCACCAACTTGTAAGGTATAAACTTTTTTTTTAACCTTCACTTCAATTTCTGAAGCAATACAATAAATACAGCTGGAAGTTTTATAGACTAAACTATTCCAATTCCTTATATTGCTCTTGTATGGTTATAATATTTATTATTCATCTGTGCATCACATAGCCACAGTAATGACAATCTGGTCGAAGGAAATCTTAAACACTTGAGTTCAAATAAAGCATTACAAATAAGTTTAACAACCTGTACTCCTCATTCACAAAAGCCAAATCAAAATCCAATGAAATACATGAGTCAATAAGTTCTTAGATTAAGTAAATTTGCAACTTACATTTTCCATTGAGGCGGTGTATTTACTTTCTACAACCAATTCCAAAACTACTGTATGACTATCTTGCTTTTACCTACATTTCACTGTTGCTTACAGGGTAAAACATTTCAAATCGGCATTCTATTCAGTTTTTTTTTTTAATGACTGACTTTCACTTTTTTACTTGCCAAGATGTTATAATTTTTATATAATTTGATAAAATTATTGTTTTTTTATACTTGGATGAGCTATAAATGACATTTAATTTTTTTTATGTGTAAATTTATTTACAAGATTAAGGCTTTTCTATTTCTCTTCTCCTATCTATTTTTATTATTTCACATACTGGAGTTAGAATATGCAATACATCACTATCTTACTTTATTAAACATTTTAAATATTTATTATTCATGCCCCTGCGAGAGGGTTGGATAAGTTGAGATGATAGTTTTGCTCTTTAACGCTTTAATTTTTTCATCGTACTTTTGTGTATAAATAGTTTCTTTTAAAGATCACTAAGTTATGACGTCTCTTCTCTGAGTTTTGTCAAATCAAACTTGTTTTCGTTGGCTTTTGAAAAATATTCTAATTATTTGCTTACAAAATCTTATTTCATTGGAATATTGGAGTTTTAACAAATTTCAGATTTTAAGAGGTTGTGATTGTAAAGTTGGAGTTTTTCCCTTTCTTGTTTATCATTGTATATTTTATAACAAATGCCCCCTCATCTGGCTTTATAACATATATATTTTCTCTAATTTCTGTAAAGCATGGTATATCAATCTGACAAATATCACCTCTTGCATTTCATTATGTATTATCCATTTACACTGATTTTGATAATTTTTACCCCCACATCGTATTTGAAAATACTCACATGAGTCCATTTACTATAGATGAAGATTATAGTGCTAAGAATGCCGAACTATACAGGGTCTAATCATTTATCAAAAAATATGCTTTTCTACTCTCACAACCAATTATTTCATTTCAATTACTTATAAAAACTATACAAACATATCTTACAGTTCACGAGATCACATATATAACATATTAATAATAGTTTTATATTAATATAGATCCTTGTCATTACCCTTTTTTTTTATACTACACATGATGAATTTGGGAATGGAGAAAAAAATTGCTAACTGAAATTTCATATCATAATTTTATTTTTATGTAGTTTATTCTTTTGTTGAATCAATAAAGTTTATGAAACAAGGATCGTAGCCCTATTGGTATCAATATAGTAATAACACTTTTACTTTAAAAAATTGAATATACCTCTTCATGATATCGAATAGCATTTGGAAACAATTGGCAAGCCTAAGATAATTTACTAATTATGGCCAACAAACTTTGGAGCAATAACAATCATTCTTTCTATTTTCCTACAATAATTTGGAACTCGTGATTTAACTATTATCTTTTTGCCTTTGTATGTAAATTTTTTGGACAACTATTATAAGCGTGCCATGTGGTATTTTTTATTTGGCTATTTAAGCAACAACATTGGGTCTTGCTCGATACACCACTATTTCTCAGCTATGTATTCAAATTTAAATGCTTGTGTCCCTTTTGCTTCGATACTTTTTTAATTAAAGTTGCTCCATGTTGGTATGATTTTCATCGTAAGAGTCAATCTTATATAAACATGTTTAGCTAAGCTTAAAATTTTCGCTTATGAGAATCAAGTGAGTTTTAAAACAAATTATTATTTTATAACTTATATTTCGAAATAATTAAAGTACATACATTTGACATATTTATTACCATTAATTTTATAATTTTGTTGAAGAATCTAACCTACTCAATTCGAATTTACTTTAGTATTGGTAATATATTGGTTACTTTTTCATCTTTATATCCTCATTATTATTTCACAAATTGATTTACTACTTATTGCTTTGTTTTGTATTTCTATTACATTGAATAAAAACATTTCACTCTATCCATTTAGTATGGTGAGTTTACTTGTTTCGTTGATGGAATTGCACTCATTGTTCCAACTATATTTGTTGTCTTATCACATAATATTTTCTTTTCTAGCTTCGCTCTTCTTTGGCTTATCACAAATGCTGCTACACTTGCCCCCTACCGTATTGATAGTTAAAAAAAAAAAAAAAAAAAAAATTATGATGATGTTTACTGTAGCAGTGAAGTAGAATAGTTCTATAGATGTAATTCCTAAAATTCTGTGATGGGATGTCAATTCATGGTTTTCATCTTTATTATTTATTTATTTATTTTTCCCAGTTTTTCTTAACTATAATTAACAATTTTTCACTATTAGGTTGCATTTATGTTTGTTTGGTTAGGTGGAATTTCTTCTATATAGTTTCCCAAAAAGTCAACTTTTGAGGTAAGATAATATCTGTGAGCAGTTCAATGTTGGTATCAATCAGAGTAAAAAAAATATGTTTAATTTGAATTAATCTTTTAACATTTGTAGATTTTCAATCTTTATAAGATTATTATGGTATTAGAACAAATTATCAGCTAATATTTTGTCTTTCCATTGCAGTAAAGCCTCAAATCTTGGTAGAAGCAACCTTCTTGAAATTTCTTGCAGGTATTAACCTCCATTCTCGCCTTATATACTGAATAAAAGTCTCCGTTTTAATTTTTACATTGAAAATAAATACAGGTTTTTTTATGTTCTACTCATTTCATTGCAAAAATTTATTTGTTTCCTAAACTATAAACTTTATTTTGTTACCCAAAAGATGAATTCTTCCTGGTTTATGTATCTATCAGAGAAGGAATAAGCATTTCACCTTCCATATAGCCTCACAGGTAATACCAAACACCGTCCAAACCATATGTTCAAATTGTCAAGCTACACAAAAATCTGACCAATTATGATGTTTACTTCACAATTTTGGACAAATAAGCCACCTCAAATTAGTAGCAGTGTATAAAACGTGTACACAAAATTAGTGAAATGCTGATAAACATTCAAATCAACTTACGAAACTTGATATACATGACGAAAAATATATAGACACATTTCTTCGATATGATAGACAAGATTCTCACTTCGTGCATTCAACACTTTTCTCAAAAGTACAATTATTAGTTTCTTTATGTCTACTAATTATTAACAAAAAGCACATATACTAATATAATGGACCTCTTTATTCAAGCACAAATACTTTTTCTGCCTGCCTAGGTTGATATTTCATTAATAATGTGTTTTATTTTATGATTTAGATATTTTATTTGACTAAAATATATGATATTCAGAGTCAGGCCAGATGTGGACATTTTTGCACTGCAGATGACGATGCAATAGATACAGTTCAAACTAGCTGATATGTCTACATAGCTATTTATATAACCTAAAAGACGGTAATACCTTTTATTTATGGTATGCTACTTTATTCTTCATTCATTGGTTAAATATTTTTATCATATATTTTAATGGTATATTTCATGGATTTTAATCACCAACTCAACATCTTTCTTCTCGCTGGACCTGTGTTTGCGGCAATGACCATAGACTAAACTTGGTGTTTATTAAGTCACTGGTGCCTTTGCTGCCCTTGCTTTTATCTGAGACAAATTGTTAAAATGCTTGTCAGTATTTTGATATATTTTGCATAATTATTGTGGCTTTTTTCGTTTCAGAATGAAGAGGATAGAGTACCAAATAGTGAAACTGAAGGAGAAGTTGAAGTTGAATGGCCTTTCTCTTGTATAATATGAAGCAATTATTTGGTGAGGCCAGTGTAGGCATTATTTATTTGAGTAAATTTGGACATTTGGTAAAATTAAGTTCACAGTGTCATTTGAGGGAAGTATTTGACAAAGCCATATCAAAGTCTATCACAAAGTTAAAAAAATGTTACCTGCTTTGTTAATGCCCAAAACCTAAATTCCTGTGTCCTTTTTAAAAACCACACCTTACCTTTTTATTACTATTGTTCAAATTCGATTCTTCACTTTCACATGACCATTCACATCTCCTCCAATGAAGTTCTTATCTGACTAAGGATTTCTTTAACCAACCCATCAATGTCTTTCCTAAACTGTTTTGGTGGATCAAATAGAAAAGGATAATTAATCCATTTACAGACCAAAAAAAACACAAAGATTAAGCAGCACATCTTTGGTTTCTTACAGAAACTTTAAATACATGCACTACAGGCATACCATAGCAATAATACTATAGACCAAATTACTTCTGCTTCACTATTAAAATCTTTTGATTTCTGAAAGTTTCTGATTTTAGAAGATGCATCTGACATAGTATCACTTGATGCCATATCCAGGTCACAGTAACTAGATCTATCCAACAGGTTACTTCTATTCTGGAAGAAATACATGACAAAATTCGAAGAACAGTAACTGTGATATAGTTGCAAGAACCCAAACACCAAATAATCCTGACCTCATTTCTTCAGCCCCACAGACAACATTACGAAGCCATGCTACTTCAGCTACTGAAATGCCTAAACTTTCACTTTGCTGGTGAATTATCTCCTTTATTATTCTTTTAGGCCTGACTATCTTTTGTTGTTCTACACTCATCTACTTACATGTATCTCGAAAACGCTCCAATATTTACTAAACCATGATTGTAAATATATTTTTAACTTAAACTATCTTTCCTGTAAAAATTAAATATGTTAAATTTGAGTCTATAACCTTGTATATATGATAGAAAAATTACACTTATTTCCTTAATTATCTTTCCCTGATCTTCAGTTTATGCTTATTTTTATAATTTTTAGATGTATTTGTTTCCATTTCTTAAAACATAAAATTTATTCTGATAATTTTGCTGTCATTTTTTACACATAAATCATTTGTGGCTTATTCTCTGCTTTTTGCTTTGCAATTCTTAATGAACTACTGCAGGTTATATTGACTCTATCTCCTTCTTCAACAGTGTACAAAAAGTGATCGAAAAGCTTAGCTATATCATCACCAAACTTACATATGGTACATACACCAGTACTTGCTAAAGAAAATATTATCATTCATATTAACAATACAATTCTGGATGTGCATATTCTCAATTTCTTATTAAATTCAAGGAATTATCTGATCCAAACTCAATATTTTAACTATGTTATATGCCCATGTACAAAAAAAATATGACCTACCAATTTTTATTCTTGGGGAGAAGAACAGTCTGGAATTATGATTCAGAAATTTCAGTCTTAAATTTACAATAGAATAGATTAGTCTTTATTTTGGCCAATTATGCATCATGGTATGTAAATTTTGAAGAGTAGAATTTGATTACCATCTTCAATAACTGTAATGTGTGCAAAATTCCAGGTACATAAGCTATGGTTTGAATTTGAATTTTTATCGAAATCAAAAAAATTCACTTTTCAGAGCAAAGTTTGATGAACTACATCAAAGTCATCTACATGCTAGGTTTGTATTTCTCTCTCCTGCTTGGCATAAATGAAATACAAATTGTTTAAAATACAAATAGCTGTTCATTATAAAACTAATGCAAAAAATCAGCTCATAGAAAAAACCCACGAAATGTACAAGCACATACTAACCCTGGCGTGTAAAATTAAAAAGCTTTGTCCTCATCTTTCCAACTCTGATGGTAGTGGAAATGGTGCAACTTTGGGCTCTCTTTTTTATCTCTTCATAATTTTTTCTTGTTTAGACTCTGCAGACATTAGCAGTGAAACTTGTAGATTATCACAAAAGGTTCATTACTGTACTTATGTTGTAAAAATAATACTACCCTTTCTGAAAATATTTCCCTCAGACCAAATTAAATAGATGGAGAAGAGGCTAACCATCAAAGCATGTCATTTAATTTCATTTTTCAACTGCTTCAAAACTCTATTACATATGAGACCCTTCATTTTCCTAACACTTTAGGATCCCTTTAGTTTCGGAACATAGAAACGAACATATAACAATTCTCTTTTTCTTCATGAAATGCGTTGAATAAACAAATTTTTCGCTGCTGCCTTTTCCTTTTAAAGTTATCTTCTTATAATTAACTGAAAAATTTTCATATTAAAGTAGTAAGATAACTCATTCTCAATTTTAAGTTTTAGCTACATGTGAGTTGAAGCTATATTTAACTACACTTGTTTATATTCTAATAATTTTTTTTTTACTTGGTGAAGATTGTCAATTTCGGATATAACGCTTCAAACAACAAAATACAAGCAGAAGAAGCATATTTAGTGCAAAGGCTTCAAATCTGGTTATACAGTAAACGGTATGACATGCACAATTTCATGCCGAGTTTATTAAACTGTTTCTTCACATTTTTCACACGATGTTCTTTTGGACATTTTATTTTTTCTTATACAAATATTATTATTTTCTACCCTAAGTTTTAGCCTATTCTAATAATACGTTATAGTTCTAACCCTTCATAATTAGTTTCAACCTTTCAGTTCAAACTTTTTTTATATTCTATAAAATTCATAATAAGCTATTTTGTTTTTCTCCTCCAAGCTTAAAAATCTCTTTATACTTTTTTTAAATTGTTGTTATTCAAACTCTTTCAATGGTCTCTACAAATTATTCCATTTTCAGTATTACCATCTTATTTTATTTATTTTATTTTCTCAGATTAAGTGAAACCAAAAAGTAGTAGCATAAGCATTAAATAAACTCCTTCCTCAATAAAATTTTTCATTCACTACACGTTCTAACAAATCTTACGATCCTTGTTTAAAAAATATAAAACTCATCTGAGGTTAAACAGTTAAATAATCCATCAATCTATTAAAAACTCACAGAGAGCTTTAGAAAAGTCACTTTTTAAGTTACGCACACTTTTGCTAACATTTATCCTCTCACATACTTCCTGAAATGACAACCTATGCCTACACAACATGAATAAGATTAAATCTGTCTTACAGCCAATTCTAAAACAAATATAATCCTTCTCTGAACTTCACTTATTCTGTACTGGTGCTGTAAAAGTATCCACAAAATTCAAATACCTTGAAATACAATAATACTTCTAACTCTTCACTACAAGAACTATCCACACAATTAAAATTTCTTGAAATGCAATACCACTTCTGACTCTTCACTACAGGAATTTCTTAGTTTACCAGTCCTATTGCATCCAGTAAGCTTTAACAGGCTAGCCTATCTTCATGTCCTATCGTATGGAACAAGCTTTCACCTATAGTCCTGTTCTTCCTTTTGCTGATGCATCAATATAGTAAGATATACCACCTCTATAATCATGTGTATAGCACGATAAATTATATGCATAACAACATTTATATATGCTTTGATGTAAACAAAATTTTCTTATAAATTCATTCAAATACTTAGTAATTACAACTTCTTTTACTACTACTATCTCTCTAATTACATGATTTTTTTTATCATTTCGTACAATAAAGTCCTATTCCAATTCTCAATAAATTAAATTACATTGTTATACTAAAAACATATTTTCTTAACAATGAAGATTATAGATTATTACAAATATTATTAAACAAAATAAATAATTTATATAATCTATATTTACATTTAACAAATACAATTTAACCATCAAAGAATAAAACCTTACATTTTTCACTTTTTTTTCCTACTAAACTTTGTTTAGTAAAACAGGTTAAAAACACTTTATAAAATAAACTATTTCTTAAAATTGTTTGTAAATATTTAAAATGTATCTCTCCTATTTCGAACATCTTCCTTTCGCCGTCATAAAAAAATAAAAATAAAAATGGTCTACTAACCTTACATTTAATAATACATTTTTTCCTTGCATAATTTCTCAAAAATACATAACTTTGAATTATATTGTTAATATAAATGATAATAGAAAGCCCTATTAAAATATATAAAGCCCTATTAAAATATCAAAAATTATAACTATATTTCAAAATCACACAGATTCTCATAAATAAAAAATATCATAAATTAAACATACCCACAAATTACAAATATCACACAAATTTCATAAATAATCTGACCTCTTTCCAATTTTTTTTACTCCTCCTTACAAACCAAAAATACAATAAACCAAATTTTACAAAAAATTTAATTAACCATAATAAAGTAACGTAAAATCACTATGTTTTTCCACTATCAACACACATTGCATAAACCAGGAGTCCTTTCCAAGTTTTTATATTTTAAGAGGACTAAAGACAAATAAATAAATATCTCTGACCACTTTTTACCAAACCCCATATTATCTTCTTCCACAATCCTGCCTCAAGCAAATAAAAGTTCCCATCAAGTTCTTTCAAAAAAACCAAAACGTTTCTTTCCCATATACAAGTTCCGACTGCTTATTTCCAGAACTAAGTACACAACCAACTACGATTTCCTCTTATTTCTTAATACAGTCAGCCGTGCTTATGGACATCAAGTACAGTTCTATTCCAAAAATAGCTCAAGGAGACACCAGCTGGTCTTGCAAAGTAGTTGTGCTGGAGAAAATGAGCCCAAGAAAGGCTCAACGAGGAACAACTACATATCAGCATGTGTGGTTGATGGATACACAGGTAATAAACATACCCCAGACACCGTTCAGATTCTCACGCCACACATTTACTGTTTTGATTTTTTTTTTTTTAATTCATCACCTTTAAATTCCTGCTTTATCCTTGACATATATGTAGTCTAACAAGGTCCAAGCCACAATTTTCGACGATGTCAACATTAAGGCACTACAAAAAACCTTGATTCCTCTGAAGACTTATGCGATATCCAAAGCTCAAGTCAAGCAGGTAGCTGAACCAATGAAGTCTGCTATAGGAACCACACAATGGATACTAAGTGGTTCATCACGAATCAAAGAAATTGAAGAAGACTACAGTTTATTAGCAGAAGTACACTATGATTTTACACCATTCCATGAGTTGCATCCACTCATCGGTTCCACCAAAGAAGTAGGTAATACACAAATACCTGATCACATCTACTATAGATAAGTAACTTTATACTATCAAAACAACAAATAAATTTTTTTTTCCTGTCTCTTATGTATGTACAAAACAAAAATAATACATTACAAATTTTTAACAATGAATCACATGTCTTACAATTATCAGTTCCATGATTCTTATAACATCCTTAATAAATACTACATTTATTACACCTAATAACAAAACAACTTCACTGCTTCTGTACATCATATTTTTCCATCCAAATCACCTGAACATATAAATTCATTTACAAATGAGCAGACTACATAAAGAGTTTCCCTACCCTTGCCCCATTAACTATAGTTGGGTATCTACCTTTTTAGTCAGTGTTATTTTCTGCCTTTGCTCGTACCATACTTCCTTATCATGCATGCCCACTTAAAACTTTCTTTCTGCTCACGTTCATTTACTTAGTAATAACTGCTCACACTTCACTTCTTTTCGCTTTAAATATCACAGGTTCAAACACAAACATACCTTCAAAGTTTTTTCCCATATTTAAATTTATATTTTTCACTTCCACCATTTCCCAAATATTTTTTCATATTATAGCCCCATTAAAGGCTTCCCATCTGATATTCTCATACATATGGTCTACGTATACCTATCATAATGACACATCATGAGCAAAGGTTTCTTCTATGTAGGAGTTTTTGGAGTTGTCGTTGATATCAGCCCAATTAGACAAGTGCATAACAACTGGGGCACAAGTAGTAAGGCCCTCAATGTTATTCTTCTGGACAAAAGTTATGTAAATAATTATCCCTCTTTAATTTATTCCACACATATACATTAACACTCATACATCTCATTTTTTTATATCTAACCTAATTATAATACATTAAAATTCAAGTACAGGCTACAAGCAATCACAGTAACACTATGGGACAGCTTAGCGGAAAATGAAGGCTCTGAACTCACTGATATGCTGATGAAAAGAACAATTGTCATATTAAATCACCTCAAGGTGACAGCATATAATGGTACACTCAAATAACTCTACTCTCATAGGTCAAACTCTTAACCAATATTATCTCAACTTTTATAGCATCTAAATTATATATATTTTTCTTCGATAGGAATCTCTCTCTCAACAAAGCTAGGCTCATCGATCATTATTAATCCAACCCTACACAAGCTTCAAGATTTCACTCAATGGTATTCTAAACTGTTTTTTTTCGAAAAATACACATAATATCCAATTTTTCATTTACTATGTATCTAAGATGTTTTCTCAAATAACATACTCTTCTACTTATTAAACCAACTTCTAATCACAGGGTTCACACATTCTCCGAAATACTTCTAAAAACCATCACATCAAAGGATTATTTCTTCGTAAAATCAAGTGCAGGTTCATCCACTCCAAATGACGATGTCGTAGAAATCAAACACATATGGCAAAACTTGTCTTCAGTAAGTCTACTCATCTCATTTTGCTTCCTGTTTTAAACAACTATCCACTCATATTCAAATGGCATTATCGAATGTTATTCGTGTAGTATGGAGAGGGAGCTAAGTTCTGGCTTCATGCAACTATATCCTTAAAGAATCCCACACTTCCTTTATACTACATGGCATGTAGCATATGCACTAAAGGATCTTCTGCTGATTTTGGAGAGATGTACACATGTAACTATTGTACCAACGAAAAGGCCATTTCTGTACCAAGGTACAAATAAATAATTTACTAACTATTTTCTATACCATTCTCAAGTGCATATGCTTCCATCCTTTTTTATTTTATAAATCATGTTTTTTTCACTATTGTACCTTCGAAAGAGCAAGGTGTGATGTTGAGCTACATGATAGCACTGGAACCTTGCCAGCATCTATTATTGGTCCAGTAGCAGAGCAATTCCTAGGAATCACTGCAACCAAACTTACCGAGGTATGTCAAACTATACACATTCAGTTTTTTTCACCAACGTCCTTTCACATTTATATTTATTTATACACATACAATAAATATATGCCCTTTGTCTAAAACCTATAAATTAAATGCTCCATATAGGACAGTAATGCATCAGATACCAGTTACCATTACAAATACACCAATGTTCAGCACTCAATATATGTGAAGGGTGGAAACACAGACCCAAAAACAGGACATACAAGATATAATATTATGAACATAACATATAACAATGACGTCCCACCTCAAGCATCACAAGTTGAAGCCTGCATTTCTGATAAAGATTCTCCACAAAGTTCTCCAATACAAGCTGATAATCCAAAATCCAGTCATCCGACTAGCAAAAGAGCTCTACAGTTTGTTTCTGAGGATAAAAGACATGGTAAACAAATTAGGAAATCAATTACCAGTGAAAGCACACCAAATGAAGGGTCTCCAACTACTACTACAACTCACAACCTTTGAAGATCAGTTCAAGTTTGCGTATTATGAAAAAAACAGTGTTCCTTTTTGTTTCTCCTGTTGAACTATCTTTTTGTTAAAGTATGAGATTAAACTTAAATAAAAAAGTTTATACCTCATACTTATACACTTGTCCTTTTCCAGGAAAATCAACAGGTTGTATTATCTAAATAAAACTTTATCACTGTTTATGTATTACTTTATTTTATCTGCTTTCAACAACTTTTTTATCGTCACCAACTTCAACACCAACCAACCCACACAACTAGGTCATTATAGCGTACAGGAGTTTTTCAACTACCAAGTTTATGACTTTGACGCAACGTTTGTATTTAAGTTAATGTCATCATTAACATATAAATTACACAATATATTATCAAAACAATTTCTTCTTTTTGCATGTGATCTTCTACAAAACATAAAAAGTACACATTAATCTTGTATACAAATTTACGACACTAAAAATTTTTTTTTACCTTTGAAACGACTTGTCAAAATTTTCTAACAATATTATATCTCACGACGACATTCTTCTTCACATGAATAAGCCACAGATAACATTATTAATTTTTTCTTTAACACTGCTCATTTCCATTTGATCTCTCACACCTTCACGATATTACCTTTCAGTGCAAAATTTTCCATTCATCCGACTTTTACTATTTTAAGCCATTTAACTTCTCATACTCTAATCATTAATTGTTAACGTGACAGACTTTCATCATTTCAAAACAATGTTGGCACCTGGATATTTCTATACGTCTCATCCATGTCTAAGTATAGTACTTTTTATAACTCAAAAGGAATCCCATTGTGGTATTGGTATCAAAAGACAACAAATTAAGACGTTCAAATTATAAATGAGCTCCCTTTTATTTTCTTTTGCTATTTCAACTCCATAAATTACTTCATACGTTTTTACACTTACATAATCATACTTTTAAATTATTGTTGTAAGCTATACATTCAGGCCATTGTTTAAAATACATATCACTATCAATATATTTGCATCTCCTAAGATAAATAATTTTTCAAAAGTACAGTTTCAGTTCAAACATGCATGACATATGGTAAATCAATGTTTCAAAAACACTAAGTATGATACAAATACATTTTTTCCCTTCATGTGAGAAGTTTAAACATTCAGTTTTGCATCCTGTCAAATAAATCTGACAGAGAGTTTAATGGATTATTTTCATCTAAAGCTACTAAAAATTTCGTACTTACCCTTTCTTCCATCTTCCATAACTTTAAATTTCCTCAAAATTTCTGTTTTTTCTTATCCTCATTTAACCAATTTTTTTATTTATCCAAACATTAACATTTGAAAAATATAAACTACATTGATAACTTCTTTCCATTTTTTCAAATGCAAGACCAAACTACAGATACAACACACTAACATGTTATCAAACATAACCGATCACATTCAACATAATATCATTACACACAAAACATACTATCACTTATTAAACCGCCATTCACAGTACAAACATAACACAAAATCAACAACACAACTACTATTAAACTTCAGGAACCCTCCCTCGAATATAGGCACCGAACCGCTGCCTTTTACTTCCTGGCATGGTCCAAACATATTCATCAATTATTTTTCTCCCAATAACCTCTGCATCGCCAACGCCTTCACTCTCCTTTTTAAACTTCTCAGACAATACAAATAAGTCATGCACAGGGAAAAACAAGATATGCTCAATCTTAAAAATCGGACACTTAACAAGGCCTCGAACTTCTTCTTCAATAGAAACATTAGCTATGTTCAATGCACTTGAGTAAGACAACGGATCCAGAAATACATCCATCAATGCCTCATATTCCTCACTATGGACCTGCACCCGAGCCTCAACCAGCTCCTGAAATTTACCCTTGCTACGAAATATGTGTAACACCTCAGTTTGGACGTCGATTAAGCATACTTCAAGACACACCGCCTGCTCTGCTACACGAACGACAAACTTGCCCTCCGGAGAACATCGTATACTCACAGAACATCCACCAACACCTAACTCATCGCCTACTTCAACCTTAAACCATTGCGGAAGTGGTGTTAAAAACACAAGCCTGTTACAAGCCTCGAATTCATCCATCCTAAATACAGTCACCCTCGGTAAATTCGTAACTACATATTCACGAACAGCTGCATCAACAGCTGCCCCACCCGAGCTCCACGGAAGCAACGACGACGGTAAAATTGCAGATTCCAAATAGTTTTCCATTTCAAGGATATATAATTTCCATAACAGACATAAATTTCCCCTCTATCACGGTATTCACGTCCTTATATCTGAAAAAAAAAACAAAAAAATATCAGTCCAAACTACACGTGCCAACAAACCATAGCCTCTTCCATATACAATTTCACAGCTTCTATACACCTGTGTAATATACTTTTCCCACACGACAAAAAATAACCTCTTTTTATAACACATCACATGTCCTGCTTAAAAACATACTTATCTGATATATATAATATATTAATATATAAAATATATAAAACTTAAATAACAGGCACATTTACATGCATAAAAATGGCCGATCACATCTACACATTTTCGCTCAAAAAAATATTCACATGGTATTATCAATACTAAGATTTCACTCTAAGTCGTGCACCGCACGTCTCTCACTAGTAGAATTAAAAAACTCATCAATAGTTACCTACCCCAAAAATTCTATATCTATCATTTGCTTTTTGAAAATTTTACACTAAGGCCAACATTTATGAGTACATATACAAAAGTCAAAGAAGGATATTATTGTCCATTTCGGAAAAAATCTTGCAAGCTTCTGATAGCTACACATCTTTTATTAACTACATCACATTTTATTTTTAATGAATACTCCCACACTTTTCTTATTTTTACACTTATACTCCCAAGTTTTTTATATAAATCTTTTATCATCAATCATCAATTAATTTTCATATCTTGTCCATAATGATAATTTTTGTCCAAAATATTTCTTATGAAGGGCAAAAAAAACTTATTTATTTCTCGTGTTTTTAAATAATCAAAAAGTAAATAACTAATGCAAAAATCAAAAATAAATATTTTTCACTATTTTCAAAGCATATATTAGCAGAATATTTGGATATAAGTTGTGATTAAAAACAAAATATGTTAATTAATTGAAAGTTAAGAATAATAATATTTTTGAAAAAAATTGAGGACATAAAAGTAAAAGTGAGCAAATATTAAAATCTTTTCATGTAATTAAAATGTGGTGTAGATATGAAAAATTGTGGTGTGAATATAATTACCCAAAAATAAATCACATTTCTATATTTTATTTTTTAACTCTACACACCCCCCCGGCCCAAAACAAAATAATAATAAATAAATAAAATATGAAAAAAAAAATACTTTTTAAATTTTTTTCCCATTTTGTAATCATACATTTTTTTGTAAAATAATAATAATAATAATAATAATTTTTAAATAGTCTCTACCATGCAAGAGCTTAATTATATTAAGAAGCAATGACCAATGCATAAAAATGCTTGAAAGTTGTATTCTGCATAGAATTTAATTTTGAAAATTACTGTTTTTCTTCCTAATCAAACACGTCTTCTGCATAGCAGCTCCGAGCACAAGAATCGTCCCTGCCATCGACAACCACTTAAGACTTAAATCAACATAATGTACGCCACCAGTAACCAGTAACTGTTGGAATACTTTTATTTCAATGTCATTATGTGGCTCATGTAACTATAAGGTTGGTAACATTTAAATATTAAATTAACATTATTTATATTGTTGTATTTTAATGATATGATTTTAACCAGTGTTCTAAAATGCGCCGCCTAGGCGCGATGCGTGACCAAAACGCGTCGAATAAGTGGTATGCGCGAAAAATGCGGTCGACGATTTTTTTTGACCGCCTAGGAGGGATTAAACGCGCCTAGGCGCCGCCTAATGCGGTTCTTTTTTTTTTTTTTTTTTAAGGATAAAAAATCTATTTTTTTTTATATAAAAATATATTTAATGTCTTAAAATAATATTAAAAATACAAAACGCATTATGACGCTTATTCTTCGCATTGACACGCCTAAACTTGTGATTCTTGATTCTCGACCTCGACGCATCGCAACGCATTACGCATTTTAGAACACTGATTTTAACTGTATATGGTCCACTTGTGATGGTTGATAGGCGAAAAAGAGGTTGAAAATGAATGGGAGTTTGAAATATGGAGATAATCACTCCATGTAACTAATCCATCTTCCACTACTTATGATATACACATTTTTTGAAAAGGAAAATAAAAATAAAATTGAAGTCTCCTAACCATCAAGAAAATTGCAAGAGAAAGTAAGGGGAAGAAAAAAAATTCATTCCACGTTTTTGGTTCTCTACAATAGATGAAGTCATGGATCCAGATAAGTATCACGTTAATATTTTTGCTGCTTGTGAATCATGTATATGCCAAATTCTAGGGCTTTAATGTTTAGAGTAAATCCATTAAAGCATGACTAGGATTTAAGTTATGAATATTTTACTATTGATATCAAAGCCGTAGGTTTAGGCATTCATAATTCACCATTAAAGAATTTTCGTGTAATTAAATTTGGGTTGCAAACATTAGGGTTTTGTGTTGATTCTTTTTGTTTTCACGATTCCCTTACATGAACGAGGTAATTTGCATTTTAATGTCACTATTTATGAAATTATGAATGTTGTTCTGTCATATGTGAATTATCATTCTAGTATGTGGCAATTTACATTTTAATGTCACTATATATGGAACTATGCATGTTGTTATGTTATATATGTGAATTATCATTCTAGTATGTGTTACGGTATCACTGAAATCGCATAAACGAAAGGTGGATAATGGCAGTTTTTTAACACTGTTTGGCGTCAAGGGACGCTGCCCCTGTCCCTGCAAGGGGGCTCCGTCCCTTGACTCCAATGGCCCCCTCAACATAAGGGATGATTGTACATTATGAAAGTTCAAACGTTGTGTTTATGCACTACGAAAAGGTTATATTACAAGCACTTGAAGTCACTTAATTTATTGTCTACATTATAGTACTTGTTAATCACCAAAGTGGTCTGGCTGAATTGAAAATTAGACACTTAAATTAAGTGAAATTTAATTTTTCATGTTTTAGAGGATGTCGTTAAAGAATGACATAATTGGTTGATTGAACAATTGAGATTATAGATTGTAGATGCTAGGAGGCGGACCATTGCATATAGTATATAACATCAAAGGGATTAGCCATGATACTTAGGTTAAATGGTGTGTATATCCAAAGATGGCATACTTATTTAGTTGATGTATGATATGGTTTCCTATTAGAGTTTATTTATTTGGCATCAATTACGTTATTAAGTATGTGAGTAATACCCAAATGTAAACTTCAATGCATACTTAAATTCATATATATGAATTGATACGATTCGAGATGCGCGGAATTAAACACCGGAAAGTTCCGAACCCAGGTTGTGGATGGACGGTGAATCTTGACCCGAAAATCACGACGCTAGATCGACGATGCGGATTGAAGAACCAAGACTTTCGAAACGCCACAAGGATCTGACCAACTTCCTTAATAAGTTTCTGGTTTTGAACGCCACAAATATTCTCGCGAATATTTGATAAGTTCGGGATGAACGCCACAAGATGATAATCTTTATAAGTTTTATGAAATATAGGAATCCACCTATATGTTTTATTGAATCCTCAATAAACTGTTTAATAATACCAAAAAACTATTTGTTACAATGAATGAAAAGCATATAAATAATTAAAAACGACCTAACAAAAACCATAGTCACTAATTGACTCAAAATAGAATCCTAATTAAACTAAAATAGCTAAAATAACTAAAATTGAAAAAAGGAAATAAAATAATCAAGATCCTGCGAAATTTGATCCGCTCCTCGATTAATGTCGTGATTGGAACTCTTACGGCCGTAAGATTAATTCACCTTGAATGTTACGGTCGTGACTTGAAAGTTTACGGCTGTAAATCCAAAAAAAAAATGGCTGGAATTCAATTTGATTCGCGAGCAGGTTACGGTCGTGTCCATCTTTACTTACGGCCATGAATACGCAAAGTTACAGCTGTGGCCAATTTCCTTTATGGCCGTGAAGTTGTTTCTGATTTTTTTCGACAGGGTTTGATCTTCAAAACTCGTCGAACCTGCTGAATTCTTGTTTTGGATTGAATATTTAAATCTTCCCGTCAAGCTTGCTATGATTCGTATTATCACGATTCTGGATCACATCATGAATGTTTCAAAATCTGTTAATTCAAAGCACTAATAGGTAAGCATTTATATTTGTTATTCAGCTTCTTCGAACCTCTTCGCATCGAGAAGAATGGTTGTAAAGTTCAACGGGCTGAAGTATGTTGATTGGTATGAACAAATCCAATTTTATCTGGGTGTTATGGACTTGGACTTCACCATAGTGACTGATGGGAAGCCTTCTGCAATTACCGAGACTAGCTCAGATGCTAAAAAGTCCCTCTATGAAGTTGGAAGCTGTCTAACGGGCTAAATTTGAACTTCATAAAGATGACCATGGCTTAGAATATAAAGCCATCGATAGTAAAGACGAACAATACTAGGGGATTTATGCAAAATATTAAAGAGTATTCTCAATCAGACTTTGCAAATAAACCAATTTTTGGAAGCTTGATGAGTGAGTTGGCTACGAAAAAGTTTGATTGGTCACGAACTATTCATGATCATGTAACTGACATGTCAAACTAGTAGCAAAGATGAGGACTATGGGGATGGACGTGAGCGAGTCATTCCTTGTGCAGTTCATCATAAACTCTCTCCCTACTGAATTTGGCTAGTTCCAGGTAAACTATAACACCATCAAGGATAAATGGAATTTCAAGGAGTTAAAGGTCATGTTTGTGTAGGAGGAAGGAAGATTAAAGAAGATGAAGGAGCACTCTGTCCATCTCACAATTCATAACGGACCTACCCACAACAAGGCTAGGCAAGGTAAGATGGACAAGAAAAAGGACAGGGCCCAATGCAGGTTAGCAGGGATCAAATAAATAAAAAGGTAAAGTGTTTCTTCTGCAAGAAGTCGGGACACTTCAAGAAGGATTGTCCTAAAAGTAAAGCTTGGTTCGAGAAGAAAGGTATACATTATATTTACGTATGTTTTGAATCAAACTTTATAGAAGTGCCAAATAATACATGGTGTTTAGACTCTAGTGCAACTACTCATGTGTCTCATGTCATACAAGGCTTTAGTTCTATCCAGCCCATAAACGGGACTGAACAATATTTGTTCATGGGGAACAGGATAAATGCACGAATAGAAAGGATTAGGACTTGCAAATTGATCTTGGCACTGGGTGCCACATAGATCTTAAAAGATGTCTGTATGTTCCTGATTGTGTTAGAAATCTTGTTTCCATAGGGAGATTGGATATTTAGGATTCTATTTTAAATTTTATAATGTTACTTTTTCATTGAGAACAAGGTGTTTTTACTGATCTAGTACTTTGATTGATTCACTTTATCGTTTTAATCTTGATAATAAATTTGTTGAATCTCTATTCCTTGTTGAAAGTAGTATAAGCATTAAATGTAGTGCACTAAATGAAATTTTAGCTTTCTTATAGCATCAAAGGTTAGGTCACGTTTCCAAAGAAAGGTTAGGGAAGTTGGTGAAAAATGAAATCCTTCCTCAATTGAATTTTAGTGACATGGATGTGTACGTGGATTGCATTAAAGGAAAGAAAATCAAACACACATTGAAGAAAGAAGCCACAAGAAGTACTCAACTTCTTTAGCTTATTCACACCGATATTTGTAGGCCCTTTGACGTTCCTTCTTGGGGTGGTGAAAAATACTTTATCACCTTTATAGATGATTTCTCATGTTACGGTTATATTTATCTACTATATAAAAAAGTCTCAATCGGAGGACTTCCTTGAGGTGCTATCCATGAGGTAGGAAGGCAATTAGACAAGATGGTAAAAGTAGCGAGGTAAGATCCATGTGGTAACTATTATGGTAAGTTTAATGAAAGTGGACAATATCCAGTTCCATTTGCAAATTTTATAGAGAGTTGAGACATTTGTGCACAATATAAAATTTCTGGTACACCTCAACAAAATGGTGTAGCTGAGAGGCAGAACCGTACACGAATGGGTATGGTTAGGAGCATGTTAAGTGATAAGTGTATTTTATACACTTATTTATATGTCTAAATTAGGGTAATATGTTGTCGTTTTAGAATAAATTCTATTTATATGTTTGTTATTTGTTTACATTTTAGAAATTATACCAAACTCACCTGAATTAAGCAATTAATGGAAAAGATGAGCTTTTAGATGATAATTGGGGCTGAAGTGGGAAAAATGGATATTGGTGTTATCAATCGAGAATTCCAAGAGGAGCTAAGTGTTAGAATTCAAAGTTGCATTGCTCAAATCGAAGATGAAGAGAAGTTGGAAGAAAGATTTGAAGAGATTTGAAAGTATGGGGACTGATTTGTAGCAATTGGAAGATGAAGGACTTGAGTACAATAAAGTTTAGGGACCTACTTAAACACACCAGAAAATATGAAAACGTGCTAGAGGAATTGTATTACGCAGCCACGCCAAACCTATCAGGTGGCCGCGCGAGAAATGTCAAATTTACAGAACCAGTTTTAGGTCAACTGCGCGGCCACCACACTTTACCTTGACCGGATGCACTGCTGTCCGAAGCCCAGCGGAGTCAGCCCATGCGTGGAATTTCTCATTGTTTTCCTAGGTTTTCTTCTCTTCTATATATACAACTTTTCATGCATGAATTGAGGGACCTTTGCAGAGCCTAAAAACATCATAATTCCACATTCTTAATATCAAATTCTTTGGAGGAAATTGAACACAAAGGCTTGGGGATTGAAGATTATCAACGGAGAGCGAATTCTTATTGCAATGATAAACTCAACATGCGTAGTATAGATTTTTACTGCATATTTATTTCGTTATTGATAAACGATTAATTTCATAGTTGGGATATTCGATGTAGCTTAGTTTTAAGCTTTAAATTCTATAATTCTAGTTTTGCACTATTTATTACATGTGTTGATTTTATTTTGTATTTAATGCATGAATTAATTTGCAACTAGTTCATGATTTAATAAGCATTTTCATAATCTGAGAGGTGAGTTAACACTTAGATCTAGGAATAAAATCCAGTAATTGGACAAACGATAGAAATATACGTTTTTTATTATTGTAATCGCTACATAAATTCTTGTGTCCCATGCACCTAGTCATTACGACCTACTATTTGTTAACACCGTTGACTAACTAGATAGAGGTGATTTAAACCCGAGAGATGAATTTTATATGCATATGTGAATTCGATCGAGCACTATAATAGGAATAAAACTAGATAATGGAATTAAAAGTATTGATTATGTGAAATCGGATGTCCCAACACTTACAAATGTCAATTTAGAATATTATTTAAATGTCTTTTCTTTTGTTTTTCTTTTTAATTTAGTTCTATTCAAAATTTCCAAATTCTACCGTTCAAATAAGGCGAAAACTAATACAATTTCGATACTTAATTACAATCTCTGTGGGACGATAACTCGGACTCAAAAAATCAACTTTATTACTTGAATGCGACATCGTAAACTTGTGATTTAGCACACATCATTAAGTAATTGCTCTCTACCCCTTTCGTTGTAGATGAATGCGTTAAAGATTGTACCTACTTAACCGAGTTCCTAGAAAGACAGTTCCTAAGACACCTTCTGAGTTGTGGATAGGTAGGACACCCAGTTTAAGGCATCTTGATATTTGGGGTTGCCCAAGGAAAGTAAGAATGCATGATCTACATGAAAATAAAATCGATCAAAGGACGGTCAATGGTTACTTTATTAGCTATCCTGAAAGGTCGAAGGGGTATAGGTTTTACTATCCTAACCATAGTACAAGGATTTTTGGGACTGGCAATGCTCAGTTCATTGAGAATGGTCAAACCAGGTTGAAGCACCTTTCACCTATTGTTTCTGCTAAAGTTCTTGTTCCTGTTGTTGCATCACCATTAAGAAACATTCCAAAACAATTCAATGTTCTAAACCCACATAACGAGAATATGGTAGATGAGTCGGTCATTATTGAACAAGATGTTAATGAACCACAACAGGAAGTAGTTTAAGACAATCTGTAAGAGAAACAAAACCTGCTATATCTAACAACTATGTGGTTTACTCTCTTAAGGACGAATGAGACTTAAGCATCGATGAGGACCCGGTCTCATTTAAGCAAGCCATGGAATATAGCAATTCCGAAAAGTAGTTTGATGCCATGAAAGAAGAGCTTAAATCAATGGGTGACAGCAAAGTTTGGGACTTAGTAGAATTGCCTGGAGGTTCTGAAAGAGTCGCTTGAAAATGGGTTTTTAAGACCAACAAACTCAAATAGCAATACCGAAATGTAAAAAACTACACTTGTTTCTAAATGTTACACACTGAAAGATGACATCGACTACAAAGAGACTTTCTCCCCAAAGAAAGACTCCTTGAGGATTGTAATGGCTTTGGTGGCTCATTATGATTTAGCGATTCACTAAATGGATGTAAAAATCGTTTTTCGGAATGGAGACTTAGAAGAGGAGGTCTATATGGAGCAACATGAGGAGTTTCTAACAACAAAGAAAGAAAATTTGGTGTGTAGGCTTAGAAATAATATATGGACTAAAACAAGCTTCCCGGCAATGGTATCTTATGTTTAAAGATACCATTACATCTTATTGTTTTGTAGAGAACAGTGTTGATCGGTGTATCTATATGAAATTTAGTGGGAGCATATTTGTCATTTTAGTTATGTATGTTGATGATATTCTACTTTGCAAATGGCATAGGCATGTTGCATGAACTGAAGAAGTTTATCTCTAAGAGTTTTGAAATGAAAGATATGGGTGATGAGTCTTATGTGATTGGGATAGAAATATTTAGGGAAGATCACGAGGATTGTTAGGATTGTCATAGAAAGGTTGTATCAATAAGGTTTTAGAGAGATTTAGAATTGATAAATGCTTTGTATGGATAATTTCGATTCAAAAGGGTGACAAATTTAGTCAAATGCAGTGTCCCAAAAATGTATTGGAATGAAAAATGATGGAAACAATTCCCGATGTATATGTGGTTGGGAGCTTGATGTATGCCCAAATTTGAACTAGGCCTGACATCAGCTTTGTTGTTGGTATGTTAGGTCGATACCGAAGCAATCCTAGTATAGACCACTGAAAGGTTGCAAAAGGAAGTTCTAAGGAATTTGCAAGGGACTAAAGAATACGTGCTTACATACAAAAGGTCTGATCGTCTCGAAGTTATCAGATATTTAGATTCAAATTATCCCAAATGCTTAGATACTAGGAAGTCAATGTTCAGCTATTTGATCATGTTAGCTGGAGGATCAGTGTCACAAAAGAGTGGAAAGCATTCCATCATTTATGCTTCCTCTATGGAAGCTGAATCTGTGGCATGCATTGAGGCCATTGTTCACGGATTGTGGTTGCAGAACTTTATCTCGAGACTTAGGATCATCGACATTATATCTTGGCTGCTGAGAATTTATTGTGAAAATTATGCGGCCGTCTTCTTCTCAAAGAATGATAAGTATTCTAAGGATGCTAAACACATGAATTAAAGTACTTGTCGGTTAAGAAAAAAGTGAAGAAGTAGAGAATGTATTTTGAGCAAATCAGCATCAATCTTACGGTAGCGGATCCGCTGATCAAAGGGATACCTTCCGAAGCATTTTCTGGTCATGTTGAAAAAAATTGCATTATAGATAAATCTTGCTATATTAACAGTGATTTATGTACTGTAATTGTTATGCTTATTATATTTATTAAGATACTGTAAACTTGCTTATGGCATTGTTTCTTTAACTTGTTGTCAATTCAGGATTCTGATGCATGAGTTCACATGTGAAGACATGTTATTTGAGGCTTATAGTTTTCCTAAATAAAAGATAATCTTGAATTGGAGATGTTTTGTGATACGTAGAAGGAATCATGTCAATGAATGACGTGTGACCGACAATATTCAATCATAATTCAACTAAGTTTATTAATATAAGTGAATTTGATGTATAGATCCTCTTACAGTTGTTATTAAACTATAAAGTCGTTATAAGGGTCAAGTGGGAGATTTTTGAAATAATTTCATTCTAATGTCATTATGTGGCCCATGTAACTCTAAGGTTTATAACATTTAAATATTAAATTCACATTATTTTATATTATTATATTTTAATGATATGGTTTTAACTATAAGTGGCCCACTTCTTATGGTAGAGGGGAGGAAAAAGGTTGAAACTAAATGAGAGTTTGAAATAAGGAGATAACCACTCCCTATAACTATCCCTCTCCCCCTACTTATGATATACACGATTTTGAAAGGAAAATAAAAGGAAAAATCGAAGTCTCCTAACCTTCAAGGAAACTGCTAGGGAAAGTAAGGGGAAGAAAAGAATTCATTCCGCATTTTTGGTTCTCTGTAATAGATGAATAATCATGGAGGTAAGTATTACGTTAATATCTTTGTTGCGTGTGAATCATGTATATGCTAGATTCTAGGGCTTTAATGTTTAGAGTAAATCTATTAAAGCATGACTAGGGTTTAAGTTATGAATATTTTACCATAACCACTACAAACATGGTCACTTCTACAACCAGCCTAGTCCACTTCACAGACCAATGTCTAACTACATCGACAAACATAAGCAAATTATGGTAAGCACCACCATCTCCTAACGCAAGTTTGAAAATTCATTTTGCATTTTTAGAACTTGTTTGGTCCTATCTATCTTTTCAAGGTTTTGAGGAAATTTTGATTTTTTGAAGAATGTGTGATTGAAATGTGTGAAAGTGGTGGATTTAATAGTAATGTGTAGTTCAAAATGAATTTGATAGAAAAATCTAAAAAAAATGGTTGGATCAAATGGGCATTTAGTCTTTGTGAAAAAACCTAATCACAACAACAACAACAACAATAATAATAATATGTAGATTAATTTGAGATTATTTTTTGGACGCTTTTATACATGTTATATTTAATTATTCCAATTTCAAAAATAAACCCCCATAAATAACATAAAAATCTATGACCAAAAAATATTTCTTGAGTTTCTAGGTTTCGTGCATGCAAGTATAGGAACATATATTGACAATTTTTAGTATTTTTTGTTTGGTTCACATATTTAGAACATCCACAATGAATGTGTTTAAATATTTTTTAGTGTCATATGTTAACAAATAGTCAATTTTATATCTACATTTAATATATTAACTTGTGTGCTAAAGGGATCTTTTAATTGTATTGTAAACTTGTTTGTTAAAGTTAACAAATATTTTAACAGTTGACATGACAACTTGTATTGAAAATAGGAGAAAGAAATATAAAATTGTTACTTATGGGTAAATTTAACACATTCAATATGACACTCAAGTAATAGTTAAAGTTAACATATAGGTATGACACTTAACATCTACTTTATTGTTTATGAGGCTATATTTAACTAATAAAAATTAGCACATCTATTGCTGATACTCTTATAAACAATTCTATAAATAGCATATTCTCACAATTCACTTTTTAACTGTACATTTTCTTAAATCACTTTTCAACAACATATTTTACCTCGAAAACATCACATTCTTTGTTTAAAACTAGTGTAGCTCATGCGATGCACGGGTTCAGGTAATAATTATGTATGTAATAGTGCCAACAAGTTTAAAGTAAATAAGTCTCCCTCTTGATTACTTAGAACTTCAACACTACAATAAAATTCAATTAAAGTCACATATACTAGGTTTTACATAATAATATGCACAAAAATGATCCAATAAATACAAATCCCAGCTCAAATTTGGTTGACTGAGCATAAGCATAATCGATAATAAAATAAAGATTTAAAACTTTGCTAATGTTACCTTTTGGAGAGGCTAATTGCCAAAGCAATTCAAGTTGTTCCTAAACGGGAAAAGGAAAAGTGAAAGCTCGATGACCAAAATGAAACACAGAATGAATCTTACATACCCAAGACCATTGTAACCACCATACACCAACTCAATCTTCTTATTAACATGTTATCAACATTCACATAACATCAAATCGCTAGCATAATAATCAAGTCCGGAACTTTCTTCACAAGAACAAGATCATGAGATGGTAAGCCCCACAAACAAAACTTAAAATAGCATTTTATGAAAACTTGAGTTTCAACAATATAGATCCCCGCTCCCAAGGCATATCTTCCAGTGGTAAAGGGAAGGGCAGGAAACTTGCTCAGCGCAGTCGGGTGTAGGGTTCGAATTCTGAATTAATGGATATATGTCTTGTGATAAGCGGGAGTCACACCACCATTCGTGGAAGTTACCAATACCCTTCACCCCGACTCTGGAAGACACAACCTACGATTTACCTCTCGAACCAATGGCACAAGACATTGTCAGTTCAGGTCATCAAAGTGTGGGTTATACCTTTAACAATATAGATCCCAGTTTTGTTATTTTTTATCCAAGTATGATCAATACCTTCGAAAAATAATATATAAAGCATCTTATGCTATGTACAAAAGCCGAAAGTTGTCAACTTAGGGTAACCAGAGTGGTACAGGGGGCTAATGTGAGGCACTAACAATTTGTAATGGTAATTGTGCTATCAATTATTATATTCAACAATAGTTTCCCTTGTTCTATCTAATCATTGTAAAAATTAGACATAAAGAATATCCTGTAACATGGAGAGTGGTGTACTCCCATTACTTCAGAAACAAAAGAAAATTACAATGCTTTTATCAGTTAATACCAATATCATAACTAACATTCTTCACACAACATGACACCCTTATGATACAATATTTTGTAATAAACAATAAATTGCAATCCAAGATCCACTAAATAGCCCAACTGAAATCACTTGATTGAAGTCAAACCAGAAAATAATTTGATGCACTCGTGCTTTTTGTCAACACTTGGTAATATATTTTAGATGTGTATAAAATTGGGAAGAATTGAAGTTAGAAAACCAACCAAACAACCCCTAAACTGACCATAAATGAAAAGGGCCAAAAACTCACTCTTAGATTATTTAGAAGATATATTAGAAGTTAGAAGTTCTAGGAACAAAGAAAGAAAAAAAAAATTAAAATTTAGCAGGTAAGAAATATAGGAAACAAACTTAGCGTGGACAAGGCTCACAAAGAATCAAATCCAGCACGAATTGGAACTTTGAACTATCAAGAAAATACAAAAACCAGCTCATGTAACATTAACATCAAAATCCCTAATTATCTCCAAGAAACCCTATATTTTTTCACTGAGATAAAAATCCACAAAATAAACCCAAATCTTTGCTAACAATGAACTAAAAATAAGACAAATATTGTTCAGTTAGAACCCATAAATTGAAATAGAACATATTAATTTAGCAAATAACAATTCAATCACAACCACCCAAGACCAAAAAAAAAAAAAATGAAATTAAAAAATGAGCGACAAAACCCAAAATCAATTAATTCAATAATCAAAAGTTCTAAATCAACAATAAATAAATTAGTAACATCTTCCAAAACCAATTTTACAATTACTAAGCTTCGAAAATTCATTCAAGAACTAACTCAAAAAAAAAAAAAAAAAAAAATAGAAAGAAAGAAAGAAAGACCACGTAATCAAAGCTTTATGCTTCAACAAATAAAAAAATATGTAGTAAAAAATGAATAAGAATTTTGAATAAATCGAACATGGAATTGCCAAGGAGAGTGCATATCAAGCAGTGCCTTGATTTTATCCGAGTTGGATTCAATCCCTCTGCTGTTCACCATAAATCCCAAAAAAAAATTGGACCCCACTCCGAATGGACATTCGAGGGAATTAGCTTCATTTTATACTTATTCAGTATACCGAAGGTTTCTGTCAAATGTTCAATATGTTTTGAAGTCATTATGCTTTTCACAAACATGTCATCCACATATACTTTCATGGTGATTCTAAGTTGTTTTACAAACATCTGGTTCACCAACCTTTGATAAGTGACTGTAGAGTCCCATGTCCGTGATAAAGGATGTGTACTCCTCATCGGATTCATGTATGGAGATCTGATTGATTTCGAAGTAAGCATCCATGAAGCTGTGAACTTCATGCCCGGCCATGGAATCAACTAGCTACTCAATCCGGGAAAAAGAAAAACTGCCCTTTGGACAAACCTGATTCAAGTTAGAAAAGTCTATGCATATGATTATTTTCCAATTTTACTTATTTTAGATAGGTCAATACATGAAAAAATACAATTTTGGGATAGAGAATTATGTTATTTAGAGTGGAAATTATAAAAGGTACATTTTGATTCTTGAACTCTAAATTAATTTTATTTGCCACTAATTTCATTTATTTAATTGCAGGGTCATATTTGACAATATCTTAAATTGAATTTGAGTTTCAACCCAAAAATCCCAAACCTAATTCGATTAAGAAACTGAGAATGACAAAATTTCTTTTTGGCCCAAAAAAATTCACAGCCCATATTATTCCCACTTTCAGTACTTTTCATCCCCAACAGCCGCTACAACCCTCTCCTCATGGTACCAACCTCCACTCACTTCTCTCTCACAGCACTCAACCCCTTCCCCCTCACCATCTCTCTCACCTCTCTCTTTCACCACACACAACCAGTCGCCAACTTCTCCATTCAATCACAGCAGCCGCAACTGACAGCAGCCGCACACGTCACCTGCTTCCTCTCTCAAGCAGTCGACTCCAGCACTCGGCAACCAGTTATTCCCTTCACCTAAAAGAGAGGTAGCGATTAGTTTCTTCGGGTTATTGGTTCTAGTTTTATTCCTATTTTGTTTAGACTTCTAGTTGTTTTAATTGTTAGTTCACATAATTTTAGATTATTGATGTTAGTTTGTTTTTGGATATATATTAGTTATTAAAATTTCATTTCCAAATTCGAATTTCGGTTTCTAGTAATGGCTATAGTTTGTTTGAATTTTATTTCATTTAATTTAATTATGTTTGGCTAAGTTATATTTGAGAGGAGTTAATTATTCTTAGCTTCAATGGGTATATGTTAATTTCTCATTGATGAATTCTTGTTATTGATAAGGGTTTACAAATTGTTTAAATTTTTAGATTATTTTACTTGGATTAATGTCGCTAATATGGTATGTATTGAATATGCACACAACATGCTCGAAAAAAAATGCCGTAGAATAAATTGATTAATTTTCTTACTAGTATGTTTAAATCTTATCGGTTTCAAGAAATTCAAACTAATCTTAGTTGCAAACCCAATTGATAGTTAAAGAATAACTCCACTCAAATTTCTCTTTCATTGCAATTTAATTATATCCTCGTTTTATTCATCCGAGTAAAACTGAAATCATAGTTTAAGACTTGATTTTGGAAAATATTATTATACCATAAAATCCCTAGGAAGAATGACCCTGAATTATTGCTAGGCTATAACTTGACCACTTTATACTTGGAGGGTAGATTTTACATCTAATCAAGTTTTTGGCGCCGTTGCCGGTAATTTATTTTGGTGTTAATTAATTTTGCTAAATTCATTTACTTGTTTTTGTTTTTTGATTTTTCATTACTACTATTCTTGATATTGTTCTTTATTTATATTCGTTTGGTTTAGAGATCATTCTAAGCGATTAGTAAGATCGGAACCTACTGACCATTTTTAAAATCTTGATAATTAGTAGATAGAAATGGCAGATAATGGAGATCCAAATGAGGTGTCAGTCGTTCAAAGTCTTAGAGATTACATTTTTTCAACGATGACAAGCACTCCGTCATACATAGTGAATCTTGCAAATTCAACAGTCTTCAACTTTAAGCCAGGAATGATAGATCACTTGCCACGTTTCCATGGAATGCAATCTGAGATTCCTTATCACCACATCCAGGAATTTGAAGTGGTTTGTTTTACTTTTCTTGAAAGAAATTGCACTGAGGAAGTCATTCGACTTAAACTTTTCCCTTTTTCACTAAAGGATAAAGCTAAGTTATGGCTTAACCCTTTAAGGCATGGTTCAATTACAAATTGGGCAAATATACAGAAAGAGTTCATTAAAAAAAAATTCCAAGACAAAGAACCACCGCTATCCAGAGACAAATCATGAATTTTTTCCAAAAGAATAATGAGAATTTTTAGGCTAGTTGGGAAAGATTCAAAGATTTGTTGTTATCTTGTCCCTATCATGGTTATGAGCAATGGATGTTAACTAAATTTTTTTATGAAGGGCTCAGACCAGAAATGAGGCAATTTGTGCAAACCATGAGCAATGGTGATTTCTTTGCAAAAGACCCTAATGAAGTTTTCACATTTTTTGAAGATTTAGCTAAAAATGCCCAATCTTGAGATAATATTGATGAGTTTTATATGGGTGTTCCAATAAAAATTGAATTTCAAAATATTGCATCTGGAAATGGAATTCATTCGCTTAGAGGAGATGATGACATAATGCCCAATTGGCTGTTATCACTCGAAAACTTGAAAATCTAGAAACTCAAAAAGTGAATGAAATCCATTCCTCTTTCACTATTTTAGAAAAGTATTCAATTTTTGAAGATGTACAACATTTAACCTCTGATTGTCCTGCACTTCTCCAAGTAAAAGAGATGTATTTTGATCAATCTGTTGTTGTCAATATGATTTCCAAACCTTATTCTAATCCATATTCGAGTACTTTTAATCCGGGTTGGAGAAATCATCCAAATTTCAGTTGGAGGAATGATCAAGGAGGAAGCAATAATGTTGGAAACAATGTTGGACCTTCACAGCCAACACTTTATATGCCTCCACAGAAGAGAAGTCTAGAGCACCAAATTTAGCAATTCATGCAAAGTCAAGCTGCCATCAACAATCAAAATTCTCATGTCATTAATGACATCTGATCTCAGCTTACAAAATTGACTACCCAGGCAAGTGCACCAGAAAAAGGTAAGTTTCCAACTCAACCAATGTCAAATCCTCAAACGCAATACAATGGGGTCAATGATTCCAATCTGAGACGTGAAAGCAGTAACTACTTTGAGAAGTGGTAAGCAAATCCAAGTTTCTGAACCTAAAGAGAACTTGGTGGGTAAGCAAGTTGAACCTCTTGTTGATGATACTGTGTTAAAATCTTTATCTGATGTTCAGGAACCATCTGAACAATAGTAGGTACACCCCCTGGTCCTTTTTCTCAAAGATTACAACCTGGTAATAAGACCAAAAATCAAACATAAATTCATGAGATTTTTAAGCAAGTTAGGGTACATATTCCTCTTTTAGATGCCATTCAACAAGTCCCTACCTATGATAAATTTCTTAAGGATTTGTGTACATTGAAAAGGAAGCTAGCTATTAAGAATAAGGTCTTTTTGAATGAACAAGTGAGTTCTATCATACAATGCCAAACTCCTCAAAAATTTAAAGATCCTGATTCTCCAACCATTGCTTGTATGATAGGAACCACTCTTATTGATCATGTCTTGCTAGATTTAGGTTCAAGTGTGAATCTTTTGCCCTTTAGTGTGTATACACAGCTTGGTCTAGGTGAACTTAAGCCCACTCCAATGACTTTATAATTAGCAGATAGATCTATTAAGATGCCTAGAGGGATAATTGAGAATGTTTTGGTTCAAGTTGATAAATTCTATTACCTATTTGATTTTGTTGCTATTGATGTTCAAAGTACACCTAACAATTCCCCCAAAATCCCTGTTATTCTTGGTAGACCATTCCTTGCATCTTCAAATGCATTAATAAATTGTAGGAGTGATATTTTAAAGTTGAATTTTGGTAATATGACTTTGGAACTTAACATTTTCAATGCTTGTAGGCAACCAAAAGATTTTGATGAAGTGCAAGAAGTTAACATGCTAGAAGAGCTGCTAGTTGAGTTAGAAGATCCTAATGAGCAACCTGAGCTAAATTTCAAATTGGACAGCATCCAAGACTCTTCAAAAAGTGCAATAACAGCAGTTGTAAGAGCTTGGAAGCCAAGCATTAAGCCTCTAAATGTCAGTTAGACACCCATGCAAACCTCAGCAGAGAAGATGCCAACTCTAGAGCTTAAACCTCTTCCATTGGAACTAAAGTATGCATTTTTGGGACCCAATGAATCATACCCTATGGTAATCTCTTCTACTCTTACTTTTGATCAGGAAAAGATGTTGTTAAAAGTGCTAAATGATCATAGATCTACAATAGGTTGGACTATAGAGATATTAAGGGAATCAGTCCTTTAGTGTGCACTCAAAGAATTTTCCTAGAAGAAAATGCTAATCCTTCAAGAGAATCTCAAAGAAGACTAAATCCTAATATGAAAGAGGTTGTTCAAAATGAAGTTTTAAAATTACTTGATGCAGGTATCATTTATGGGTAAGTCCTATTCAAGTAGTTCCTAAGAAAATAAGGGTTACTGTTGTTGAAAATGAATAGGGGGAAATGATGACTAAAAGGGTACCCACTGGTTGGAGAATGTGCATAGATTATAGGAAATTGAATTCCATGACCAGAAATGACCACTTTCCTTTACCATTTTTAGATCAAGTGCTAGAAAGAGTTGTTGGACATTCATTCTATTGTTTCTTGGATGGCTTTTTAGGCTACCATCAAATTGGAATAGTATTAGAAGACAAAAAAAAAACTACTTTTACTTGCCTTTTTGGGACGTTTACTTTTAAAAGAATGCCTCTTCGTCTTTGTAATTCCCTAGAAACTTTTCAAAGATGCATGCTTAGCATATTTAGTAACATGATAGAAAAATTTTTGGAAGTGTTTATGGATGATTTCTCTGTGTATGGTGATTCATTTGATGATTGTCTAACAAATTTGAAAGTTGTTTTGTGCAGGTGTGAAGATAAATATCTTCTCCTTAATTGGGAGAAATGTCATTTCATAGTTACAAGAGGAATTGTTTTAGGTCATATAATTTATGCTAAAGGCATGGAAGTAGATAAGGTAAAAGTATATTCAATTTCTAGGTTGCCTATTCCTTTAACTGTGAAAGATGTTCGATCATTTTTTAGGCATGGAGGTTTTTATAGGAGGTTTATAAAAGATTTTAGTGTTATAGTAAAACCTTTGACTTCGCTTTTGATGCATGATACAAAATTTGTTTGGACTAATGAATGTACTGGAGCTTTTGAACATTTAAAAAAGGCACTCACCACTACACATATAGTTAGATCACCTAATTGATCTCTTCCCTTTGAATTAATGTGTGGTGCAAGTGATATAGCTGTAGGGGCAGTGCTTGGCCAGAGAAAAGGTAAGGAACCTTATGTAATCTACTATGCTAGCAAAACTTTGAATCAAACTCAATTGAATTACACAATTACTGAAAAAGAGTTGCTAGCTATTGTTTTTACACTGGAAAAATTTTGAACTTATCTTACTGGGACCCTTGTTACCATCTTTACTGATCACTCTGCTCTTAAATATTTGTTCACAAAGAAAGATGCTAAACCTAGACTCATTCGATGGATTTTGTTGTTGCAGGAATTTGACATTACAATTAAGGACAAAAAAGGGGTGAAAAATGTTGTCGCTGATCATTTGTCTAGATTAAGTTTTGAGAGTTCAAAAGTTTATTATCCTTTAAATGATTCATTCCCTAATGAACAATTATTTAGCTTGAATTTTCTTCCTTGGTTTGCTGACTTGGTTAATTATCTAGTAACAGGTCATATGCCTACAAATTGGAGTGTCCAAGATAAACTGAGAATGAAAGCTATTGCAAGGAACTTCTTCTATGATGATTCGTACTTATTCAGTTATTGTGCCAATCAGATTATCCAAATATGTGTTCCTAATGATGAGATGCAACAAGTTCTTACCTTTTGTCATTCTCATGCTTGTGGAGGCCATTTCTCTTCACAAAAACAGTTTCTAAGGTACTTCAATGTGGTTTTTATTGGCCTAGTTTATTTAAGGATGCTCACGCCTTTTATAAAAATTGTGAAGCATGTCAGAAACTTGGTAGTCTCAGCCATAGGAATATGATGCCATTAGCTCAAATCCTTGTGTTTGAAAATTTTTATTGTTGGGGATTAGATTTTATGGGTCCTTTTCTTCCTTCTTTTGGATATCTTTATATATTGGTTGCTGTTGATTATGTGTCAAAGTGGATAGAGGCTATTCTATGTAGGACAAATGACCATAAAGTTGGGCTTAAATTTTTGAAAGAACATATTTTTTCTAGGTTTGGTATGCCTAAGGCCATAATTAGCGATGGAGGAACACAATTTATAATAAACCTTTTGAAGCCTTGGTAAAGAAATATAACATTAGGCATAAGATTTCCACTCCCTACACCCTCAAACTAATGGTCAAACTGAATTAGCAAACCGGGAAATTAAAAGCATTTTGACAAAAACAGTGAATCCAAATAGAAAAGATTGGGCTATAAAATTGGATGATACTTTATGGGCTTATCGGACTGCTTTTAAAACTATTTTTAGAATGTCTCCTCATAGAATTGTGTTTTGAAAACCTTGTCATTTGCCAGTTGAGATTGAACATAAAGCTTATTGGGCAATCAAGATACTCAACTTTGATTTAAATCAAGCAGGTGAATTTAGGAAATCAAAATTGAATGAGTTGGATGAATTACGTTTGGAAGCATATGAGAATGCAAAAATTTCAAAAAAGAAAATAAAAGTTTTTCATGATAAGAAAAATTTTAGAAAATCATTTTTTCCTTCTCAAAAAGTATTGTTATATGACTATAAGTTTCATCTCTTCCTTGGCAAGTTGAGAACTAAATGGATTGGTCCTTACATTGTGCAAACTATTTACCCTTATGGAGCAGCTGAAATCTTTGATCCAAAAACTGGTACTGTTTTTAAAGTTAATGGACAACGTCTGAAACCATTTTTGGATAATTTTTCTGCTGAAATTAATGAACTACCTCTGCTGGAACCTGATTCTAGTGGCTGATTTTCTTGGAGCTGACTTATTATTATCATCATGTATATATTTTATTTTCTTTTTGCAGATTTTATTCTTTTTTTTCTTCATTTTTTTAGTTTTTTCATTCTTGAATAAATGCTCATGAGCATAGGCATCCTCTCAGGTACACTCTTCTCATTTATCTTGATTTAATTTTGAGTCGTGTATATGAATCACTGTTCATTTTTATTCTGTTTGAGTCATTGAGGACAATGTCTGATTTTAGTTGGGGGGAGAGTAACTCAAATGTACTTGTTTTGCATTAATTTTTTGTGATTGTTGAGCATTAAATTTGAGTACATCTTGAGTCTTGAATTATATCTTTGTTAATCTGTAAAGACCTCCTTCCTAAAACAAAAAATTATGCACGAATTTAATCCTTGTGGTAAGATGGATGGTCAACATATACAACTAGAGCTCTCTCAAGTTTAAGTAATTTTATTTGTTCATCATGAGAGTTGAGTGATAGGTGGTTTTCTTATATTTCCCTTGTTTGATATTGTTACTTCCATTGGGCATCATTACACGGGTATTGGAATGTTGGTGGTTAATACTTAAGAAATGATGAAGGTCAATGTCAAATAAAAATTTGATCCTTTGAAGCTAACCTTATCATATTTTCTTCCCATCATAAATCACTTCATAGCCACAAATCCCTTCATAGCCATAAATCCCCTTCATCTATTTCACATTAAAGTCAACATTGTATTTAGACATTGCTTCCATAAATACATAACCTTGTGTCTACTTTCAAGTATAAGTGAGGATGATGATTTTTGCTCCATTTTTGAGAAACAAATGTCCAGTGTATGAAACGAAAGAAAAGTGGAGTTAAAAGGTATTTGGCAATCACTGAGACTAGAGGAGAATGTTGAAGAATTATTTAAGAGGATTTCAGTTACCAAAAAAAGAAAAAAAAAAAAAAAAAGTAGAGAGAAAGAAAAGGGAGACGTATTGAAAAGAAAGTAAAGGATGAGAAGAAGAAAGTAATCTTGAAGTGTGATTACAGTGAAAATTATTATCCTTGTTTATATTTGGAAGTCCTCAATTTTTGGGAATGTTTTTATGGACTAATTTGGATATGATGCTTGATCTCTTGGTTTTGCGAAGTTGATGTGCTCGACTACCTAAATTCATTCTTGACTTTACAATTGAAGTTTTTCATAGAGCTACTCAAGTTTTTAATTTGCTTGAATTGTTAGAGACTAGCAAAAAGCTAGTTGGAGAGTGTGATTATTGTCCAATTTCACTTATTTTAGATAGGTCAATAATGAAAAAATGCAATTTTGGAATATAAAATTATGTTATTTAGAGTGGAAATTATAAAAGGTCCATTTTGATTCTTGAACTCTAAATTAATTTTATTTGCCACTAATTTCATTTATTTAATTGCAGGGACATATTGGACAATAGCTTAAATTGAATTCGAGTTTCAATCCAAAAATCCCAAACCTAATTCGATTAAGAAACCGAGAATGACAAAATTTCTTTTTGGCCCAAAAAAATTCACAGACCATATTATTCCCATTTTTAGCACTTTTCATCCCTAACAGCCGCTACAGCCCTCTCCTTACGGTACCAACCTCCACTCACTTCTTTCTCACAGCACTCAACCCCTTCTCCCTCACCATCTCTCTCACCTCTCTCTTTCACCACACACAACCAACCACCAACTTCTCCATTCAATCACAGTAGCCACAACTGACAGTAGATACACACATCACATGTTTCCTCTCTCAAGCAGCTGACTCCAGCACTCGGCAACTAGTTCTTCCCTTCACCGAAAAGAGAGGCTGCGATTAGTTGCTTCAGGTTATTGGTTCTAGTTTTATTCCTATTTGGTTTAGACTTCTAGTTGTTTTAATTGTTAGTTTACATAATTTTAGATTATTGATGTTAGTTTGTTTTTGGATATATATATTAGTTATTAAAATTTCATTTCCAAATTTGAATTCCGTTTTCTAGTAATGGTTATAGTTTGTTTGAATTTTATGTGGTTTAATTTAATTAGGTCCGGCTAAGTTATATTTGAGAGGAGTTATTCTTAGTTTCAATGGGTATATGTTAATTTCTCATGGATGAATTCTTGTTATTGATAAGGGTTAATAAATTGTTTAAATTTTCAAATTATTTTACTTGGATTAATATCGCTGATGTGGTATGTATTGAATATGTACACAACATGCTCGACGAAATGTCGTAGAATAAATTGATTAATTTTTTTACTAGTATGTTTAAATCTTATCAGTTTCAAGAAATTCAAACTAATTTTAGTTGCAAACCCAATTTATAGAGAAAGAATAACTCCACTCAAATTTCTCTTTCACTGCAATTTAATTATATCCTCTTTTTATTCATCCGAGTAAAATTGAAATTATAGTTTAAAACTTGAATTTGGAAAATATTATTATACCACAAAAATCCCTAGGAAGAATGACCCTGAATTATTGCTAGGTTATAACTTGACCCATTTATATTTGGAGGGTAGGTTTTACATCAAATCAGCATACCCTTAACTTCCCACTTTGTTTTGTGACAAGCACTAGATTTGATACCCATTTCGGGTATTTGGATCCTCGGATGAAGCTATTTTTCAATAGTTTCGGCATCTATTATTTCAAGGTTTCATACTTCTTCGGACTCATAGTTCTTTGTTTCGGCCTATGTCCGTGATGGCATGGATAAATTTAGAGTTTATGGCATGCCACTTTCGAGTCTATGCCAACCACGTTGTCATGTTTCCATGCTGATACATCAAAATTTTTATGGAGGAGACTTTTCAACCCCTCCTTGAACTCGGAAGAGGAATCCTATCCAATCTACAGTTCTTTCATGGGATCCGAAGAATCGACTGGGAAGCACTCCAACTTTTCAACCAGAGCGGTGTGGTATTCAGCACCCATCATCCTTAGATCTAAGTCTGTCAGATCCTCTTCTTCCCACATTAAGACATCTTTGTCTTCATCAAGTTTGGCACCCACTATTTCAGGGTCCGAAGCTACGTCGATCATCACCACATTGCTTATCATATTGACTGTCTGGTCTTGAGATTTTCGAATTACATTTGTGTACCATGCTCTGGATTTAGTTTTGCTTCCTCTGATAGTTACTATCCATTTTCAATTGGGAATTTCATGCAAATGTACTTCATGTGGGTGACAGCTCCTAGGTCAATGAGACCGGGTTTCACAATGGAATCATGATATGATGAAATTTTGTCCACTATCATGAACTCCATTAATATCCTAGCAATGATAGGGGCTTTCCTAACTTCTGTCATGAGGATTATAGACCCCTTTGGAACAAAGTAGTCCTCGGTGAAGCTGTGGATGGGGTCTGGAACTGGGGTGAGTGGGGTATCAATACCCATTTTGTCATCGATGACCCTATAAATCACATTTATTGAGGCCCCGTCATCTACCAACATCCTGGATAAGTCATTCTGGAAACTATTGTGCGGATTACCAACGCATCATTATGCGAGAAGTGCACCCCGATTGCATTCCAATGTGAAAGTGATGGACTCTATTTGTGAAGCCCTAGTAGGGTGTGAGTTAATATGGAAATTCACATTGTTGGGCTCTGTGGCCTCTCTAATGTACCATTTTGGGGAGTTGTTTGTACTTCCCCTAGGTATGGTCCCCCAAAAATTGTGTCAATCTCACGGATCGGTGGGCCGTTAGGAGGAGGAGGAGGTAAGTCTCTTATATTTCTATCGGGTACCAAAGCTTTGTTTCTATAATGGTTCCACTCCCTGAGGCTATTATTATTTCCTCCCCTTAGAGCATATCGCTTCAGTCGATCTGATTGAATCTTAGATCATTCAGTCTATTTGGCCTTCCCCTATTCGAGGTTCCATTTCCTCCTTTCTTTTCATTGGCTTTTTGTTCGGCCAACATTTGGACATCTTTACAATCCTCTATTGCGTGCCCATAGAACCGATGGTATGCACAATATGGCCCAGACATGGGCTATTTACAACTTTGACTAGCACCAGCTCCTTCCGAAGCAATAGCGAGTGTTGTTACAGGCAGAGCAAAGTGTAAGTTTAGGATAGCCTCTATAATTTCAGCTGTATAGTTGGATCCGGACCCAAGGATTGTTGAGAATCACCTCCACGGCAATTTTTTGGCTGGTTTTTGTTACCCCCAGTCGCTAGGTTAACTCCGAACGAGTATCCGGTGTTGTATCGTTCTTGAGGATGGCTATCTTTGGCCCTTGCCATCTCTTGCGAGATGATTTCCTCTTTCATCAGGTCCACAAGGGCATTATAATTCCTTGGTTTACGACTCTAGACATCCCTTCAGAACATGCTTGTCATGTCCAGGCCCCCTTTTAGGTTTGAAAACATCTTCGCTTCTGTGATGTTTTCAAAGTTATGCATTTCTTCTGTGAATCGAGCTAAATTTCCTTTCAAAGATTCATTCTTCCCTTGCCTTAGATCTTGTAGGCATTGGAGTGGAAGTTTTCCTGGCTTGGAGGACACAAGACCATTTTTAAAGGCTATTTTCATGTCTCTCAAATTGTGGATGCTGTTAGGTGGGAGTTTCTTGTACCATCGAATGGTATTCCTTCAAGTGTTAGAGCAACTGCTTTGCACTTGAGCATCGGAGTGGCTCCTGCCATCTCCATGCTAGCGCGGTAGTTTAGAAGGTGATCATTGGGGTCACATCTCCCGGAGTATCTGGCGATCTCCGAAATTTTGAATTTGGATGGTACTGGGAACCTTAGAATGCCTTTAGAGAAAGGGCTTATTTCCTCATCATCATCTATTTTGTACAAAGGAGCTTCATTATTGTTTTCGTCATGATCTGACTACACTTCACCATGGTAATGACAATAGGGTCGCTGTGGTTGATCCCTTCCATGGGGTGACAAGGTTTGTCCATAATGTGGCCTCTGGTAATCTAGTAGGCCTCCTTGTGTTTAAGAGTGAGATTCTGCAGCTATTTTTTCCCACCAATTTCTAGGCTCTTGTGTCAATGGATAAGCTTCTTCGGCTCCCCTTTCATAACTATTTCTAGGCATGTGACCTTGTGAATGGACTTCTTCAGCCCTTTGCTCTCGCCTATTTATAGGTACCTGTGTTTGGTGGTGGGCTTCTTCAGCCCTTCTCCCACGTCTATTTCTAGACCATAACCCACCTATCGGGCTAAAAACAATGCCGGGCCTAGGAGTGGGCAGGGTCCGGTCCGGTTCGGTTCGATTCTGAAAGGAACCAAACCGAACCGAGTACCAATGGGAATCTTAGTAATAGAACCATTGGTTCCATATTTGACAATGGAACCGAACAAGAACTAAACCAATTGGTTCTGGCTTGGTCCGGTTCGATTCTTAACATTTAAAATGTTAAAATAAAATGTTCATTAGTATTAAAGATTAAAAATTCCCTGACACTACTTTGAGAAAAATATAGAAGAATTGCACATACTTTACAAAGATTAAAAGAAAAACAAAAAACCTTGCATACAAGTTAAAAAAATAATATCCAGATTATATATGTTACTTTGCATATGGAAACAAGAAAATAATATTTTTAACAATGTTGCAAATTTGCATCTTTAGAATAAACTTTTATAACTTTTAGCTTTTCATTTTATACAATTGTTTAGGTATAGCCAACTAACTTCAAGGTGAATTTAGATGTAGTTAACTGATTATAGATTTATCATTTATAGGAAATAATCAAAAGAAATTGAGAAGATGGAGCCATGGAGGATTTCTGTGGAAAGAATTAAGAAATAGGGAAGATCCAATTATGACTTCTATCTTTTTGTGGAAAGAAATAACGAAACCAATTATAACCTAAATAGGAAGTTTCTTCCTTCACGTGATGTGTCAATAATTTACTAAAAATGGTGCAAAAAAATTAGTTTAACTGAAGAACAGAATTACCAATGGTTCTAAAATACAAGGACCGAGAACCGGACCGAGAACCATTCGGTTCTGACCAAGAAGTCCTTAACTGATTTGTTCCTTGGTCGAACCGGATCAGAACCGGCCGGCTCTAATCAGTTCCGATCCGATTTCATCGGTCCTGGGAAATAATGCCCACTCCTAGCCAGACCTTGATGGAGCAACTTCCCTATGATACTTGGGAGTGGAGTTATACTCCTCTTGCACTTCATACACAGAGTCCTCTTCATGGGGTGGCATGGAATCTACCCCGGTGTACCCTGGGGGTGCATTATAATAGTAATAGTGCAAGGTATCTGCGTTGGAAAGCGAATAATGTGGTTGAGTTTGGGGGTAGTGTGATAGTGCTACTGGTTCATTCACCGCATATAACCTAGCCAAATAAACATTCATGGCAGCAGTTTGTTCGATTTGTTGTTTATGCATTTCTAACATTTGGGCTTCCATGCTTGTCATGTCCTTTAGTAAATGTCTACTCTGGTGCTTGCGAGAAGGGTTAGGTTGAGGAACCTCCTCGTTGGCACTCTGAAGCTGATTATTTGTGGGCATCTCTCTATTGACGTCGTATTGTTCATCTCTACTTCTTCGGGGGTTAACGTCATTATCACTCTCACTCATGGTTGTAATGATTTATGAGCTGTCCTTTCTTAAAGGCAGTGAAACTTATATTTCAAATTTATAAGCCTTTTTCAATGTTGATAAACTTATGTCTCAAAGTTTTTAGCCTTTTTCCAGGTTGATGAACTTATGTTTCCAAGTTTTTAGCCTTTTTCAAGGTTTCTCCAAGTGTATTTTCACCACTTCCTTTTCAGAATGCAGTTTGTAAGTGTTACCCATCTTTTTCAAGAGGGTTCTCACCTTTTTTTCGAGGTTTCGTAGTTCTTTTCATTCTTTTTCAAGAGGTTCTCCGTCTTTTTCAAGGTTTCTTTTGGCTTTTTACCACGTGAATTCCTGGTTAGAAGTGTGGTTTCCCCCAAATGGCGCCAAAATGTTGACAACAAAATCTAGTGGGACCTTAGATCAACATGAACACGTGGAGTTCCTACACACTTGGACAACAACCAATGTGCAACGAGGGTCGGGGTAGCTCTCATGTGCACTTCGACGCTCAAGTTAAACCTCATTTCAAGTAAATTTAAGTGCAGGAAGTATAAGTGTATAAAAGAGAGATAAGAGAGTAATATTTGTATATTGAGTTTCTAACTTTTTACTTGGAGGCAAATGTGATTTATTTAAAAGTAGCAAATTACTAACCGTTTATGAGGTAAACCATTTATTTGGTCATAATTATTACTACATGCTATAGAATTTCGGTAGCCATCACATCCTTATTAAAGATGTTATTCCATCAACTCGCAACTTGCAGAGGGGTCACGTCTCTCTGACACATTGACCAGTCTTGTCATTAATCCGGAGCAAGGACAGTACCAATTTGTCATAATCAGTCCGACTATAAGGACTTCGGATAACATTGGGCCTCGGCTAAAAATCTATGTCACTAGATATATCCGAAGTGATGTCCTTATGGACAAGTGTGCAAGTCTGAACTAATGGACTTCGAATTATAGAGTCCGGAGCATTTTCTAGGTGCCAATGGGCCCTTACTAATGACTTGTCAAGTCCATTTAGGTATGGTCGTAACAATAACGATAATTAAATTAAATAAGAATAGGATATGAAATTAAGTACTGGCATAAGCATGGCATGTTGACAAGATACCATTGGACCCCTACAAGCTTTGGTACGAGGTCCTGGCCCAGTTGACCGTGTTCCTCTACGACGTAGCCTGAAAACCCAAAGTAATAACATTTATTATATAAATGTTATTATAAATAAACTATGGAGATAATTATAAATTAATAAATAAAATATAAATCACTAGTTTTACCTTGAAGGATGCATGAACATGTCAATATCTTAAAATGGTTTTGTGCAGTCGTGTTACTTATAGTGTTTGTGGGCCTTTGCCTAGTAGTCCTTGTAGCGCTCAGTGGGGCTCCTGTAAACTCCCTTATCAATCCATTGGCATTTCTCTTCAGAACATCGCCCTTGGTTTTGACGTGTTTCTGTGGAAAAAAGTTAGATTTCAACGTTTAATAAAATTTACATAATTAAAATATGGTGAAGTTTTAAAAAAATTTAAAATCTCATACCTTGACCTTTGCATGAACGCGGTCCTTTAAATGATGTGGGACCTTACTCCGTCAAATGTACTTGGAGACAATGAATTGGTGTACCATCATCCCCATAAATCAAATGAATTTTGCTTCATTAGGACCAAGAGGACGAATCTTTGTCATTGTGTCCAAGTCGAACTCTATTGGTAGTGGAACATCGCCATTGATTTTGAAGCACCTCTTTGACTGCAACGCTGACAGGAAGTCAATAAAACACATAAGTATTCTATAAGTGAGAAAAATAAACAATAATTTTTTAGAAGTAAAAACCATCAAACGTACTTAAGGAAATAGTACCTAACTCGTAAGGAGTCGACAATCAATGTCTTCCTCTATCGCGGTCCTGATTACCCCCATCCCCTCCATGATACATAACATCGGCCATATTTTTTATAGCTTAGGGACTAAATAGTAAATTTATCGAAAGGTAAATTAAAATAAATTTTCGCATTTTCACTCTTCAAAAAGCTCATCAAGGTAAATAAACAAACCTAGTTACTAAGAACACCAAAAAGAAAACTCAAAGGATCATCTTAACATCCCAAAAACTTAAATGAAAGATTGCAACGGAAAGAAGAGAAAGTTAAGTTGATTAGAAGCTAAATTAGCTTGTATTTATGAAATATGGATCACCACCAACAGAGGAAAATTCGGATATCTCATTTAAACGAACAGATTTGACTAATAAGATCAAGTCAATATAATTAGCTAGACAAATGAATCTATGGTAAATGGAAAGAGGATATATGCAATCCCATGAAAGTAACAACTGAAGTTCAATATAGAAACTAGAAATTAATCGCAATTGGAAGAAATACAAGAAATGTAGAAATAGACTTGAAAGTCTCAAAAAACACAAAAAGTTCATTGTGGAGAGTCCATGTTAAAACAAACAATTGCAATTATATAGCAGAAGCTGTTAGAAGTTGTTAAGTGCATTTTTATACATTTTTTATACCTTTAAATTAGCATATTTTGGAATATCTTGAGCAAATATCTACTAATGTATGCATATTTTGTGTTTAAATAGGTTTATATCCAAGTTTGAGGCCAAAAACCACAAAAGGAGTGAAGATTCTGCTGAAATTCCAAGTTCGGGGACCATTTTGTCACTTCCGGGAAGTCTTGGATGAGCTGTGCAATTAAAAAAGGGACCAAAGTGCAAGATTTCGAGAGATGAAGGGCCAAAAATGCAATTTTAGAAGGACCTACTTAATAGAAATATGAAAATTCGGGGAATAAATAGCTCAAGATTAAAAGATGGAGGACTTAATGGCAATTACGGAAGGGACTTAGCTGCAAAACCACCCTCCAGCTGAGCCACGCGATCGCGTGGCTCAAACCAAGTCGCGAATGTGACTTGGACCTCAAAACGTACCAGAGACTAAGCTACAGCCGGAAATTCAACCGCCCAATCGCGAGCTGTAAGGCACGGCTTTTAAAAAAAAAATGTTCAGGCCGGACCGGGTCAACCCGGTTCGGCCCTTATGCTGAATTTCGCGGATCTAGTGCATTTTTTAGGATTTGTAGTTGATTTTTTGACAATATAAATACCTAGAAACCTCATTTTGCTAGGGGGAAGTAAGTTTCTTGCCTCTTTTCCTTTTTTCTTGTATTTTCTCTCAAGCTTTTCTTGATTAATGCATTAAATCTTTTAAGTTTTTGTGTTTTTATTTGCTTTCATTCAATTAAAGCTTAATGTTGTTGAGATTTTCATCATTGTTGTTTTTTCTAACTTTTCTCCTCAAACTTTCATGTTATTTATGGTTTAATTAAAGCTTTGTGTTGGGTTGTTCATGAAAATAGAACAAGTTATTTTCTTTTATTATCTTGTTTTAACACTTTGTTTAGCTTGTTGTTGAAATGATTATGTTAGTGGTTAAATGTTGTGATTTTATTATGAGTTAATTTTTATTATGGGCTAAATAGTATTTTGTTGGGATGATTGGTGTTACTTAACTTCACTTAGTTATTTTAAGTTTGTTTATGTATTTTGAGTTATTTACTTTCAAGCATTTGAATTTATAATTATTTTCTTTTAATATTGTGTATTTTGATTTATGTTTATTGTCTTGTATTTCTCTATCTTAAGTAGTTAATTTTATTTACAAAATTACAAATTAATTAAGTGTTGTTTAAGTGAAATCATGAATCCCAACTTTTTAATATTCCATATTTTTTTATTGTTGTTAGAATTTAAAGTTAGTTTGTTTTTGCTTTATTTTCACTAAAAAATCCAAAAACTTATTGTGTGACTTTGTTGTTAAAATTAAATTAACTAGACTATGTAATTGAGTATACATTCCTCGTGGGATCGACAACCTGGACTCAAAAAGTTCACTTTATTACTTGAACGCGACCCGTGCGCTTGCAGTACACGATTTTAGCGAACAAGTTTTTTGCCCCGTTGCCGGGGAATGTTTTTACTTGATTGCAACTTTAGTTAAGTTTGTTTTAACAATTTTAGTTTTTGTTTTATTTTGCTACTTTTGGTTGACCACCATGATTTTAATCTTTCTTATTTTTGGTTTTCCTTTTATGTATACATGATTCTAACATTGGTGAAGTGGGAAAGATTTTTGCAATGGATAATCTTTACATGGGTAATGAATACATGCTTGGAGAATATTCGAGTTGTGAAATTTGTTACAATGTGCATGATAATGGGAAATGTTTGTATTCGGGCAATAATTTGTTTATGTCTAACCTTCTTGCGTTTAGACAATATTTGAATTGCCGAAAACAAGCAATTGCCACATCCGATGCTAGTTACATGCTCTTGGAAGATTGTGTACTGGAAGATTGGGATGGGGACATTACTCTTATAGGAGATGGTCCTCCATTTTTGAATGAAAAGGTACTTGCGAAATATTACAATGAGCTTGCCAAGTTGGATGAAGATGATATGCCTATGGGAGATACCATATTTTGGGAAGGATTTAAAATGTGGGGGTATGATCCACTCTTGGGGATAAATAGGAAAAACTTGTCATTGCCCATGAATTCGAATTTTGGATCGGTCAATCAATCCGAGGAGATATCAACTATTGAAGATGAGCTTGAAATGAATGACAAGTTAATCACAAGGGGAAGTGGTCGTTAATGAGGAAGAGATTAAATCACATTTTCTCAACTTCATTGATTGCCCAACAATTGATTTTGTGATTAAGCCACTTGAGGAGGAGCAAGTCTACATAGTTGAATTTGAATTGGATGAAGTAGGCAAGTCATATGACATTGGAAGAGGCAAGGTGCAAGTTTGGAGAATCAATGAAGAGTGGAACAAAGCCAAAAGAAGAAAAATGGGCAAATCATCAAAAGCTTCATTTAAAGTGCCATGAAGTGCTTATGTGAAAAGTCGAGCTGATGACTTTAACCAAGCGCTTTTTGGGAGGCAACCCAAATTTCCTCTCTTTTGCTTTACTTGTGATTGTTTGCTTTATTTCACTACTTTCTTTTTAATTATTTGTCAAACTTTTGTAGGTAACACATATTTTTGAAAATCCTAAGCGACATTGTACTCAACAAGTTTGGGGGTGAACTACATTCGACGAAAGCTTAGGTCAATTTCAAACATCACAAACAAGCATCGAATCAGGGAAGTTCCACTACCTCTTTTCTTCTTTACATATTGTTTCTATTTTCACATTGAGGACAATGTGTAATTCAAGTTTGGGGGTGTTGACTTCATTTTGCACTTTATCATGTTAGATAGCCTTGCCGGCTTAAGATGTTGTGATGTTTGATTTTGTTCATTTTGTTTTGGATATTGACACGCTAGATAGCCTTGTCGACTCAAAATGATTTGACGTTTGAAATTGTTGATTAATTCACGAATTATGATCAAATATGCTACTTGTGCCTATTTTTTTATAAATTGCTTATCTATGAGTGATCCTGAGTTCTCTTGAGCACAATAGTCATAACTAATTGTTGTTGAGATTTGAATTCTATTGAAGGTTGGAAAAATTTGTGAAGTAGAAAAATTAGTTTTTGAGCTTGTATCTTCAATTTTTATCAACCTATTCAATTCCTTCTCCATGCTATTAATCTCTTGATCCTTTGTGAGACAAGTTTGGGGGGTGGTCGAGCCGGTAAAGGAGACGGTCTAGATGTGTAGTGATTCCATGCATGCTTGATCTAAATTTGTGTGGAGTGTTGTTGACGTTAGTACAAGCTAAGTGATGACCAAATGCTAGAAATCTAAGCCCATTTTAATTATTGCATTGCCCTATCTCGTAGCCTTTTTGACTCGAGTAATTAAGCCCGTAGGAGTATCTTGAAACTTGGGAGTCACCGGCCTAAATCTCGCTACATGGGTCAATTAGAAAGCTTAATGAGTAGGGTACACACACACACTTGTAAAAAAAAAAAAAAAAAAAACACATCATCATCATTGCATTTGCTTAATAAGTCTACCTCACTTCGCAGCCTTTTTGACTCGAGTTAGTAAGTCCGTAGGGGTATTTTGAAACCTGGTACCCTTTGATCGGGGAGTTTCCGACTTAAAACTCGCTACATGGGTCAATTAGAAAGCTTAAGGGAGTGAGGAAGTCACGAGCAATCTTCACATTAGTTTGTAGAAATCATGCATTTGTATTTGCATAAGGGCTTAGATTAATAGTGGGTTTGAATTGCTTGGTATAAACTTTAATGTTGAAACACTCATCTAGTGGAGAGTCACTGCTTATCTAGATTGTTGAGATTGCTGGTAAATCATAACCAAGCTTTAGTGGAAAAAGAAATTTGTGAAGTGAGAGTTACCTCTAGGATTGCGTCTCGGGAGAGAAAAGAAATAATGTGGGGAAATGAATGTTACGAGAAGGTAAGGAATGAAATTGACCACTAAGGGTGGATAATATGGTTGTGAAATTTATCCTTCCTACAATGTTTCTTTGAACCTTAGTAATAATTGGAAGTGACTATGCACACACACCGATCAAACATGAGATAAGCTCAACTTCTTTTTGTAGTATTATTTTGAAAACATAATTGTGAATTAATCATGCAATTTTACACTCAAGAAAGAATTTACAAGTTATCTAGCAATGTTAATCATTCATTCATTTTCTTTTTGTGTTGTAGATATTCTTGGTCGAGACGAGAAAGAGTTTAAGTTTGGGGGTATTTGTTAAGTGCATTTTTATACACTTTTTATACCTTTAAATTAGCATATTTTGGAATATCTTGAGCAAATATCTACTAATTTATGCATATTTTGTGTTTAAATAGGTTTATATCCAAGTTTGAGGCCAAAAACCACAAAATGTCCAGGCCGGACCGGGTCAACCCGGTTCGGCCCTTATGCTGAATTTCGCGGATCTAGTGCATTTTTTAGGGTTTGTAGTTGATTTTTGGACAATATAAATACCTAGAAGCCTCATTTTGCTAGGGTTCCGTTTCTTGCCTCTTTTCCTTTTGTTTCTTGTATTTTCTCTCAAGCTTTTCTTGATTAATGCATTAAATCTTTTAAGTTTTTGTGTTTTTATTTGCTTTCCTTCAATTAAAGCTTAATGTTATTGAAATTTTCATCATTGTTGTTTTTTCTAACTTTTCTCCTCAAACTTTCATGTTTTTTATGGTTTAATGAAAGCTTTGTGTTGAGTTGTTCATGAAAATAGAACAAGTTATTTTCTTTTATTATCTTGTTTTAACACTTTGTTTAGCTTGTTGTTGAAATGATTATGTTAGTGGTTAAATGTTGTGATTTTATTATGAGTTAATTTTTATTATGGGCTAAATAGTATTTTGTTGGGATGATTGGTGTTACTTAACTTCACTTAGTTATTTTAAGTTTGTTTATGTATTTTGAGTTATTTACTTTCAAGCATTTGAATTTATAATTATTTTCTTTTAATATTGTGTATTTTGATTTATGTTTATTTTCTTGTATTTCTCTATCTTAAGTAGTTAATTTTATTTACAAAATTGTAAATTAATTAAGTGTTGTTTAAGTGAAATCATGAATCCCAACTTTTTAATATTCCATATTTTTTATTGTTGTTAGAATTTAAAGTTAGTTTGTTTTTGCTTTATTTTCACTAAAAAATCCAAAAACTTATTGTGTGACTTTGTTGTTAAAATTAAATTAACTAGAGTGTGTAATTGAGTATACATTCCTCGTGGGATCGAAAACCCGAACTCAAAAAGTCCACTTTATTACTTGAACTCGACCCGTGCGCTTGCGGTACACGATTTTAGCGAACAGGAGTCTCACTACATTAAGGTCACTTTACCCATTAAAGTTAAATACTTACATCATGTAGACCTCAATTTCAAGGCAGTTGTTGAAGATGTAAAACTATGCTTGGTTCCACACGTGACATCAAGTGTCACTGTTGTTTTTCCAATTGGACGACATTACAACTTGAAAACTGGCAGCTCTTTGTCTTGATCGATAGAATCCTCGTTCCTCTTGGGTCGATTGAAACGTGTCTCGATGTCGTCAAAACATCTCGAACAAAATGTCGATACTTCTTCTGTACCATATTCCTCTACAATTGAACCCTCGGACTTGGTTAGATTCCTAAATTAGTCCTTCAATTTCTTGAAGTACCTCTCAAATGGATACAACCAGCACATGTACACAGGACCTCCCAAGATTACCTCATTGGAAAATGCATAGCAATGTGGACCATAATGTCAAAAAATGCTAAAGGAAATATGCGTTCAAGCTTGCAAAGTATCATAATTAGTTGTTCATTAGCCTTCTCCATGTAACTATTCTTTATCAACCTAGTAGAAATCTTCTTGGAGAATGTTGACAGTTTAGCTATAGTCAATGAGATATTCTTATTCAAGCATGCTTTGCATCAAACAGTCAACAAACGCTACATAATGATGTGACAATCATGTGACTTCAATCTGATGGTGAGACTGCCACTCGGATCGACATTCTTTTCAAGTTAGATGCAAAACCATCCGAAAATTTGATTGAACTTATAAAATTGAAGAATATTCGATGATAAGCTTTAGTGAGTGTGTATTTTGCAGCGGCCATTAACATATAACTGAGATGTTCGAGTGAAGTGAGCATGTGCTAACCCCTTATCACTATAATACTAATTCAATGTATGGGCCCTAACCATTCGACATTGATTCGAGAGTCGTAAGTTATTTCAATTTTTCTATTACTACCTCTACATCATGCTTAAATTTTGGAAACATCTTTCCACAATTCTCCCAAGTGCTAGCACTAAGTTAAACGTAGTCCACACCCAAAGAATATTTAGGAGACCTATCGAAACCTACGCAAGATAAAAGGAGCAGTTTTAATAAAAATTATTTAATAACACAACTCATAACTCACTAATCAATGTCAAACAGTCCAATAATGGGAAAATTCAAAGATTAGTTTGTAAACATCAAAAAGTCCTAAATTAGGATGTGTGTACTTAACACACTAATCTTCAAATGATATTCTAAACTCAATGCAAGTGAAATAAAGTGGAAAAAGCGTAAAACATAATACTTAATAAGAAATTATAATTAGATAAAAACAACTTACCAAAAACTTAAAATTCTCACTTTCCAACTCCGTCAACCAATAGCTCCAAGCTCGATAAACTATTTAGACAGAAGAAAACTAGCATAAAAAGGACGAAAACATATTATTAATATATCGTTTCAAAACTCTATAAAATACAGAAATTTAGATACAAATATCTTACCAAAAACATAAAGAAAAAAAAAATCAGTTTGAGAGCGTTAACTAATAATTTCTACGCTGAGAAGCAAAATAGAGAGGAATAAACTAGAGAAGATAGTGTAGTCAATGTGTTTCTAACATGAAAATGGGAAAAAAGACTTGTTTTGTTTGTTGCTAACCTCAAGTGTAAGGATTGCACAAGTAATAAAGTGGACCTTTGAATCTGGATATCATACACACAGGGATAGCATAAATTGTATTTTAGATTAAATTCCTTAATCGGAACAAGGAAATTCAATTGAGATTTGTTTGAATGAATATAAACTATGAATTAAATAAAGAATTGATTTTTGTAAAATAAATGAAGGAAAGCGTGTTGGAAATTGAGAATCCAATTTAATTCTATCATCTATATTTTTACTTAATCGTTTAACTATGATTCATGAGGTTTTGAAAATCTGTGTTCCTAATATTATTTAAGTCCTCCCTCGAGGGTGCATCAAAAAAAAAAATTCTTAAATCTAAACCAACTATATCTCTATGACAAATTGAACACTAGAAAAGTATTTTAATTTTGTGAACACTTTTTAAGGATAACACAAGGCATATGTGGTATATCTCTATCCTCTATTGGACCATGTGGTAATTAAATAAGTCTAACATTATTCTACTCTCTCGATATAAGAAAACTCCACACAGTTATACAAAAGTTAGCCAAAATTTTGCATAAGATAAAAAAGTACAATTTAATTACTCAAACCCATGAATTTTATAATTTAAACAAAAGTCAAAACATAAATTCAAGAAATTAAAGCTTCATCACAACATTCAACACTAAACATTTATCCATACATGAATGAAAATAAATGAAAAGAGGTCACCCCGTTCATCTCCTTGCTCTTGTATCTTCAATCTTGCTTTTGGTTTCATATGGATCCCTCAAGAATTGAACAGCAATTGGGCATGAAAATATCATAAGTGGGAACCCCTTATTCGTGTAAGACAACATGTATTTATAGGTTTAGGTAAAACCTAGGCGAAAAGGGTAAAAGATGTTGAATTCCATATAAAAAGCCCAATTGCTCGTCCAGTCGGATAAGTAGATGGCCTTGCAGGAGAAACTCTCATGGCCGCGCAGTTCAAATAATTCTGGATCTGCTAATTTCATATGTGTTTGTGCAACCGCATGGTAGAATAGAGTTCGGCCGCGTTGTTTACCGGCTGGTGCGCAATTTCTTTTTTTGTTCTTTTGTAAATTGGTCCCCCATTCTTTATTTGCATCCAAGTCCTCTGACTTCCAATTGTGACAATTTGCCCCTATACTTTTTGTTTCTTCTCTTTTCTTCCTTGTTCTTCTCAAATGGCTCTTTGCACTTCTTCATGTCTACAATTTAGCTCCAATAATCATTCAATTCTTCAGTGTTTGCTTCATTTTCATAATTTCTTCAACTTTTGGTTATTTTTCTGAAATGTAAACAAATAAAAAATAAATTAGTGGCGAATATTCTCAAACGAATATGTAAAATCCTACTTTTGGCACATAATAAGTGTATAAAATACACTTATTAGTGTTTTGATATACACAATCAGTTAGCGACCACTCTTGTTATCGCTTGACTTCAAATCAGTCATCGCTGTCTAATAGGTATGACGGGAAGGAATCCCACCTTCTAGCTTAAGAAATAGCAATGACATAGTCATCACTATATCCCTTGTCCTATTGAGATGACTCTTTGTCGTCACTTTATTTCCGAACTACAGCGACGACATCTTAGGTCATCTCAATAGGCCAAGGGATATAGTGATAACGAACTAGTCACTATATCCCTTGGCCAATTTTGAAGATTGTATTTTCATTGCAAAATACTGCACCAGTTGCGACGCAAAAATACTACACCAGTTGCGAAAATATTTTTTGTCGAATTCGTGTGTCTTTCTTGTAGTGTTCTCATGAATGTTAAGAAATCAACAGTATGAAAAATGAGTTTAAGGGAAGTGATTCTACTCAATAAAATATAAATTTCATCCAAAAATTAACAATGTTTAGGGGGAAACATTAAAACTTAAATTTCTTAATGATAACTATTCAACATCTTTGTCTAAATACAGATAAAATCACTCTAACAAAAAAGGTCTTTTGGAACATGCAAAAGACAACATTCGTTAATTGCATGTTGCTAAAAGAGGTCTTTTGCAACGTCCAAAGAATGATGTAGAATAATAAGAGCCAAATAAGTACTAAAAATGATTATGTAAAAATGCAGTATTACGTGAGTAGAAATATTTCCTAGTTCCCAAACCCCGTCCTTTTTTCTCACTCAAAACCCTAACACTGAACATTCTTCAGATCTTCCTCTCATTTGTCAGCTGGTAGGCATTTATATAGGGGTGTCAAACGGATCGAGTCGGGCCAGCTCGGCCCGTTTGACCGCGGTCCATTACCGGTCCATGGGCCGAAAACGGGCCAGCCCGTAGGGAGACGAGCCGGTCCGGCCCGTGGGCCTTTTTTTTTTTGTAACGGTTACTATGGATAAATAATTGAACATGAAATATGGAATGGAATTTGAGACAATATTGTATATTTGTATGTGAAATATTATAGCACTAATCACTAGAATTTGAGACTTGAGAGAATTAGACTTGAAAGTTGAGAGAGTTGAGTTGAGATTGTGAAAAAAATGAAATAAAAACGAGTATTTATAGAAGAAGAAAAAAATAAAAAAATAAAAACCGTTGAGAACGGTCTTGTGACCGTTTGAGTGGCTCACGGGCCGGAACAGACCGGCCCGCGAGCCGGCCCTTTCCGGCCCGTGAGCACGGGCTCTAACGGGCCCAAACGGGCCGGCCCGTGGTCGGTCCGTTTCCGGTCCGTTTTGATTGTCCGTTGGACTAGTCCACGAACTTCACGAGCCGAATCCGAACCGTCCATCACTCAAATTTTTAGTCCGGTCCAAGTCCAAGTCCGTTTTTTTAACGGGCCGAGCCGAACTTTTAACGAATAGAGCCAAGCCGAACTCACGAACTCTCGAACTGTCCAGTCCGTTTGACACCCCTACATTTATACAAACAAAGAGAAGATGTCAAGTGTTGCTCTTCACATGACTCTTGATGATCTAGCCTCTGTTTGGTAAAATGATTATAAACCAATTTATAATCTACACAATTTCTCAAACCATTTTTTAATCACACATATTTTTTCTCTCTTATTTTTAACTACAAATCTTACCTCGAAAAACCAAATTAATTGTTTTATAATCACTAGAAAAGATCCTAACACAATCAAGAGCAACAAGAAATCCACCCCTTGAAGTAGAGGTTGCGACTCTAGTCCCGGCCTTGCTTGTCGCTTCCCCAATCACACTACCAATCATGTTGTGCCCTATGTAGTGGCCAAGGTCAGATCTGCCTTTTCTCCCGTCAATCTCACTCTAGCACCTATTTGAGCCCCATTATTTGGGAAATAATGTGAGTTTGAATAGTATTTTTGGGAGAACGTATGATTAAAATTTGTTTGAAAAGTAAAATATTATGAACTTGACTAAAATGGATGGTTGAAATTGAGTTTTTGAAAAACTCGGTTTTCAAGTGATGGGACTAAAACAGGGCCTATTTTTACACTTGCATGAGTACTTATGTTGTTCTAATATTTAGGGATTGGAATCAGCTTGGGGTCATGAAATGTTCGCCGATGGCGGTTGAGCTTCTATATTAAGACTAGGACGAAGTTATACCTATCGAATTTGGATTATTGTCTCTAACGAGGATATTAAGGTGATTCTTTGCTGTTAATTTATATTAAAATCCTAATTGATTATTGTCATTTCTTTCTGTTTAAATTTGCTGAATTTATGCTTATGAATAGGACTTAGTAATATATTTCAGTGTCATTGAAACCCGTGTAGTCTTATTATTCTTTAGGAACTCTTCTCTAAGGTTGGTGATCTAAAATAATACACTATGATAGGAGTGGGATATCAAAGGTATTATTCAAGTTTGGCATAATCTGGTGTTGCTGTGAAGCTTGTGTTTTGTTGATGTTTAGCAAAAACTCTTTTTTCTAGGGTACTGCTGAAGTAGTAGTCCTCTCAAGATGCCAAGATCCATTAGAAGCTATCAAGTGGTACAACAATGGAATTATGGATATTCCTGTGGCTAAGGATAGATAAAGTTTTAGATCATGAGTTAGCAAGAAATATAAATATCAGGAGCCCGTCTTCCAAGCGAAGAAAACAGTACCTAACTACTGTCTTTCTAAAGGAAATTCTTTTACAATGTAATGTTTATCCCTGAACTAGAGCGGTCTGTATATATCTTATTTCAGCATCTAAACTAAACCTTTATTATGTCAATTAGTGGTGAAATTTATGGCTATGGATTGATGTTCTGGGTTAAGTGGCCTAATTGAACAAGAAATTCATGTCTCCGTCACTATTATTTGAAAATCATCTTGTCTTGATGGAAGAAAAAAAAATTACTCGCATGAAATGACTTTATTTAAAATATATTTTTATCTGAGAGTTGAGTGTTGTTTGTGCATGATCTAAATGGTAATTTGATACTGGCATCTTTTTAATAACTTGTGTAGCCAAATATTTATATTCTAATGTATTAAATGAAATATGTTAAAACTTGAAAATCTTGTGAACAAAATTTTGGATCCCATCGAATGTGCAAAACACAGTACACAATTTACTTTCGGTAGCGAAAATGCATGTATATATTATTTCCTTTTTAGCGAAATGAAACATGTTCAATTTCCTTAGATTCCATTCTCTTTCATTCTTCTTTGTGAATTTACTCTGCTCTTCCAAAGACAACATGCAAAGCATTGAAATCACATAGGAAAAAAAAAACTTGAGTAATGCACACACATTTTTTCACAACAAAACTAGAGGTGAAGTGAAAATAAAGAAATTGAAGAAGAAGATGATGAAGAAATTATTAATAGTTGGTGGTGCCATGTGGTAACTATGAACACTTTGATGATGTTTATTGAGGATGGGAGAATAATATGAAGCTGAACATGATGACAATTATTTGAAAAAGTATCTTGATAATACTAGAGTGGGCCTTATAGTCTTCTAACAAATTGCTTGTGTTCATATGATTTTAGTTTGACTCTAATATTTGACATTTCTATTTTGAATAGTAAATATATAATTGGAATTTTTAGGTTCATCATACTGTTATGCAGATACTTATCCACTATATTTGATTTACAGATTTTGTGACACATTATGAGTTGGCATACGTTTTGGATGAATCAAAATCATTTCAAACTGATGAAGAATGAAGTTTTTATGATTTTAACAACCTGAACTAAATTTTTTTATGTCATTTTAAACCAGCTTGAGATAACAAATACATTAGTTTTTGTTTTGTATACAAATAGATTCGGTCTAATTTGCTTTAAATTTTCTTGCATTTTATTTTGATTAGCTGGTTTATTTATAGAGCCAGTGTTTCTTATTTTACATATTATGTACATGTTTGAAGATTGCTAAAACATCAACTGTAACATGTAGCGAGCGTTGCTAAAACATCAATCGCAATTCGTACTAAACGTTGCTAAATCATCAACGTAACACGCATCGAGCGTTGCTAAAAATATCAACCACAATGCACGTCGAACATTGATACAAGTCAACAGTAACACATAATGAACGTTGCTAAAACTCAACCACAACATGCATTTTAATTTTTACAATACACGATGAACGTTGTCATATCTCTGCTATCCACAGCAACAATGAACTTCACAACATGCGCCCGAACGTTGCAAAAGGTCTTTTCAAACACTTGTTGTGTGTAGCTGATAAATACATTTTATACACTTTTTAGATACCAAAATTAGGATATTAATCATCGTTTTAAAATAAATTCTACTTAAATTGTGTTATTTGTGTACATTTAAATAATCATCCCAAAAGTTGAGAGAATGGGTCAATTGAGGTAAATAAAGGACAAATTGAAGGGTATTTGGACTGAGTTGTGCAAGATATAAGTAGATAAGGAGAATAATCGAGAATCAAATTGGAGCCAAATTAGAGAAAGTCAAAACTTCAAGGGTCTAATTTTACAAATTAAGAGATGAAGGACTGAAATTAAAACAATGAAAGACAAAACTCAGCATGCAAGGAAGGACCAAAAGCTGCAATTATAAAACAGTCAAATTTTGAAGGAAATTATAACTCCAAGCGATCGTGCCTCGGTGTACCAAGTGATTGCCCCAATACCAATTTTCAAAACAGATCTTCAATCAAGTATACCAAGCGATCACCTAGTACACTACTAAGTGATCGCTTGGTTGTTCGCTAATAGTAATCCATTTTTTTTTCTTTTCAAGCACGATTTTTATTCAACATCTTCTACTTAGAAAAGGATGAGATGATACATTATATATAGAGGGCATCACAAATTAATAAAGATATACCACATTCTATACAATAATTGATAGATCAAGCCCTAGAGAGAATCGAGATCTAATTGAAGATTCAAGAATCAAGATTTTTCCTTCAACAAGATTAATTTCTACATCCAGATGATGAATTACATACAATATTCTTGTTTATTCTCAATTATATATTTAAACTAGTTTAAATTATGCTAGGATCATGATGAGTTTTTTTTGTTTCCAGATTTTTATTTTAATTGTTGTTTAATTAAACACAATTTATGGTTTTGAACAATTAATTCTAGTTTTCATGTTTCTACAATTATTTGGTCAATTATTGTATAATCGTTTTGATATGATTTAGATTTGAAATACGAGGAATTCATTAGACGTGTTTTACTTGCCATAAATTCTTATACGGAATAATAATATACCGATATGCTTTGTGTGATCTTTAATTATTCATAAATCGTTAATATTTTCCTAATTGTTTGTATTCATTATAGAAATATAAGCGGATCTCATGTAGGGATAAGTTTAACTCACATTCAAAATAGAGTTTTAAACAATTTAGAAACATTGATCTTCATAACCAATAAGTTGTTGTTAAATATTTAAATCAAGGTATGCAGATGAAATAAAAAGTGGATTCTTGATCCTAATATGATTCTTTCATTCATAAAACAAAAACATCTCTTTAAAAATTTCTTTCTTTGATTTAATTGAATTTTCTATTATAGTAATTTTAATTGTTATTTTAGAGTTTAATTCACAAAAACCAAATTGGTTTTTCTCGTTTTGGTCAAGGTTAATAATTTATATAATAAATTAACTCAATCCTCGTGTTCATAATACACGAACTCATTGTTCATTATATTACTTGTTCGATCCAAACACTTGCTGAAGGAAAAACACTCGACTAGTTTTTGGTGTTGTTACCAATGATTGTAGTTTAATTTATTTTTAGATTACTTTCAATAATTCGAACATGTTTTAATTTGTTTTGTTTTAATTTACTCCACTGTTTTTTTTTTTTTTTTTTTTCTTCTTAGGTTTGTATGCGAATTTCCAAACACGGTGATCACAAAGCAGCTTATTCAAAAATCGAGAGTACATTCCATCATAAACTAAGGGAAGCAGAAGAAGTGGAAAAACAAAAATTACAAAAACAGAAAGATATGGCAAACATACAAAATAATTTAGTGTTACAAAGAAATGACCCGACTATTGACGAAGGGAACACGCTTGTAAGCGAGTCCTTGACTTTACAAATTATTCAGAATCAGTCAAACATAATCTATCCACCATTTGATCGGCCGAATTTTCGATTGATCAACGTCTTCTTCAAGAATCAAGATATCTCCTTCAACAAGATTAATTTCTCAATTATATACTTAGACAAGTTTAATTTATAATAGGATCATGATGAACCATTTTTGTTTCCAGATTTTTATTTTGATTATTGTTTAATTAAATACAATTTATAGTTTTGAACAATTAATTCTAGGTTTCATGTTTCTACAATTATTTGGCCAATGATTGTATAATCGTTGTGATGTGTTCTTAGATTCGAAATACTAAAAATTCGTTAGACTTGTTTTAATTTCCATAACTTCTGATAGGAAATAGAAATATATCCATGTGCTTTTTGTGACCTTTTATTGTTCATAAATCATTAAACGTTTCTAATTGTTCGCATTCATCATAGAAATATAGGCGGGTCAACTATATAGACATGTTTTGATTTCCATTTTAAAATAGGGTTTTAAACAATTTAGGAACATTGATCTTCAAAACCTATAAATTGTTGTTAAGTATTTAAATCAAGATATGAAGATGGAATAAAAAGTGGATTCTAGATCCTAGCATGATTCATTCATTAAAAAAATAAATAAATAAATAAAAGGCATTTCTTTAAAAACTGCTTGCTTTGATTTAATTGAATTTTCTATTACAGTAATTTGAATTGTTAGCATAGAGTTTGATTCACAAAAAGGAATTTGATTTTACTCATTTCGATTAAGATTAGTAATTTAGATAATAAATTAACTCAATCCTCATGAAAACGATACACAAAGTTATTGTCTATTAAATTACTTGTTCAATCTATACACTTGCTATAGGAAAAACTCGTAATAGTAGCAAAATGTTGTTTTTGTTGTAATGAATACAATCAAATTGTATTTCTCATGAGACTTAATAGATGCCAAGTCATGACACCAAAATTCTGGCTAAAGTTGTGTGTGTGTGTGTGTGTGTGTGTGTGTGTGTGATTACTAGTAGTATAAAATGAACTGAGAACATAGTTACAAGTAGATACTAGTAGCATATTTTCAAAAACAGGGCAGAATTACTACATTAACCAAAAACTCTTTCTAAACTTGTTTAAAACCATTTTAATTGTTGTAAACAATCAGTTTATCCTACTAAACTTTTAGGATCATCATCCTTGCTTTGGCTTTAATATTTTAATGACAACTAAGTGAATAATAATTTCAAACTTCATAATAATGATATTTAAAAATTATATGGAAGGCCAATTTCTTTTCATAAAAATCAACCTATACATCTCAAAACTGAGCCTCAAAAGGTATTTAGATTTTAAATTTTAGAAGAATAAGATTTTTATCCCAATAAGTATTCTTTATTCTCGATTGGCATCCTCCATAGGGAATCTATACATATAAGAATCAATGCTCCATTTCCTATAAAAGAAAGTTATGAAACGACTGTGAATCATGAGGTCTAGTGAATAAAACTTGTTACATGTAGTACGAGGTTAATTTCAACATCAAGTGTATAAAGTTATATAAGCATCTTCCATTCTCAATATTTTCTTGTTAAACTTTAGCATACTTATAAATGAATATAAATCATACACTTTACCTCTTAACTTTAATATTCCCTTTCAATATAAGTGAATAAAATCATAATCACTTTAACATATCATTTGATAATCAATTCATATCACATTCAAAACATTTAGTTCTATATATCCTCATTCAAATAATCTATGTAATTTATGGCATGAATATAATGAATGAAGTTATATGCATGAGTGATAATATTTTTCAATTTTCTCATGCCTTCTTTCGTTCTTTCTCTCTTTCTTTCTTTTTTCATTCTCTCTCAATATAAGTGAATAAAATCATAATCACTTTAACATATCATTTGTTAATCAATTCATATTATATTCACAACATTTAGTTCTACATAACCTCATTCAAATAATCGATGTAATTTATGGCATAAATATAATGTATGAAGTGATATGCATGAGTGATAATGTTTTTCACTTTTCTCATGCCTTCTTTCGTTCTTTCTCTCTTTCTTTCTTTCATTCTTGCTTTTTTTTTCTTTCTTTGAAAAGTGACATGCATGAAAGATAAGGTACTTCACTTTTCTCATAATTTCTTTGTCTTTGACTTTGGGCACTTCTCATATTAGGGTTGTACACCGCGCGCATAATGGTGCTTTCTATAAGAACAAGGTCAATGTAGAGCGTACTTTTAGGCCCACGAGTACGCTGCCTCAATTTTTATTAGAGCATTTTGCTCAATAGCACATTGTCTTACATGGGATGACCTTCTCCCAGGACATCTAATAGCCCGTGACCTCAACATAAGGACGACCTTCTCCCTATATGTACAACCTAAATAGAGACTTCTAGTTGTTCATGATCATTGTTCATGATCATTTCATTTCTCTATAAACAAATGCTTATGATATCATGATGCACATGGAACATCGCGAATCTTGCTTGAAAGGTCATGCACATAATTATTTCTTCATTTATGGCATAATAATTTGCAAATAATTATTCATTCAAGCATGGCATAACAATTTGCAAATGATCTCTATTTAAGACATCAATATCATTCTATCATCACAGGAAAAATTCTTCACATAAACATTTATTCAAATTTATGATAACATGTTATATCATCAATAGTTTTACACATAAAGGAACAAGGATGAAATCCTTTATCATGTCAACAAGTTCTGTAGATTTCATACACATGACCATAACACTAAAGTGATATGTCTAAGTACACAATTTCAGCAAATCATGTCTATCTCATCTTAACATACTTTTTCCTTATATATGTTAAACATTGAACATATCTTAAACTTATAACAAGATTTAGTTATCGAGTCCAACAACATTTAGTCTCAAATTCCCTTTTTAAACACATACAAAGGAACAAGGAATTCTAGCAGCCTATCAAAATACATTTGGTGCTTATTAACACACTTCTAATCATGTATATTGAACATAGAATATCACTTAAACTAACAACAAGATTTTAGACATAAAATTCAAAATCACTTGACCTCAAAATGTAATTTTAAACACTTGCAACAACATATTTTAAAACCATGTTAAATGCCTCTTAACACACTTTTACTCTTGTGTATTGAACATAAAACAACACTTAAGCTAATGACAAGTTTTAGACATAAAATCTAATATTAGCTAGCTTCAAGACTCTAAGTTTCAACACATACAAAGTGGTCTTTTTAGTGTGAAACTCTAGCATATTTTTAACTACCTTTGATGCTTATTAACACCCTTCTAATCATGTGTATTGAACTTAGAAAATAACTTAGACTAATAACATGTTTTAGACATAAAGTCCAACATCTTTTAATATTAAAATCTAGCTTTAAACACTTGCAAGGTGACCATTTCAAACAATTAGTTCCAAAAAAATTTAAAAGAATGTTTATTGCTTCTTAACACCCTTTCAAATCTTGTATATTGATCATTAAATAACTCTTAACTTATAACAAATCTTAATCATAAGATCAACTACTATTTAGCCTCAAGACTCAATTAAAAACTTCCCTTCCATAGTTGGAATTATTTATTTAGATCATGACAAGTGTTACATTTTACATGTGAGAGCATCTTAGCCCTTTATGAGATAAACCGTTTATTTGGTTATAATCGTTACTGTGTCATGGGATTAAAGTAAACATCACATCCCTTTATAGAGTTTGTCTCATCAAGCCGCAATTTTTAGAAAGGTTACATCCCTTCTGACATAGTGTCTGACTTGCATAGTGACTGATTGCTTCACTTGTAGCGCCCCGAGTTCCGTATACCCGATTCACTACGTCATTTTCTGTCTAAATTTTTCGAATAATATTTTTTGCGGAAGAAATAATTGAAATTCATTTTTGGCAACATTAAATAAACTGTAATGGCCGCTAAAATTGAAAACATTTATGAAACCATTTGAAATAGTAAATCGAACCTTTAATATTGTAAAGAAATTGCCAATATCATAATTTCTCAAATAAATGAACTTCTCTAAAATATTCGATTGTTTGGAAAATACGGAAATCATTAACGTCAAACTTTCAACCGTTCAACGATTATTGCCACCATCATTCATCGCTCGCCACCGTCTCCGAAATCTGCAAAACTGTTAAAAGTAGGGTGAGTATTTCATGGGGGAAATACTCAGTAGACTCATCGCAAATTAATTTAATTTATAAGATGATTAAACACATAAATCCCGGCTCTTTATAAAACGGGCATTGATAGAGCTTCTTTATAAAACTGCTCTTGATAAAACTCATATTGTGCATTACAGCACGGGACATATTTTGCAAATCATATGCTCTTTGAAAACATCTCTTTGAAAACAGTTCTTTGAAAACCATATACTTATAAAACATTTTAATTATGCCAAGCATAATTTCTTTTGAAAGCATAACATAAGATAGGATTGAAATCCCCATAAACATAAGAATTTTACCGAACTTAGGTGGTAAGAATTCTTATGTAGTAAAATCATAATAACAGTAAGTTTTCATCATAACATAGGATAAAATCGAAATCCTCATAAACATAAGAATTTTACCGAACTTAGGTGGTAAGAATTCTTATGTAGTAAGTATAATAACAGTAAGATCATAATAACAGTAAGATCATAATAACAGTAAGTATACCAAAACATAATTCATGAAATTCATAGGGATCATTTCCATCATAACATAAGATAGGATCGAAATCCTCATAAACATACGCGACAGGAATTTTACCGAACTTAGGTGGTAAATCCTCATAAACATATGGAAAGGCAGGAATTTTACCGAACTTAGGTGGTAAATCCTCATAAACTTATGGAGACACAGAATTCTACCGAACTTAGGTGGTAAGAATTCTTATGTGCATAGCAATGATCCAAAACATATAAAACATTATCGTAAAAACATAGGGTATACTTACTTTTCATAAAAACATAAGGTATATTTACCTTTCATAAAACATACTTAATTTTCTTAAAAATTGACTTTCACAAGTCACATGACATTTATATGAAATCATAATTTAAATCAATTAATAAGTGCGAGTCTACCTCAAATCCGACGAGTGCAAAGTTGAGCGGGAATGACTTCAATTTCTTTAAATTCTCCGTACGCTTCGTCTTAGCCAATAAGTCACTTTAGTATATCGAATATATAGTTCAAAATGATAAATTATAATTTGAGGACTAAAATTGATGTTTTGAAAGTTGAGGGACTAAAATGAATACTTTTGAAAGTTCAGGGACTAAAATAGATATTTTGAAAGTTAAGGGACTAAAATGAATACTTTTAAAACTTGGGCTTAAAAGTAAATCAGCAGGTACTGAAATAAAAGAGTTTAAAGTTAAAGGGCTGAAGTAAATCATTTTAAAGCTTTGAGGCTGAAATGGATGAGTTTAAAACAGTAGGGACTGAATTAAAACAATTTAAAACATCAGGGACTGATTTGCAAATTCTGGAAATAAATAATATATCATTCAGATCTTTTCTCTCTCTCTCATAACTCACTCACTCTCTCACGATCTCTCGCTCGATTCACTCTCTCTCTCAACCTCTCTTCTCATCCGATCCGACTGGAGAAGGGCTCTTCCAGCCGGCGATATGATCGGCGAAACGCCGGCGCAAGGTAGAGGCGTGCAGCGGACAGGTATTGGTTCAGATTTTTGAGGGATTTGTTGCGATTTTGAGTGCGAGACCGAGGCTAAAACAGTGGCTAAAATCACGATTTCCGGTGGTAGAAAATCGGTCAGCGCAGTCGGGGTCGAAGTAAGTAACTGGGTAATTGATTTTCTTGGGTTTTTGGGTTTGATTTGGGTTTGGGCAGCGAAGGGTACGAAGATGGTGAACGGTGAGGGCTCTGCAGGTTTGTGTGGTTGGGGTCAGCCGGTAGTACAAACTGGCCGTGGTGGTGACTGTCAATTACTTTGGTGATTTGAAGGTGGCGGTTTGAGTGGCTCAGATGCTTGGTTGAGCAGGGGTTGTAGGTGGAGGCTTGGGTTTGGTTGGCTGCGGATGGTTGCTACTTGATTCGGTGATGATGATTCCTGGTGAAGATTCTGCAGACTTGATTTTGGCTGGTCGTGGAAGAGTCATGGTGGTGGCTGCTGTTGGACTGAAAGCAGTGTTTTCAAAATTTGGTTCTTGGGTGATTGGTGGTGACTGGATTGAAGGATTGTGCTGTGATGGTGGATTGGTGATGATAAGGATCAGAATGTGGTGGTGTTGGACTGTGGCCTGGAAACAGGGGTTGCAGTGGTGGTGTTTGATTCTGATGATTGGTGGTTGGTTCATTTGTGTTGTGGTTGTGGCTTGATTTGGAGTGGCAAGGTTAATGGCAGTCGTGAGGTTGGTGGAGATTGCAGTGAAGTGGTTCGGTTGTGAGGGATGGTTTCTGCAGGCTTGATGGTTTCTGATCGAGGAGGTGATGGCAGAGTGATGGACTGTGGTTGCACTCGTCTGGGATGGAGATGGAGCTTGGTGCAGGTGATGAAGATGTATGCTTATATATATTGTATTGTGGAATCTAAGTACATGGAAGTGTGAGTTGTGCCATGAGTATTGAAATGAAGATGGGGTAGATGATGATAATGATGAAGATGCTTTGCTTTGGTGTTTGTATAATGAGATGGAATATGAAATAGATGTAAAATTTATATATATAATGATGATGTTTTTGTATAAGGAATTGTATTAAAACTGATATATTTTGGACTGAAAATAAATTTGAATAAGGAAAAATTGAAATATTTTAATAAATTTGGAATTCAAAATAATTTTGAAAATAATACTTTGAATAAACAATTAAAATAACATAATTTTAGAAATTCGAATTTTAATTTAAAATCGAACAAATTCGATATTTCTTGACTTGGCTAGACGAATCCGTCGCGGCGTTGACTTCAAAATAATAAATGAAATAGTAGCGACACGATTTTCTAAATATTAAAATAATTATTTATTGCATAAAAATTCTGGATCGCTATAATCTTACCTCCTTAAAATAATTTCGTCCTCGAAATTAAACTTACTTAATCTTATAATTTCTGAATACTTAATCAGAATCTCTTCTTCTTATCATCGAATATTCTCAAAATAATCAAAACAATTCCTGAATATTTTCTCTACGTAAAATACCCAAACATATCAACATAATATCATCAACTTATCTTTTCAATATTTGTAACCCAAAATTCAGTAAACAAATATCTCCCAAAACTAAGATTCTATACTTAAATGTCACCACATTTCCTGCAAAGTATTTCTTTCACTTGTATATACGTATGAATTCTGATTCAATACGGTACTCATTTTACTTTTGTATCATCACACTATACCAAGATTATCATTATTAAAACAAAATATCAGTACCCATAATCCAAGAAAATATTCCAAATCTTCAATCAAATCTCCTTTATCGATAAAATTTAACAGCGCATTACTTCTTGTCTCCTCTTATCATTAAAATAATCCTGCGCTTTCTTGCTGGTCATAACATCACGCGGATTCACTCAGATCCTTTGCGCTTTTAAATAGTTCATGCTGGGAAGAGGTTGAATCATCAAACAATGGATATCATCCTTTCTAACATTCGCAAGTATTATTCCAGTCTTCCTATGAATGATCTGAGAAAGATCTATAGAATAAGGCTCGAAAGATTGAGGTTGCTAATGGCTCATGATATTCCAGAAGATGTTCGCTGGTTGATAGAAGCAAAGGTTCGACTATCTGGTGAATTACCATCAACATTTCCAAAACATATGCCTGGTTTAGGCAAAAGCACGTTCGCAAAGAAACGAAGAGCAAAAAGACTGGGTGGTTGCTACAAATGTGCTCGTTGGAACTGTAATACACGTTGCAAATCAGTAGGATATTCTTCTACTAATCGGGATGATAAAATCGAATTCATAAAGGGTGGACTGAGTAAGGAGTCTTTGGATGATATTCGACTGACTCTTGAGACGCACCCAAGTGGTTATGTACAACGTGAACTTCTCTCCTTATACGCTCAGTTTAACGAGGACAAAAATCGTTATAGTCTCCAAAATATAATATCGAAAGATCCTGTTTGCCAGTCTGTTTTACAAAATGAGGCTTCTGGCAGTTCAGCAATGATATAAGGTAAATCTTTTTAAAATATTTTGCTGCTTTCTTTCACGCGTTTTGGAAATAAAATATATTTTCCTTTCTCGAGGTTTGATAAAGCTGGAAATAAATATTTAATCGCCGAAAGATGACAGCCTCGATACGATAAAAATATTCAAAAGTGGGCTGATTTTGTCAAAAGTAAATCTTTACTTTTTCAGAATCAATCAAAAACAGTAAATTTTTCCGGCTTTAAATAGTCAAACATATTTCATAGTTCAGGCATCCCAAAATCACATCTTCTTCGTAAGTTTTCTCTTCTATACTATCAAAGATGGAAGCACCAAAACTTCGACAAATCAAAACTATTTGTGTATTTTGTGGATCAAAAGTAGGGAAAGGCTTCGGTTATCTAGAAGCGGCTGTAGATCTTGGAAAGAAACTGGGGGAAAAAGGTATCACTCTTGTGTATGGGGGTGGTAGCAGTGGTCTAATGGGTTGTGTTTCCCAATCTGCTCTTGCAGAGAAATCAAAAGTAATCGGTGTTATACCTGTCCCTTTGGTAGATGTTGCAGGCAAAACACGAGGGCATGAAGTTCAAACTTTATCCATCCATGAACGCATAACTTGTATGTTATATGGTTCTGATGCCTTTATAGCCCTGCCCGGAGGTTTTGGTACCTTAGAAGAAATTTTTAACATTACCTCGTGGGCTCAACTAGATCTCCATACTAAGCCTATTGGGCTTCTGAATGTTAACAATTTCTTTGATGGTTTGTTAACCTTTCTTGATTATGCTGTGGAACAGGGATTCATCTCTCCATTTTCCAGAAGGCTTCTTATTTCTGCTCCTACTATTGATGAACTACTGGATAAGCTGCAGTCATATATCTCAATACAAGATCCAGCAGGAGTTAAGATAGATTGGTCGCAAGGAAGGGGAATCAAGCGAAAATGGAGTCCGGTTAATGTAAACTTAACTCTTTGAATCTTAGAATAGGTGGGGGTAGAGTACGGAGTATTCTCACTCTCGAGACACCCCTCCATTTACTAGGATTTCCTTAATGTTTAAATCTTGTGTGTACTTCAAAGATTCCAGGTGGTAGATTACGGAGTATTCTTACTCTCGAAACACACCTCTTTGAAGGTTTCTTTATTTCCTCAAAAGATCAGAGGTGGTAGGATACGGCTACTCCGGAAACACATCTCTCATTCTGAGGATCTTTCCATGTTTTATCTCTTATGCTTTCGTGTGTTTCATGTATTCCTTTCCAGTGTGACTCTTGTGTGTTCTCCTTATGAGAAAATAATAAAATCTCTGCTATCATCTACTAAATCTCGTTTGTGATGTAAATAATCTTGCATGTCTAACCTTAATTCCTTTAGTGGATGCTTATCATATTATGCTCTTAATTCCAAATTGATAAAATTCTGAACAGAGTCTCCCTTGTAATTTGGACTTATTCCAAACCATAAGCATACTTCATAACTCACAATAATAAATAACTCCACATTTGATCACAACGATCTAAAAATATTGAAAACGATTCCAACACTTCAATATCATCAAAAATATCTCATAATTCAATTCATAATTCCTCAACATAACAATTTCAAATCATATTTTTCAATATCACAATATCACTTCCTTCCATACCTTAATTGGCTCAAAAGACTACTCATAATTATAAATATATGCCATAAATCATATTCCCAAAATTTATTCACAAAGCCAAACTTCATAATAAATTTCTCTTCAACATAGAGGCATAATTCATTTACTCAACATAATATCCATTACTTAATTTTCAATAAAATCATATTGTTCCCATTATGCTCAACACTCGTTTTCTTTCTTAAAAAAATTTCTCATAATCATACATTAAAGCATATAAGTTATGACAAAGCATAACAACATCATTATTTTCGAAGAAATACATTCTTATTTCTCATAAATCATAAGTATCCGAAATACTCTTCATTCTTTCTCATAAATTAGTAAAATGAGTATTCGAAATACTGAAATAACTTTAAACATCATAAACTTCTTTACCTCGGAGTTGGTGGAACGAATGATGGCAGTGGCAATCTTCATCAATAAAATTTTATAATGGAAAATGTTTCTTGAAAATTCTTTTTGAAAATTTTTCCAGTCTACAGAAACGCAGACTAGCTCTGATACCAACTTGTAGCGCCCCGAGTTCCGTATACCCGATTCACTACGTCATTTTCTGTCTAAATTTTTCGAATAATATTTTTTGCGGAAGAAATAATTGAAATTCATTTTTGGCAACATTAAATAAACTGTAATGGCCGCTAAAATTGAAAACATTTATGAAACCATTTGAAATAGTAAATCGAACCTTTAATATTGTAAAGAAATTGCCAATATCATAATTTCTCAAATAAATGAACTTCTCTAAAATATTCGATTGTTTGGAAAATACGGAAATCATTAACGTCAAACTTTCAACCGTTCAACGATTATTGCCACCATCATTCATCGCTCGCCACCGTCTCCGAAATCTGCAAAACTGTTAAAAGTAGGGTGAGTATTTCATGGGGGAAATACTCAGTAGACTCATCGCAAATTAATTTAATTTATAAGATGATTAAACACATAAATCCCGGCTCTTTATAAAACGGGCATTGATAGAGCTTCTTTATAAAACTGCTCTTGATAAAACTCATATTGTGCATTACAGCACGGGACATATTTTGCAAATCATATGCTCTTTGAAAACATCTCTTTGAAAACAGTTCTTTGAAAACCATATACTTATAAAACATTTTAATTATGCCAAGCATAATTTCTTTTGAAAGCATAACATAAGATAGGATTGAAATCCCCATAAACATAAGAATTTTACCGAACTTAGGTGGTAAGAATTCTTATGTAGTAAAATCATAATAACAGTAAGTTTTCATCATAACATAGGATAAAATCGAAATCCTCATAAACATAAGAATTTTACCGAACTTAGGTGGTAAGAATTCTTATGTAGTAAGTATAATAACAGTAAGATCATAATAACAGTAAGATCATAATAACAGTAAGTATACCAAAACATAATTCATGAAATTCATAGGGATCATTTCCATCATAACATAAGATAGGATCGAAATCCTCATAAACATACGCGACAGGAATTTTACCGAACTTAGGTGGTAAATCCTCATAAACATATGGAAAGGCAGGAATTTTACCGAACTTAGGTGGTAAATCCTCATAAACTTATGGAGACACAGAATTCTACCGAACTTAGGTGGTAAGAATTCTTATGTGCATAGCAATGATCCAAAACATATAAAACATTATCGTAAAAACATAGGGTATACTTACTTTTCATAAAAACATAAGGTATATTTACCTTTCATAAAACATACTTAATTTTCTTAAAAATTGACTTTCACAAGTCACATGACATTTATATGAAATCATAATTTAAATCAATTAATAAGTGCGAGTCTACCTCAAATCCGACGAGTGCAAAGTTGAGCGGGAATGACTTCAATTTCTTTAAATTCTCCGTACGCTTCGTCTTAGCCAATAAGTCACTTTAGTATATCGAATATATAGTTCAAAATGATAAATTATAATTTGAGGACTAAAATTGATGTTTTGAAAGTTGAGGGACTAAAATGAATACTTTTGAAAGTTCAGGGACTAAAATAGATATTTTGAAAGTTAAGGGACTAAAATGAATACTTTTAAAACTTGGGCTTAAAAGTAAATCAGCAGGTACTGAAATAAAAGAGTTTAAAGTTAAAGGGCTGAAGTAAATCATTTTAAAGCTTTGAGGCTGAAATGGATGAGTTTAAAACAGTAGGGACTGAATTAAAACAATTTAAAACATCAGGGACTGATTTGCAAATTCTGGAAATAAATAATATATCATTCAGATCTTTTCTCTCTCTCTCATAACTCACTCACTCTCTCACGATCTCTCGCTCGATTCACTCTCTCTCTCAACCTCTCTTCTCATCCGATCCGACTGGAGAAGGGCTCTTCCAGCCGGCGATATGATCGGCGAAACGCCGGCGCAAGGTAGAGGCGTGCAGCGGACAGGTATTGGTTCAGATTTTTGAGGGATTTGTTGCGATTTTGAGTGCGAGACCGAGGCTAAAACAGTGGCTAAAATCACGATTTCCGGTGGTAGAAAATCGGTCAGCGCAGTCGGGGTCGAAGTAAGTAACTGGGTAATTGATTTTCTTGGGTTTTTGGGTTTGATTTGGGTTTGGGCAGCGAAGGGTACGAAGATGGTGAACGGTGAGGGCTCTGCAGGTTTGTGTGGTTGGGGTCAGCCGGTAGTACAAACTGGCCGTGGTGGTGACTGTCAATTACTTTGGTGATTTGAAGGTGGCGGTTTGAGTGGCTCAGATGCTTGGTTGAGCAGGGGTTGTAGGTGGAGGCTTGGGTTTGGTTGGCTGCGGATGGTTGCTACTTGATTCGGTGATGATGATTCCTGGTGAAGATTCTGCAGACTTGATTTTGGCTGGTCGTGGAAGAGTCATGGTGGTGGCTGCTGTTGGACTGAAAGCAGTGTTTTCAAAATTTGGTTCTTGGGTGATTGGTGGTGACTGGATTGAAGGATTGTGCTGTGATGGTGGATTGGTGATGATAAGGATCAGAATGTGGTGGTGTTGGACTGTGGCCTGGAAACAGGGGTTGCAGTGGTGGTGTTTGATTCTGATGATTGGTGGTTGGTTCATTTGTGTTGTGGTTGTGGCTTGATTTGGAGTGGCAAGGTTAATGGCAGTCGTGAGGTTGGTGGAGATTGCAGTGAAGTGGTTCGGTTGTGAGGGATGGTTTCTGCAGGCTTGATGGTTTCTGATCGAGGAGGTGATGGCAGAGTGATGGACTGTGGTTGCACTCGTCTGGGATGGAGATGGAGCTTGGTGCAGGTGATGAAGATGTATGCTTATATATATTGTATTGTGGAATCTAAGTACATGGAAGTGTGAGTTGTGCCATGAGTATTGAAATGAAGATGGGGTAGATGATGATAATGATGAAGATGCTTTGCTTTGGTGTTTGTATAATGAGATGGAATATGAAATAGATGTAAAATTTATATATATAATGATGATGTTTTTGTATAAGGAATTGTATTAAAACTGATATATTTTGGACTGAAAATAAATTTGAATAAGGAAAAATTGAAATATTTTAATAAATTTGGAATTCAAAATAATTTTGAAAATAATACTTTGAATAAACAATTAAAATAACATAATTTTAGAAATTCGAATTTTAATTTAAAATCGAACAAATTCGATATTTCTTGACTTGGCTAGACGAATCCGTCGCGGCGTTGACTTCAAAATAATAAATGAAATAGTAGCGACACGATTTTCTAAATATTAAAATAATTATTTATTGCATAAAAATTCTGGATCGCTATATCACTAGTTCGGAGTATGTGTCTCGAATGAATGTCGCTCGGCTAATGAGTCCGACCATGCGTTGATTCGGACAAGGTAACATACTTGCCAACGATAATCTTCTTAGCACGAGGTCCTACTGGTAGTTAGTGGGTCTTTTGTGGGCCCTTACTAGTGACGTGTCCTACTTATTTGTGCACGATTGTAACATTAGTCCCTCAAATCTGGTGGGTTAATTCATGTACGGACCAGGTTTGAAAAAGACCGAATAAGTGGGCTCATTGAGATTTTCATGACGAAATGACGTTGTTCATGTTGGGATGCCGTAAAGCGTCCAAGGAGTTCTCATTTTCCGGAGCGGATCCTGCCGGGGCGGAACGGTACAATTCCCCAAAAGTCTGGTGTCCTTATTGCTATTTACGAAAAAAGAACCTTTAGACTTCTTTTCCTCAAATCAAATATCACCTGCATTTGCATGCCTTATCACAGGACATTTAAGGGTATGGTAATAATGACTTGTTGGTTCCCAAGAAGCATTTTCACACAACACGTCTTCCAACGCATGTCTAGAGTACTCGCGCCTCGGGATCATTATTATTTGTTCAAGTTCCTGCTCTTTTAACCTTCATCATATTTACTAAGCATGACATGTGGACGACCTAGGTTAATCCAGAAACTCCTATGAGATCTTTAACACTTCACTTGTTGTCTCTTTACGCGAAACAGAAATTTCCAACAAGTGTGATTCTATCCTTGCCTTCTGCTCCCCTCCCCCCCTAGTGGGTTTTCGCCATTGGTGAGTGTCTCAGCCATCATGGTTTCGTCTTAGTCCTTTATCCCAATAAAAGGATCTCCCATCCCCTTTCCTTCAGGTAATCACCTTTTCTTTACGTGTGTTTGTTGTTTTCTTTGAAATTTTATTCTTACTTTCATGTCTATAAGAAGTGAATTGATTTCGGGGAACATGGAAAGAATCATGGGGGCGGGTCCTGAGGATTTGGTTATTTTCTCTAACCCCATCATAGGTTTTTGTCCTTGGTCCCATTTGGTTTTCTTATTCCCTTTACTTTAGAGAACTTAGGGAAAATCAGAGTAAAGAGTTCCACAGTATAATATATTTGAGTGACTCTGGTAGTGAAAAAGAGAAGAACAGTCCTTCTTTGGCCAAGCTAACCCACCGAAGAAGATGCACCGATGCAAGAGCATCAGAGCAAACAAAGTAGGGATCTAAGGGAGGAAGAGGTGGGATGATCCTCTTCCGGAACGCCAGAATCTGGTTTAGGTGCTAGGGACCCTTTTAGGGCCCATAGGGAAGAATTGGGGCTAACCGAGGAGAAAATTGGCCAGGTGGAAGATTGGGTAGACTATGTAAACAAAGTTTCAAGATATCATATCGATCCGAGGCCCTACCCAGAACTGTGGGAGTCTAATGAGGTGGTAATAGAGGTGAAAGGCAATGGCATTTTCGAGGTTTCGCAAACGTACCGAATTTCTAGGGAAATTCAAATAATACATCCCAGTCTGGCGTGCCGACCCTACAGATGCGTCTACCCCTTCATCCATTCTTTCGGGCTCTTCTTTGAAGCTACAATTTGTGCCCCTACTAGGTATCCCTAAACTTATGGACCCAGGTGGTAGGAACCTGACTTATATGGAAGGGGGTCAGCCCGGATTACCCAATTTCTCTGCATATCATTCATACTTTGTACACCATGAAGTAAGGTGACCAGAAGGGAGAAGGACATCAAGCCGAACATAAAGCATTAGAGGACTCAATGGTTTTGGGTTTCCGAAGATTGGCAGTGTACTCCATCAGACCCCGCCCTCGAGATAACGGCTCCCTGGACTCTCTCCTACCCTCATCAATCCTTACATTTTCTTTACGTGGTCGTAATGAGTCTCTGGGTTGCACAAGTGTTATTTGTTCTAACACCGGCTCATTTTCTGACTTTATAGGCCAAACATATGCCCATCTACTGCCAAACGAGGATCTGGTTGTGATAAAGAAGATGTTCACTTACCAGGGCACCTTTCAAAATGTTATTTCCTCCAGGAGGCTTTTTGTTAAGCACAATTTGATGCAAGAGAAGGGTAATTTTTTTTTTTTTTTTTTAGCGTCCTTTGCCTTTATCTTTGCTATAGATTCCTTATGACTCTAATCCTTTATGTCAACTTTTAGGATCAAGGGAATTTCCAAAAATTTCATTGAAAGGCCTCTTAGCCAAAAAAGGCTCCTCCGGTCTCGGGAGCTGGCAGTGAGGGAGAGAAAAAAACAGAAGGCCATTATTTTCGGTCTTCATTTGGAAGTTCTGAAAGAATCTGCCGACCCCTTTAGGGTGATTACCGAATAGAATCCTCCCCCTCCTTTGATTCCCTCCACGCAACACCTTATTTCCATAAAGAAGGAGCATGGCTCTAAGTTAACCTTGGGCAAGGAGAAGGAGAAGATGCCTAAAAAGAAGGAGTCGCAAGTTAAACGAATTTCTGAGGACATAGGGGATGACGACGATGTGGTAGAATTTGAAGTGGATATTCAGGATTCCAGCTGCCTCTGAAGAGGCTGATGAAGGAGAAGGGCGGTCCTCTCCATATGGCTGACACTCCCCTGGGTGATGTTTTCCCATATGCCTCTGACATGCCAAAGGATGCTGACCCCTATGAAGTCCCAGTGTTGCGTGGAATGTGGGGTCAAAGTCTGCTTCTGAATTGACTCAGATCAAGGCCGGTTTTGCGGCTAAGCCAAAAGTTCTCGACTTCATCAGTCTTGCAGCTCTTCCTGAACAATCTACTAAAGCAGCCGCTACGGTGGACTGCTACTGGATCGACAGATGGGAGGCTTTCTCCTCTAAGAGTTCATCCAATCAATGATTAGAAGCCATTAAGGCGATGAGTGCCCGAACATTGGATATAATTGAGTAAACGGAGTCCTCCATGCTGAAGCTGGAGCAGCAGGAGCAGGTGCGAAGACTTCCCTGCATAACGCTGATAACATGGTGAGGGAGATTAAAAATAACTCTTTAGCTTCGATATGGAGGTCCCTTCAGGATGAGCGAAACACTTTGAGGACCCTGAAGGAGGAAAATGGAAAGCTGAAGAAAGACCTCGACTCTGCAAAGGCTAATGTGGCTAACTTTGTAAGAAATATGACAATGCCATTGAGGCCCAGAAAGTGACTTTTGAAGCTCTCATTGAAACTAACATTATAAAGGGGCAGCTTCTGGACGAAGTTTCTAAACTGACGAAAGTGCCAGAAGTAGAAAGGGATGCCCGACAGAAGGATAAGGAAGCCTTAGCTCGAGCAAAGGAGAAATGTAGGCTTCTGGAGTAGAGCGTCGAGGCCAAAGTAGCTAAAGGTGTTCAGAATTTCAAAGATAGCTTTGAGAACAATGAAGAATATGAAGCGATGCAGAGGGTCTTCGGTAACATTGTTGCTAGAATGGCCTTTTGGGACGTAAAGGAAAATTTCTCGAATCCGGATCTCTCAAAAATAGAGGTCTTTTATTCAGAACTAGAGGATGCTACCGAAGATGACTCCATGAAGCTAGCCGGTGGCTCGTCTGCTCAAGATACTCCTATTTCGGTCACAGATGCTCCTACCTTCTAGCCTTTTACGAATTTTTTGAGATAGTTTTGCCTTAACTTATGTAATGACTTTTGTATTTTGAATGACCCCAGCACTTTTCTTATTCTTATTTTCATTTATATCTGCACTTTTCATATCTTCTGATGACCATCTTGTTTAGTTCGTCTCCGCCTCTGGCTTTATACAATTTGTAATAATTCGTTATAAAGTAGGTTTATAATAATATTCTTCCATAACAAAAATGAAATGGCATTGCACCTTGATGCGATAGTCCCTCGGATCTAAACTTAAGATATTTATGTCCATTGGTTAGATCTGGTTGAATGAGCATTACTTCGGGAACCAAGGTTCGTTCAGACGATTTAAAAGTTTTATTCTTAAAACTGATCAATGTATCTCAAAAGGTCCCATTTTTCCGAGGTGCTTAATGTTAAGCAATTGAGTCCCTTGTGAAGGCAGTAGCTCCATCTTAATTATTTTGTCAATTTATAGACACATTTTGACCGTTAAAACTTTGTGTGGGTCATTTCCTTTACTCTCATCCTAGGTGCTTGAAGCCATAAATCATTAATGGCAATGCAGAGCTATCCGTTCGAATGGAGAAGGTCTGCTTAAGACTCACCTAAATTTTGTTTGAGCATGTGCAGTTTATGCTTTTGCCTTTAAATTAGTGCGGGTTTGACTTATGGGACTAGTTATCTGATTAAATTGAAATAGTGAAGGCCATGTATATTTTCAATAATTTCATCCAAACTTAATGATACAGGATATTTGAGACCATGCATCATTTTTTACACTTAAGTCGAGGTTTATGAATATTGGTCTTTTAGACCATGCATTGTTTCAACGCCTAAGCCGAGGCTTATGAATATTGGTCTTTTGGACCATGCGGTGTTTCAACTCCTAAGACGAGGCTTATGAATGTTGGTCTCTTAAACCATGCGTTATTTCAATGCCTAAGCCAAGGCTTATGAATATTGCTCTCTTAAACCATGCGTTGTTTCAACGCCTAAGCTGAGGCTTAAGAATATTGGTCTCTTAGACAATGCGTTGTTTCAATGCCTAAGTTGGGGCTTATGAATGTTGGTCTTAGACCATGAAATGTTTCAACTCCTAAGCCGAGGCTTAGGAATATTGGTCTCTTCGACCATGCGTTGTTTCAACGCCTAAGCCGAAGCTTATGTACATTGGTCTCTTAAACCATGCGTTGTTTCAACGCTTAAGCCGAAGCTTAGGAATATTGGTCTCATACACCACGCGTTGCTTCAACACCTAAGCCGAGACTTAGGGATATTGGTCTCTTAGACCATGCGTTGTTTCAACACCTAAGCCAAGGCTTATGAACATTGGTCCCTTAGACCATGCGTTGTTTCAACGCCTAAGCCGAGGCTTATGAATATTGGAATATTGGTCTCTTAGACCATGCGTTATTTCAACGCCTAAGCCAAGGCTTACAAATATTAATCTCTTAGACCATGCGTTGTTTCAATGCCTAAGCCGAGGCTTACGAATATTGGTCTCTTAGACCATGCGTTGTTTAATGCCTAAGCTGAGGCTTATGAGCATTGTTCTCTTAGACGATGCGTTGTTTCAACGCCTAAGTCGAGGCTTATGAATATTGTTCTCTTAAACCATGCGTTATTTCAACACCTAAGCCGAGGCTTAGGAAAATTGGTCTCTTAGACCATGCGTTATTTCAACCCCTAAACGGAGGCTTATGAACATTGGTCTCTTAGACCATGAGTTGTTTCAATGCCTAAGCCGAGGCTTATGAACATTGGTCTCTTAGACCATGCGTTGCTTCAACGCCTAAGCCGACATGTACGAATATTGGTCTCTTAGACCATGCGTTGTTTCAATGCCTAAGTTGAGGCTTAGGAATATTAGTCTCTCAGACCATGCGTTGCTTCAAATCCTAAGCTGAGTCTTATAGATATTGGTCTCTTAGACCGTGCATCGTATTTGACACTCATGAAACCAAGCTAAGTGGAGTTCTTCCTGGGAAAATCTCCTTATAAAGGGTCTATTCATGAGATATCGCTTTTTTCAGAGGAGAAGTTTTTCTGGGAGTTCATTTTCAGAGGTTCCTCTTTTTTAAGGAGTCCTTCTTCAGGAGTCCCTTGTTCAGGGGTTCCCTTTTTCAGGGAGACCTTCTTCAGGAGTCCCTTGTTCAGGGGTTCCCTTTTTCAATGAGTCCTTTTTCAGGAGTCCCTTGTTCCGGGGTTCAATAATCTTGTGTTTCAAAGCTTCATCTCTTCTTTCAAGGTTGATGAATTTATTTTCCAAAGTTTTAAGCTTTTTTAGGTTTTCTCCAAGTACTTTTCACTGCTTCTTCTTCAGAAGGCAATTTTCCAGTGTTACTCTCCTTTTTCAAGAGGTTTCCCACCTTTTTCCAAGGTTTTATAGTTCTCCGCTCTTTTTCAAGAGGCTATCCACCTTTCTTCAAGGCTTTCGTGTAGCTTTTTATCATTTGATTTCATGGTTAGAAGTGTGGTTTCCCACAGACAGCGCGAAAATGTTAACCACAAAATCTTGTAAGACCTTGGATCAAAACGTCTCAGCTACTCTTTCTTGAACACATGGACTTCCTGTGCACTAGGACAAACAGTCAGCGTGCGAAGGGGGCCGAGGTGGCTCACGTTTGCACTCTGACCCTCCAAGTCAGTACCCACTTCGAGTGAATATATATTGGATGCGGGAAATATAAATGCATAGGCCTTGTTCGTTACAAATGGTATCAGAGCCAACCCCCGGCCAAAAATCAGGGAACTAAGTGTTATGCAGGACAAAGTACTACGTCATAGGGCGGGAGCCACCTCTAGAATCTCAACGCCTAGCAACTGATCCTTAGATGGATCCTCAGATGGTTTAAGCACAACGAGGACGTCGCGACTTAAACGGTGGGTGATTGTAACACCCAGGCCAGAAAAGCTCAAAAAGATTTGATATGTACTACTCATAGCAAAAATGTGCACCTTCTTTTCTGGAAGTCCACGTTAGAAATTTCATAGTTAAGCGTGCTTGGCTTGGAGAAATTTTATGATGGTTGACCTCTTGGAAATTTTCTCGAGGAGGGTGCGAGTGTGGACAAAGCATGCTGAAAAGACTCATGTTGGTACAGTGGGGATAGCACGTTGTCGATCTAACGGTCAGGACAACCCGTTAATTGGGACCCGGGTCGTTACAGCAAGTGTGTTGTATTTATAGTAGGAATTATTTATTTAGATCGTGACACATGTTACATTTTACAGGTGGCAGCATCTCATTCTTATATGAGGTAAACCGTTTATTTGGTTATAAACATTACTATGTGTCATGGGATTAAAGTAAACATCACATCCCTTTAGTGACTGTCTCATCAAGCCGCAATTCTCAGAAAGGTTACATCCCTTTTGACACAGTGTCTGACTTGCACAGTGACTGATTACGCTAGTCCGGAGTACGTGTCTCGGATGAATGTAGCTCAGCGTAATGAGTCCAACCATGCGATGCTTCGGACAAGGTAACATCCTTGCCAACGATAATCTGCTTAACACAGGGTCCTACTGGTATTCAATGGGTCTTATGTGGGTCCTTACTAGTGACGTGTTCTACTTATTTGTGCACGACCGTAACAATAGTAACAAGATATGAAAGAACTAACTTAAAATACCAAGACCATAAGTAAAACAATCTGAAAATAATTGGTAAGACACATAAGAACACGTTTACTTCACTCACACCTTTCATCAAACACTTAGAAGGTGATGGCGGTTCTGACATAAATCTTGGTATATGAGTTGTCAAATCAACACCCATTTATAAGAAATACATCAAATAGTATAATCATATGAAAACATTCCACACCATATGAGAAACTAACTCAAATAAAATAAAAACCAAGTTTTATGCACCTTCTAACTTAGATAAGATGACTTTGAGCCTTTAATCCTGCAATTATTTAGCCAAGTGTTGGAATATCTTCATTATATTAAAATATTACTTCTTAATCTAAATTTTACCTAGAAATTCCGCCCTAAAATGAGGATTTCGTAATTAGGAACAATCTTCCAGAACTGGGAAAGACTACTACAAGCCTCCATTTTACCTCTATTTTGCCTATGTTCATGTTTCTAATAGCCTCTTCTCCAGCAAAATTTTATTTTCTTCCATTCTTCCTTTCCTTTCTCTCCTTCTTCCCTCTTCTCTCTATTTACCCACTGATATATGAGGGGAAAATGGGCTTTAAGTCCATCTAATTAGGTATATATATGATTTATGTATAGGATAAGCCACTATACTTCTTGTCATATATAATTTAGTCCTTAAGTTAATAGAAACAGTCCTTCAATTTCTACTATCAAATCCCAAAAAATTTGATAAATAATTGCTTCTAACTAAAATAAGTTGATTTTCCAAACATGCCCTTAAGGAAAGACTGGTAGGATGACAAGTATTTTATCTATATTATTTTAATACTAAAAATTTCAAATTTTCTATTTCAAGGTGTCATCTTTGTGTCAATATTTGAAGGTCAAGACGAGGTCCGTTTTGGTAGATCTTTATATTGTTGGAAAGTTCATACTTGATGCTTCGCAAAGACTACACATGCATTGAAAACGGGCTTGTCTACAGCTCGTACCACACGTTCAAAAACGGCTGCTCATCTAGGTTTCTACACTCGCCAAATTTCTTGATTTTTCAGCACTTTTACCATTTCAAATATACAACTTCAACTCGAATTTTTAGGCACTTTGAGACCTCAATTTTACTAGAATTTGATATCAATGCTTAAATCTCAATATAAACTATAATGTAGTATAACTTGCAATGACATCAGATTAATATATTGGTCGTATGATCCTCTCAAACATGACTGCTCGACTATCACTTTATACTTTGATGAATTTCGCCTTCTTATTCTATTTAAACACCACCACTTGGCTCAATCTTCCCGATTCATCCATTTTAATTGGATATATCATCGCTATTATATCAAATTTTATGCTAAGATAATTGATTTCTCACTTATTGATGATTGTTGAACAGCTGAACATAATCTATTCACTTCAAATGTTAGTGTCATTTAGATCAATCCATAGTTCAAAGAAAATGAAGCTATTAAAAATAGGTAATGATGATTTTATTTGTAATTTAGATTACTACGTTCATTAGAACACTATTTCATAACAATGCTGAAACATCAGAATTGCATAGCACAACAAGCCAGTCTACCTCAAATGAATACATTGACAAAATAAACATAAGCAGTTACGATGAAGCAATAGATGGTACAAGTCTTATTACCAACAAGAGCTTCGCAACACATCATTACCATATGGTATTTCACCTCATCGATTGTTGTTGAAATAAATTCGTTTATAAACCAATTTATAATCTACAGAATTTTTCAAACTACTTTTTAACCGCACACATTTTTTTTTTTTTCAATTACTATTTTTTACCTCAAAAATATAAATAAATCAGTTATAAACCACACTTACCAAACGGAAGTAAGACATGAATTCATCAGACATGTTATTTATGCCCAGATAACTACATGTCAGTAAGAGTATGCTTATTGTGACAGAAGGGTGCAGTTTGAGAAAACTGTGTTATTAGCATTACTGATACAAAGTTACTGTCAGCTGTACTTATTTTTCTCATATATTTACAAAAGAAAATAGACAACAGCAATACCATACCAAGCATTAACCTTGAAAAACAAAATTCAGACAAACATTTTCTAGAGCGCCCGACTTATACTAAGAAGCTGCAGCTAGGGGAGACCAATGAGATGCCTCTTGGAACAAGTTGGGAGGAGAATCAATTTTGTCAATTTCATATCGGTTTTCTTCTTCTTCTTCTTCTTCTTCATCTTCGGCGTCCCATAAAAATCTAGCATACGAGGCTAGCACATAACTGCGCGGTCATTAAAATAAAACGTGTTTAGATTAGGCAAAAAGACATGTACATTTATTCTACAATATAAGATAACTACCAGTCATTGGGGTCAGTTTTAACAGCTTGATCAAAATAAGCTTCGGCTCGAGCAGCATCCTTCTTAGTTTGCCATATTAGATCAGCATAGAGTGATAAAACACTGCCATCGCTTGGATCAGCCAAGATTGCCCTTCCACAATACTCTTCTGCTTTTGCAAAATCTCCTTTAACCTACCACACATTAATAATTTCCACCAATCAAACACCTTTGCATACAAATTATATTTATTTTGATAAAATTTGATGGTAAAAAGTTGTGGGTTGACTTAGATTTTAATCAGCTTTTTAGCTTAACCAAACAGGGCAGTAGGTATACAATTTGGATCTTTTTGATCAAAGAAAAGCAAAGAATTTTTGATCGAGAAAAGCAAAGATTTTGGATATAATCATAAGAAATGTAAGCAACTTCACTACTAATTTATTTTGGTTCCTCAAGAATCGATTCAACTTCGTGGGCTATTTTCTAAACTTCAAGATTGAATAATATCAGCAAAAAATGCATGTAAGTTAAATAATTAATTAAAAATCTCTACCTCTTTCAAGAATTTGGCATAATTTGCTAACAAGAGAGGATTGCTAGGATTTGCTTCAATCATTTTTTGATAATAAGAATCTGTACTCTCATGTCCATTCCAGCTATTCGGATCTTGCGAACCGGATCCCAACCCATCATCTGACCCTCTCCCGCCGCCGCCGCCGCACACCCTACCACCACCTACTCCACTTCCACCGCCCATCACAAACGCCTGCGGTACCCTTGCATTATCTGCCACCGCCACATATCCTTCTTCCTCCGCCGTCCCCAGCCCGGAGCTTGAAAACAACATGGACCCGGACCCCACCTCCTGCCCTTCTCTTCTACCCTTGTCCTTCAAAGGCTTCAGTGTCCCTATCCGGTTCACACTCTTCTTGGACTTCAACGGTTCCCTGAGATCTGACTCAAATAGGGGTCCGGTTCTCCCCGGACTATCTTCAAATTTAAACGACGTTTTAAGGCAGACCGATCTGGTTCTGGTCAACGGCGGCATAATATCTGATTCGGGTGATGACCCTGCTGTTGAATTGGGTATCCATGAATTCAAGATTGGTGATGAAGAGCTTCTCAATAACATTTTTATTTTTTTATTTTTTAGGTTTGTAGGTTTGATTTTGAAGATCGATTTAGAGAGAGAAAAGGAAGTTAGCTACCTCTGAGCCGTGTTGGAGATCAGAGATCGATGCGTTTATATTACAATTTACAAAAATATGTTTGGCAAATTTTAATAATCATATTTTCTTAAATTACTTTTAAATTATATTTTGTGTCTCGAAAAAAGAATCATATTTTTTTAAATATCACAATTTCTCAAATCTTTTTAATCAGATTTATTTTTTAATATAACTTTCAATCACATATTTTACTTTAAAAATAACAAGATTTCATTTATAAATCAAATTGTGGTCATTGAACAAATCATTAACATTAATTTGGTAATCCATTTATAAATGATTATTTACAATTACTAGTATTAAGTACGTTGTTAAGAGGGAAACAATTTTTTTTTTTTCTTTTTTGGGAAGATTAATTTTTTGAACTTATACCCTTTAGGTATTGTTTGATAAGGTAGACTTGTCTATGAAGTATGAATTCATTTGTCACTTTTATTTTTTTCTATTGTTTGATTGACAGGTTTTGTCTCGGAAATGATTTTCCTACTTTTGTTGGAAGTTGTGAAATTTCTTTTTTTAAGACAAATGAATTCTTAGCAAATAGGTGATAATGGGTTTCCATCTTTACATGGCAAACCATAAAATCCTCATTTGATCATTTTTGTTATTGTTAATTGACTTATTTTTCTCAAAAATTAACATTATTATTATCAAATGCAAATATTTGAAAAAATAAAATAAAATTTTAAAATAGCTTTATTTTATTTTATTTTTCATGAAAAATAATATCAACTAAACAACAAATATTGAAAAATTCCTCACTTTTTCACCTAAAAAATTAAATCAATTAAACACATTAAACTTCCAATTCCCAAGAATTCAATTCCCTAGAATTCATATTCTTTCCACCCAAATTCTACAATCGCTATCAAACAGACCCTTAAATTATTTTCAGTAGGAACTCTTTTGCAAAATTTTAAAAAATTAGGACTTTGACTATAATTATTTCTGTAAATCCTTTAAAAATTATAACCCCCTTATCTACTCATGATTACGTACTAAAAGTATTTTTTGAATTTATTTAATTTTTTCAATGTATAAAGAAATAACAGTGAAAATCTTATTAAAATGGAAATTTAGGAAAAACTTGTTTAAACGCTTCTCTATAAGAGACTTGGTTAACCACTCTAGACCTTGGTTGAATGCGTATGATATATGCATGGATAAGTTCTCAGAATAAACTTCGAGAATATGAAATCCGTTTTTAAGTTCAATCAACGGATAGCTACCGGTGAATTTTTAAAATTAGTTATTTACCGAACGGTAAAGAAAAATAGGTTTTACTGGCTTACTTCGACATGTCATAACTTCATCATCAGTTAACCATTCTTATGTGGTAAATTATACGTAAAAGTATGTCTTGAGTACTTCAAAATAGTATCAAGAAATATGGATTTTGATATTATTTACTACCTCTAATTTAAGCTCAAACATAGTTTCTCAAAATTGAAATTTTTGAATAAACAAGCATGAGGTGGATACCTACAATTCCACCACTGCACTTATAGCTTCCAATACTCATCCAAGCTTTAGTTGACAGCTCCTACTTGCATGTCAATTCCTCTCCACCTCCAACTTCCAAGGATAAGAGCCGAGTCACTCCTTAACCTCCAAGCAAAGTTGCATTCTCCTACAACCATGATTTTTCACCTTCTCTTGCACCCAACTATTCTTGTAAATGCTCAAATGGTCACAAGTTTAAATCATAGCAGAAACGCTGAAAGAATTAGTTGTAACGACCCGGGTCCCACTTAACAGGCTGTCCCAGCCGTTAGATGACGGCGTACTGTCCCCACTGTACCAACACGAGTCTTTTCAGCATGTTTTGTCCTCACTCGCACGCTCTTCGAATAAACTTCCCAGGAGGTCACCCATCCCAGAATTACTCCAAGCCAAACACGTTTAACTGTTGAGTTTTTAACGATGGACTTCAGGAAAAGAAGGTGCACCTTGTTGGTATGAATAGTACCTATCAATTCTCTTAAGCTTTCTTAGTTGGGGTATTACAAGAGTTCTTTGTCTCCTAAACCTAAGTAGGGAATTCATGCGGAAATTATGTTTCAATCCGTTTCAATTCATGTCTTCTGTTGGAAACACATGTTTTATCAAAGACTTTTATCAAAATAATTGATTTTTGATTAAAGCAATTAAGAAGATTAAGTTTTAGTTCTTGGGAATACATTTGGTGTCGACACCTGGACATTTGATGTCGACACCAAACGAAGATGATCGTGGTGTCGACACAATGTAGAAATCTATATAGGCACCAAGATTATTTTGAGTTATGATGCTAGTATTATGTTATTCTATGATTTTTGGTTTGATCTGTATCATATTATCATCAAACAATGTGAGTATTTTATACACACTTATATGTGGCATAATGTGGTAACATTTTTTTAATGCAATGGCATTTGATGATTTGTGAATCATAAAGAAAGATTTGTGATTGTAAGATTATAAATTTGAACTCTGGCCCCATCAGTAATCACTGTGTCTTATGGGATATCGATTTATGTCATAAGGACCTTGCAACTCTAACGTTTCAACAAACGACATGGTGATTGAGTAGCCTTGTTGAAGTCAAATATGGTGAAAAATGACATAATATAGAAGTCCTAGAAGATAAAATATCCATGAGTAATCTGATTTTGTTGTAGCCATTATATTGATATTCAGTTTATGGAATGTTAAGGCCTTTGGGGTAAAGGAAATAATCTATAATCGGACCTTGAAAGTATGATTTTGATATGACTATGCATTTGTATCATTCACTCATTGAATTATCAATTCACATTTTTTCATGTTTTCCTAACTTATAGATGCTACATTTTGATACGTTCAAGATCATCCCTTAGGACTGGATAAAGTCATTTAACGGACAACATTACATGTATGTGGTGGAATTGCATACATGGCAATCATATCTTGACTTTTCGGCTTTGATTCGTTTCCTGTTGTCTCTCTTCAATGTAGACTTCTTTAATAGTGAGAATATGGAGTGTGAGTATTTTGATAACTTCCCGGGCGATGAAATACAATGTTATCGTTGTGATGTGGTGTATTGGTTAAAAAAAAGAATATTTTGATATTTTGTAAATCTTCTCTTCCAAACAATTTTATAAAAACATTTGAAAAGGTTTATATCCTATGTTTTATGTTTTTAAATAAATGAGTTTAAAGCATGTTTCATTATCCAAAAACAGGGTTTTTAACTATTATGTGTCGACGGGGTGAACGCGGTTCGATTTGGGTGATTTTTTACATATATTCAAACCAAACTATTTCAAGCGGTTTGACATTTTCCTAGACCAAACCAAACCAAACCATTTTTGGCTGTTTGGTTAGGTTTTAATTCGCAGTTTTTATCTATCGACATAATATAATATATTTTAGATGTTAAATTAATTCGTATGTTTTAATATAAAGATAAAATAAGTTAATATATAAGCTAATACGAGAATTAATAATGTTAGATGTTAAATTCATTCGTATTTGTTTCAAATTCAAAATAAAAACATGAAGTTGAAAAAAAAAATTGTAATTGCATTGTATTTGTTACCTAACTTCTTTCCGAACAAACATGATAGCTCATTGTCACCAAAATCCTTAGAAAAAACACTAGTATTAGACAAACCATAGTTAGTCATTCTTTTTTTGCTTTTTATCTGAAACCTTATACGAATACATCTTGCATAAATGTGTGATATGATTCCACAAAGTACTATTCCCATAAATTTTTGTATGATGCTTATACAAATTTCCACAATAATTATATTTTGCCTCGGCTCTCTTCCTGCCGGTCTTAGCTTTGTTGTCCAGATTTTGAAATTCAGCAATGAATAAATTCTAAAAAATAGAATAAAATAATCAAATGATATTGCTTGCAAATAAATTTAAACATGTGATATTCGAGTTCTTACCCTGATTCGAACCTTCTGATATCGATCGAAAAATATTTCCTGACTCTCCAAAATAAAATTAAATATACGAAGAAATTGGAAGTACGTGTATCGCCTGACATTAGTGGAGAGGAACTTGGAAGTTGGAAAGAGGCAAAGAAGACGAATAAAAACAGAAAATGACCGATCGAATTAGGAAGTGGGAATGTTTTAGTTTTAAATCTCTATCAAATAGGATTTTAGGGTTGGAGTATGTTGTTAAAGGGTGGTATGAGTTATAGGTAAATGGAATTTTGTGGTTGGGCATTAGACGAGAACTTTTTTTTTTTTTTTTTGAAACTAGACGAGAACTTTTATTCATTAGATAAATTTGAATTTCTCTGGGGAAAAACTCTAAATTTAAATGAATAAAAATTAATTTCTTAAATAAAAATTAGCGATTTGGTTTGGTTTAAACGGTTTTTAAAAATTGAAACCTAAACCAAAATATTTTGAAACGGTTTGGTTTGAAAATATTGGTGGGTCCACGTGGAACCGAACCAACAATTTCGATTCGATTTTCGGTTTGATGGTTTTTTTGTGCAGCCCCATGTGTCGCCACCAAAATCCTAGATATCAACAACAAAATATTTTGTCTTGAAAATAGTGTAAGCATCGACACCCCCTGTATTGGCATTGACACCAAATTGCCTGCAAAGCCTCAGTCCTTTTTTGTATCAACACCATGTCAGCACCTAGGGTTTCCTCGCGCCAAAAGGTTTAAATTTTATCTATTTTTCGACTTATTATAATTATTTATTGTATGAGAGCTTGTGATCACCACAATTTCTTTTATCATCATCATCATCATCATCATTATTTCTTTCTTTTATTTTAATAGAATGATTAATAGTCATTTTACAATATTTTAATGAAAAACAAACTAAGGGTCATTTGTGCAATCGTCGAGTGTCCAAATGCTAGAATTGAAACAATAGAGATTATTTACGCAATGAAAGCAATTGATGGGATGTTTGCACAAAAGAAATTGACGTCAATGACTAAATCTGTAAGAAAATGTTGAAATGATGGTGTAAATGTCAAATTTGAAATAACAAGGACGAATGGCATAATGAGTGCAAAAAATATGAACGCTTTGTGCTACTTACTCATTATTATGATATTGAGTGGAATTGTTCAACTAGTACGCGAATGGTGAGTTCTTCGATTGGCCTGATGATAACTATGTGGGGGACTATATGGACCCACTTAAAGTTGAGTCCAACATTGAAGTAACAATAGATAAATAAAGTTGTTAGAAATATAAATTTCAAAATTGACATAATAGTTTCCAAATGTCAAAAATCAAGTTATAATTAGAATCATTTAATTATATTAAATAATTAAAATGTTTTATTAATTACATATAGGGTTAATTACTCTAACAGACATTGAATTTACAAAATAATTTGAAAATAGACGCTAAAGTTCACTCCTTACGTCAATGGACATTGAAGTTTTGGTCTTTTACTACATTGGATATTTAACATAGTTTTGGATTGTTTCCATTAATTTGGACCAACCTGCACTAGAACTGAAAGTTTGCAATAAAGATTGAGGACCCAAAGTATAATTTTTGCCCCAAGTCAAAATTGCAGGGGAGCCCCCTTCCTCCATCCTCTCCAGTTGCCGCCACCAACACAGCATCTGTTCAGCCACCATTTTTTTTACTACACATTCCAAACACTTGATTCTCAACTCTTCTTTTCCTCAGTCTTGGTAGCTTTAGCATCATTTTTTGCTTTATTTTTCTTCTTCACCTTCTCCCTATCCTCCTGCTCTCAACCACCATTTTCCTACGATTCTCATCCTCGAGAATTTCTATAGCATCAACTTCATTATTTTCAGATTTATTGGAATTCTTGTGCTTCTTCTCCCTCTTCCCAAGCTATATTTCCATCTTCACATCCTTGTTGTTCTTTCCAAATCCAAAAACTTTAAACTATGTTAAACCCAACTCCAAAATCACTCAACCCGTGTAGTGGTTAGCCGATAAATATCAAGATTTTCAATCATCTACACCGACAGTGAACTCATTATCCCCTGGAACATTAAAAATATACCAATAAGAGGTGCAAAATTGTGGTGCAAAATCTCATCGGAACTGGATTCAGGTCTAAATCGCAGGGATTGTAATTGGATCTGTTGTGGGATTTTTTATATATTTGTTTTTTCTATTTATTTTCTGGAGAATGGTGGAACTAATGGATTTTCAGAGGCTGCTGCAACTTCATTGCCTGTAAAGGGGAAAATTGGTGGTGGCACAAAGGAGGAACCAGGGTACTGGCATTTTTTGGGAATGTTGTGGCTGAAGAGAGGAGGTCGGCGATGGCTGGAGAGGTGTTGGTGCAGCCGGAGAGGATAGAGAATGGGGGCTCCCTTACAATTTTGATTTGGGCAAAAATTATAATTTGGGTTCTTTATCTTTATTGTAACCTATCAGTTATGGTGCAAGTTGGTCCAAATTGATGGAAACTATACAAATTCTATTAAATATCCAATGTAGTAAGGGACCAAAACTTCAGTGTCCATGGCGAAAGAAATGAACTTTAGTGTTCGTTTTGAAATTATTTTACAACTTCAGTATCCGTTTGAGTAAAAGACCCATTATATATATTAATGCCAAAACACTGTATATTTCAAGTTACAATGCAAAAAATTTTTAAGTCACAAATGATTTCAATGTCACAAGTTATCAAAATATTAGGTCACAAATTAGATTATTTTTTTTTTTTAGGTTACAATAACAATTTTTTAAGTCACATGCCAATTTTTATGTCACAAATTATCAAAAAATGTCAATTTAATAGAACCGGACATACTTCCAGGTCACGAGGTATAAAATTATTACATCACAGAGCTTTTTAAGTCATAAATATCAAATTATTAGATCACAATTACTTGAATTCTACGTCACAACTTTTCAATTATTAGTTCACAAATTTTCTTAAATAACATTGATCAAATTATGAGGTCACAGTTATCAATTAATGTTTTCATCTCATATAAACATTTTCTCAAAGCCACTGCTAGCAAGGTGCCGTCATGGATGCCTCCATCACAAGCAAAACTCGACCTGATCCTCACATTCCAATGCCAACACTTTCTCCCTTACCACTACCATCACTGTCACCACTACTTCACGCCAGTAGCACCACCACTTAAATGCAAAACAAATCCAGATCAAAGTAGCACCAACGCTAGATCGAAGCTTCGAAGCAACACTGCCACTAGATCAGAGCAGTGGGGCAGCCGCAAAATCGATGCAGAGGCGCTGCTGCTTCAATGCTTAGATCTAGCAGCAACGCCGTTACTAGATCTGTGTAGAGACGTCGCTGCCCCCTACCTCGAGGTAAGAGCGGTGGTCTTTCCTAAGACGTTCAAAGGAGTGGCGTAGATCGATGGGCGTTGTGTGTAGCCTTGGGGATGGGACGTCACTGTGCCTTGAGGTAAAATCGACATTGCGGTTACCTTTGAAATCGTCGTTGCCAACGAGAGTCTTATCGGAAACGATTAAAGCAATGGCATTGTCCGATAGCGTCGAGTGTGGTGTGGGTGGAAAGGTGTCCCTGGTTGTTTGTTCAACTGGTTAAGAGAGTTTTTATAGAATATAGAGATGGATATAGAAAATAATTAGAGTTTGAAGTGTTTTAGTGTGGTGTCAAATTGAGATTTGATTTCGTAGTTAATTTAGTTTTAGATTATTTTAATTTATTAATTAACTATTGGAATTTTAATTATAACATGAAATTTGTAGTTTTATAGGTTTCATCTCATATTTGAAATTGGTCATTATAAAACACGTTTGCTTGTTTTTCGATCCTTCTTAAAATAATCAATAAGCGTCGTTGGTGGGTGCAAGTATAATATATTATTATTTTAGTTTCTGTATGAATGAAACGATCAGCATTCGAACAAATTATTAGAAATTTAGATGTGGCCTTTTTTGACAATGGGGAGGTGGTCACGAGCACTCTGACAATCAAGTCAATCAACTTGTATAGGTATAGTTTGGTGTGGGAACTGAAGACGTCAGCCACGTTAGTGTATGGACATTAAGAATAATGAGAGAAAAATTATTATGAGAGTGAAAAATTGCATTACCTTCAAATGAGATTAAGAGCTTTTTTGGTGAGGGAAGAAAAAAGTTTTTGGTGGAATGTGTTGTTGAAAAGTGTGGAAAATTGATAGTTCTCATAGAAATCTATACTTGAAAATAAGCTTGTTGAAAAGATTGAAAAAAATATGTTATTCCCAAACAAGCTCTAAGTGTGAGCTTTTATAATTGAAGATGATAAATAGTTACTATGAGATTAAAAGACGCGTGACATCTTCCTCGTGGTTGAGAAGTCTTCTCCTAGGTATCACTCTATCAGCCCTGTGATTAGGGGCATTATATGTTTCTAATAAATTGCCACCTTATACTTTAGGTTCGACGTTTAGAAATTGAATGAGAATTGTCTGACGCATAGATCTCACATTAACCAATCATTAAAAAACTTGCGCGGAAGATCTCTTGAAATAGGTGAATTAAGAGATGCGTTCTTATATTAAGAGGCTAATTGCCTCATCTAGGTCACGAAAAGTCGAAACCTTCATGGCACCTCGGTTGATATGATGCATCACTCGGCTACCTGAATCTATGGCCTCAACTAAGTCAAGTATGATAGTGACGTGGAGTGCAAAACTGATTAGACTTACACCTTGTTTCACGTGTTGGCACTTCGAGCCAAAGGTGGAGCTAGAGGGGGGTGGCGACCGTCCCCCACATTTTCCTCCATTCCATTTACTTCGAGGCAACTTGTAGTGGATAATGATCTTTGCCCCCGCAACATTTTTCAACGTCCCTACAGGTCTCGCCCCACAACATTTTACGACTTTCCTGAGTTTCCTCTATTTTTTTTATTTTTTTCTCGTTTCTCAAGTTTGGTTACTGGTGCAGCATGTTGAAGGAGGAGAAGGAGGACACTGGTTGTTTCTTTCCTAATTTTAATTCTTTTCAATTGGAAAATATTGGTCCAATAACCTAAAGACTAAAGTCCTAAAGCCTAATACTTAAGTAGACGTTAGACCCATGATTCAATTGCTTCCAATGAATCCAGTCCCTCAAGGCCAAGGAGAAGAAGTTGAAGAAGTAGTAGAAAGGTTGAAGTTTTTGTTGAGGAAAAACGAAGAAATAATTGGGCGCAACTGGTTAGTTTTTTTTTCTTTTTCTTTTTCTTTTTTATAATTCAGATTCCCTTTTACTTGGGTCTCACGTTTCCGACAACCAAAACTTTGTTTTTGTGGTCAAATTTAATGAAATTGATGAGGAGAAGGACTACGGTCCGTACTAGTTTTGGATGAAATATGAATAATGAAAATTTCAATTAATTGGTGATCTAAATATAGAAATTCTTGAATTTTGATTATAAACCTAAGATCGTCTTTTGAATTAATTAGTTCGAGGATGTCATTCATGGATGAAGCTGATTTATGGATGAAAATTTGAAACTGTTTGACTTCATTGAATTTAAATTTTGAATGTTGTGAAAACTTTTTTGCAATTATTGGATTTTGGTTAATGAAAAATGGCATTTTAAATGTTTTGGATATAACTTAATGGCCACGTGTAGGTGTGTTTTTTGGACGAAACGGATCAGAAAAAAGTGTTTCAATTTTCATTCTAAGAAATTTCGAAACCAAAATCTCGTTCCAAAATTTTCGAAATACCCAACCTTCGTTCCAGACTGAAATTCGAAATTTTCGAAAAGTTCCAATATTTAATATTTTACCAAGATTTATAATAATTTTAAGCATATAGAAAAAGAAATTCGAGGAATTGAATGTCTAAAATGAAATTAGTCCAAAATCTCAGCTAGTCAAAAACTATAATTAAAGTTATAAACCACAAAAGATACCAATATAACATCTATAAATAAATTTAACATAAATTTTTCCATTATGATCCAATAAAATAGAAGTCAAAAAGGATAATAATTCTACAATTATTGTTATTCTTTATTTTTTTCTTTACTAAGTAAAGTATTACCAGTCAATTATATGTTACATCTCACATTAATAATATTTTAATATTATTAATTATTCAATAAATTATTTTCTTAAATTTTATATCATTAATTGTTCAATAAATTATTTTATTCTTATTTTGGATCGGAATATTTTCGGAATCTTTTGGATCAGAATTTTGAAGTTTTGAAACTCGTTCCAATTTCAATCCAATTTTTTCGGAAAATTTCGAATTTTGAAAGTTTCGAAATCAGATTTGTTTGGAAAAACTCGGAACGGAATTAGATGGAATCGGATTTTCCAATCCAACTTACAGCCCTAGCCACCTGTCACGTGAAAATTATTGTCCAATTGTATAGATGAAATTGATACTCAAAATCATCGATTTAATCCTTTTAGTTCTTTTTTTTTTTTTTTTTTGGGCGACGTGCCTTCTCCATTCCCATATTTTCGTCCTAGCAAGATGTAATTTCTAACTCTGCCACTGCTTGGAGCCTTGTCAATTGAGGTGTGTAACCACCAGGATTAGAACAAAATTATTACAAAAAACTAAGAAAATTGAAAATTATTGTATCATCCTCAGAACAAATTAATAAAGAAGTTAGAGATACAAGTAATACAAACGTAATCGATAAACACATGGTTTCAATGGAGATGGCGATAAGCTTAAAAAAGGAATTAAAAATTCTCAAGAGACGGAGTATTTAATAACAATACTTATAATCACTATTAGTCGCGATCAATACATTTATTGGTTATAAATCCGTCACAGGTCATAATAAAGGACGAAAATATGTAATATTAGATACAGAAAAAAAATAAATAAAAATCCTATCACATCACAGACCAAGTGATAAATGAAGATAATGTTCTTGATTGGATTTTGTGATCATTGAATTGTTCCATTTGTTTGTTTCTGCAATGTAAACATGGTAGAGGAACAATGACCGTTGAATATGCGGGTGCTATGGCTAGTGGATTTTTGTGGGCGACCAATCGCGTTGCCACGACTCCTGTTCATGGAAAAGGACATGAGTTTTGCGCAAATTCAACGGTCTAATTTTTTTCAATTTTACTACATGTACGTAATTATTTACATTCACGTGAGATATGAAAAAAAAAATTTAAATTCCCCTTTTTGGATACACCATCTATATGTAAACAATTGTGTAACTCCTTCTTTCGGTACAAAGTAGCATTATTCAATTTTATAATCAGTTTTGCTACAATCACAATTAGGATCACAATTAGGGTCACAATTTGCCTACGTGACACAATCCTCTCTTTTCACACATCACATCATCTTTTAAATCAACAACAATAACACCTCCACATCAACAAATTGTCATCTACATTGTCATTAGGATCACAATTAGGGTCACAATTTGCCTACGTGACACAATCCTCTCTTTTCACACGTCACATCATCTTTTAAATCAACAACAATAACACCTCCACATCAACAAATTGTCATCTACATTGTCAAATGAATTGTGTACTTAGATTAATTCTTTTACAATTCAAGGGCAAATTGCACCCTGCGACCACAAAATATTGGGCAAATTTTCGATTGGACCATTATTAAAATTCAATTTAGAGCCTTCTTGGTGTAGAATAAATTGGAGGAAAATTGAATTTATGAAAGAACGTGTAGTTGAAAAGAGGATGAGAAATGTAAAAGTGATGAATCCTATAAAAATATGTGGTTGAAAATAAGTTTTGTGGGGAAGTTGTGTAAAAATTCTTGGACCAAATAGTGGCTTAATTTTAAACTTCACCTCCATATTATACACTAACATGTATTAACGTTAAATGGATATATTTTGCTTAGTTGGAAGTTATATTATAACTGATCTTCTACGTTGTCAGTATGTGGCATCCTGAAAATGCAAATAGTGAAACGAGTGTTATGAAAATATTAATCCTTTGCGTGAAATTGATTTTTCGAGAAGTGATTTTACAGGAATTGATTTTTTTTGTTAAGAATGTATGATTAAAAAGAAAAAAAGGAAAATGTGTCTTCCTTTACACCCACCGAGCCCCTGCTAACATCTCCATGATTGAGTTAAAACAAAAATTCATATGAATTTACATTAAGGATTAACTTTGTTAATTAACAAAAGATTAGGTACCAGATTGCGATAAAAAATAGACAGGACAAAATTAAAACTTTTAGAAAAGGTTGGGGCAAAATATAAAATTTAATTAGAACTAAATGTGAAAATTTTAGCCTGTGTTGGGCAAAGTGTTTAAAAACATGTTTTTAAACAATACAATTCCTCAAATTACTTTTTAACCACATATTTTCTCTTTCCACTTTTTCAACCACATATTCTACATTACCCCAAAAACAAAAAACAAAAAAACAAAAAAAAAAATATGTTTTTAAATACAAAACTTTTAACAAACCCATTCCCAAATATATAAGTTTTTTTCCATTTTCAAAAGGACCAGGAAATTGTAATGAATATGGGTTTGTTTGATATTGTTGAAAAATAATTGTTTTACTTTTGAATAGTGATTTTAGGAGAATCTACCTATATATAACAATAAAGTCCATACCAAAAATAATACGCACATATTTTCTCTCCTAAAATGACTTCCTATATATGGAAACTGTTGCAAAAAAAATAATGTGACAAGTGTTTATACAATTATTATGGTACATGTGCCATTAATAGCATTATAATTCTTGATATGATATTAATGGTATCAAGATTTTATTTTATTTTAATATATAAATTTTTTTTTTGTTTTGTAATGATTATTATTTTTTCGATAATTATTGTATTATATTGAAGTCAAAAAAATATGTAATATAAGTGTCAAATAAAATATCTCAATAAGAAGTTTAATACAAACTAACAAGTGAGAACAAACTGAAAATATATTATCCATAAAATCGTTTCAAAGATAGACCTTAAAAGTTTTTACTTCATATTTTTTACTTCTCCTTAATATTTTATTCATTTTAAATTATATCATTTAAATTTTATAATATTATTTATAAATTACTTTTTTGTAATAATTATTGTATTATTTTAAAGTCGAAAAATATGTAATATAGGTGTCAAATCGAAGATCTTAATGAGAAGTTTAATACAAACTAACAAGTGAGAGCAAACTGTAAATACATTATCCGTAAAATCGTCTCAAAGAAAAAATGTAAAAGTTTTAAATTATATTTTTTACTTTTCCGCAATATCTCATTTATTTTAAATTATATCATTTAAGTTATATAATACTTAGTATTTAGAAAACCTGAAATCGGTTCGACGAGAAAAAGGTTACAGGTCAAAGGTCAGAAAATTAAACCGATGTCGAATCAATTTTAATTAAAAATTTAATAAATATTTCAAAGATCACAAAAAAAATTAAAAAAAATATTTTTCAAATAAAAAAAACATTTACTAATTTGGAGATAAAATTAAATACACAAAAATATAGTAATAATATTCTTTAATTTCAAAATTATCAATTCAAAGCAAATATATATTTACGGTTATTAACTTTATTTATTATATTATATTTTATTTCAAAATATTTTAACATATCAAAAATAAGATAAAAATAACTTATTTAGAAGAAGAAATTTTAATAAACAAATAAATAATAAGTGTATATATATATATTGAAATAAAAAAGAAATTTAAAAAGAAAAGAAAAAGAAAAATTCTATAAATGTTAGGATTTCTAAGTTTTGATTAGTTTTGTACAAATTACATTTCCTATTATTATTATTATTATTATTATTATTTTTTTTTTTTTTTTTTTTTTGAATTCGATAATATTTTGTATTAACTGTTATTGTTTTATGTTTTTATTTGATATAATTGTATAATTAATATATTTTCAAAGATTTTGATCGAAATCACTATTACAAATAGAAATTTCGTGCATTACACGAGTAAAAATATTAGTGTTATTAAAAAATAATGAATCTTTTTTGGGTGTTTGTGTAATATACTAATATTATTTTACTGATAATATACATTTGAAAAAAAGACAGAGATAATCATGATTTTGTTTTAATAAAAATCAAACAGGGGTTGTATTTGAAAAAACATAATTTTTTTCTTAAACTTTTATAATATTTATACTAACATTAAATAATTGTATAAATAAGAAATTAATTTATAAAAGTAAATATATCTTTACGAGACAAAAATAGTTGTAATTATTATAATAGATAATATTCGTGTTCACGTGGGTTATCAACTAGTCTGCGGACGGAGAGTTTAGGGGTGGGCTATATGGGCCATCAATATATGGGCCCACCAAATGTAACGCTAAAACTAAAAGTTGCTCATCAAATTAAAAAAATCTAAAAAAATTGCACCAATCTAAATGTGGAAATTAGCCCCAAACCCATCCTCATTTCACAATATTTGAAGAATAACACCCTGCTCCAACATTCTGAAAATTATAACCTACACTGAAAACTATTCAGAGAAATATAACCCAATTAAAGAAATTGTTAATACAATCCTATATTTAATATATTAACAGATTTCAAGCGTAACGGCTCCTACATATCCTTCCAGGATGTTAATGCTGACGGACATCTTCATCCATACCGATCAGACAACAAAAAATCAAAATAACGTTTTTTTTTTAAATATGAGAAATCATTTGCTAGTTTCAAATCAAACTAATCTCTTTGAAATCCTATGAAATACTAAGCTTCCGTACTACACTTCAACGTCCAGACTGTGATCGCAATTAACAGGCTGAAATACTCAAAGCTGAGAAGACACTTTCACAGATTCCCTTTATTTGAAGGTGAGTGGATGTTTGTTTAAATAGCTGTATAATGATTAATGCAAAATTTTGAATCGGTTTTTGGTTTTCATTTTCAAGTAGGCTATAAAGCTAATACCATTTAGAACATTTTATTTTTTCCTGATGAATATTTAGAAATTTTTGTGGAACTACTGATTTCAACATTTGTGGACGTAAAAGTTCAGAACATTTATTTTTTTCTGATGAATATTTCGAAATTCTTGTGGAACGGCTGGTTTCAACATTTGTTAGACGTAAAAGCATTCATTTCCTTAATGAAGCATATTATGTAATGTGTCACGGATGCTAATTCATATGTTTCACTGCATTGTAATGTTAGAAATAATAATTCTTTATACAGCTTTCCGTCGATGGGTAAGAATCGATTGGACAAAAAACTAGCATCAGGACCCAAAATCAGAAAGAGGCCATCAGGTATTGGCTTGTTGAGGAACCACCGCAAAGTTCTTCGAACACCTCGCAGAAATAAGATTTCTAGAGAAGTGTCACTACAAACCCATGTAATTTTCCCGCAATCAAAATTTCATGTGAGTCCAGAATGTTATTTGAATTATATGGAATTGTAAGTATTATGTGAATTTTAATTTTCCTTACTTTTCTAAGGTTTGAGTAATCTATGATTCCAAGATTGTCTAATATTTGAAATTTCTGAATCCAAGAGTTAGGACTGAGTAATATGATTTAAACTAATTCAGTTTCCTATCTTCTTCACAAAATGCAGCAATGGGAATTCAAGGTTAATCCAGATGACTGGTTTCAGGGCAAAGTGAATGTGAAGTCATCAGATCTTATTGTTGCGACTTTGAAGCAACGAATCACAGATGAACAGAAAAGGATGTTTAGATCCACCTATTTTGGATATTACCTTGACATGGGAGAAATTGCAGTGAACCCCCAATTAATTCTTCAAGTTCTTTTGAGGGAGGTATATCAGCCAAATGAAAATGAGGTTTGGTTTCGGATCGGTAATGGTAATGTCAGGTTTGGCATCAATGAATTTTACTTGATAACTGGACTTCGATGTTTTGGCGACCAACATCGTGGAAAACATGCTTCCAGATATTGCAGATTAAGGTCGGAGTATTTTAGCCACCTATCCAACATCACGAATGACGATGTTTTTGATGTGTTCACCAGAATGTCAAATCGCAACAATCGCGATGTTGTTATAATGGGGATACAGTTCCTCGTCACATATTTGATGTTGAGCACAGCATATGAGAGATTTGTAGACGAATCGCTACTTCTCCTTGTTGATTCGATCGACATGAAATTTTATCCATGGGGAAAGGACATTTTCAAACTAACCATTACATCGATGCAACAAGCACTAAGGAACAAGCACATTACCGTCGAGGGTGAGGGCAGACCAACAATGAGTTATAGATTAAACGGTTTCGTCATTGCTTTCCAGACCAGGATTTTCGAGACCCTCCCATTCTTGGAAAGCAAGATATGCTGTAAAGTCTCGAACAAATGATCGAGAATTCTAAATTGGTCATCAGATCTTGATGGGAACACACTAAACCTTAACGTGGTGGCTGATTTTTTCAACCAGCCTGACGTAAGTCCATATTTTCAATCTTGTCAATTAATTTTTTTTTTTTTTGATGAGCTGATATTGAACCCCAGTTAGAATCAGTAAACACTTTTTTGATTAACACAGGTACATGTTGCGAAGATGATCCCTCAAGTTGCAGAAGCTCTCAATCCTCTTTACGTAGCAATGAAGCAAAAGAGTGGACCTACAGAACGACCACAGATCAAGGAACCACCTTGTGTCGTTATAAACGACATGATGACTTTGTGGTACAGTAAAAAAAAATTTCCGAGCACTCACTGTTGTGCCTCATTTCAACCAGTCTCAGAAATATACTCATCTGAAGAATGTTTCAGACTTTGAGAATGATGATTCATTAGTTTTAATAGAACACAAGAAACCTAATCATGCCAAGCCGAGTAAGGGGTCTGTCAAAAATCTGACAAACAATGGTTTTGCTATATCAGTTGTTGCAATGGAAGAGAGTCATGTTGTCACTGCCAAGGGTGATGCTGGGAATTACAAGGGGGTTGAAATAACTTACGAGATTGAAGATAGCGACGATGCATCCAAAAAACTGAAGGAGGAACACCCTAATTTATCTGGTAGTGTCTGTGGTGCATCAGCAGTTTTTACAGAACATATTCAAAATAATCCTGATACGACAGGTATGTGTTCACATAAGGGAAAAGAAATAGCTTACGAGGTGGAAGATAGTGAAGATGAATATGAGATACTACAGACAAAGGTCCACCACAATTTCTCAAATTTAAACCAGTGGCCTGGTGAAACTTCCAAGACACATACTACTGACAAACATGGTTACTCAAACTTTCATCTCTTGGCACCACATTCTCCCATTGAAACAACAAATATCAACCCCCAACAAACCTAAAAGATTACTATGTCAATCATGCTCTACCTACCTGATGCGAACCCATTTGGTGTTTGACCAAAAATTTTCATAATAATTTAATATCTTCCCAAAAAAGCTAAGATGGTAAAGAAAGTGATAAAACACCTTAACACAAGTTTAAATCTAACCCAAAATTCATTGATTAAAGAACCAAGCCCAATGGGTATCAACCAAACAATTCTCAAGGTGGCGGAAAATAAACAACAACACAAGAATAAAATATGCTCATGCAAAGTTGATTAATTTCCAAAGAGAAACAAGAGTAACAAGACTATTTTACCTCAACCCAAAGAGAGGAGCCTTACAAGAGAACATTCACATGAACATCATCAAAGTTGTGTGCTAGGGTTTGGAAATGATTATATATTGTACAAATTATGGGGCAAAAGAACTAATTACGAAAATTGCATAAAAAACCCTGAATTTTGAGTTATGCTTGTTTCGATCGACCGAACTGGTCAACTATCCACTTTCGATCAACCTAAACGACAGTTTCAGTTGATCATTACTCGGTTGAAACGAATAGAGGCTACGCTTTGAAAAGCCTACAGACTTTCGGTCAACCAGAATAACTTTCGGTCGACCGAAACCCCTGAACTTTCAAAAATGAGGAATTTGACTTCGGTCTTGTTTTCTTTCACGTGAACTTGATATTGGAGCTTGTAATTGAGTCCCGCCATCGACTTTTGGATCTTTTTGTGCCTCGAATCTCGTCATATGGTCAACTGGCACGTGCATCGAGATTTTACTAGGGCCCCCGGCACTTGTTTCGTTGTTTGGCTTCTCAGGATCTTATCACTACCCAAGACGGGTCTCTTCCAGTCGAATCTAGCACTCGACACCCTATATCAAGGTACGTGTCATATGGAAATCTTTCTTCTGCCCATCGTGCTTTTACATACAATATTTCTCATATCATTGAGCTAGCGACATATGAGGCAGCATGTCATGATCCCAAATGGCTACGTGCTATGAATGATGAAATTCGTGCCTTGGAAGAAAACAATACTTGGTCACTTGTCCCACTTCCTCCAGGTCATCATCCCATTGGTTGTAAATGGGTGTTAAAAGTCAAATTTAATTCTTCTGGTACAGTTGAACGACATAAAGTACAGTTGGTGGCAAAGGGGTTTACACAACGAGAAGGGATTGACTACAATGAAACTTTCGCTCCAGTTGCGAAGTTAACGACAATCCGATGCTTACTTGCTGTTGCCTCCATTCGAAACTGGATTTTTCATCAAATGGATGTACATAATGCCTTCCTTCATAGTAATCTTGATGAAGAAGTCTAAATGACTCCCCTACCTGGATTTCTTCAACAGGGGGAGACACCACTTGTGCGTCGACTTCACAAATCTTTATATGGATTGAAACAAGCATCTCGCTCTTGGTATCAAAAATTTGTATCTGCTGTTATTCAGTTTGGGTTCAAACAGCCACATGCCGATTACTCACTCTTTACAAAGGTCAATGGTGATTCATTTACAGTCATTCTATTAGTCATTCTATTATATGTGGATACTATGATTATCACAGGAAGTGATAAAGAAACAATTTCTACTACAAAAATGTTCCTTGCATCTCAATTCAAATTGAAAGATCTTGACACATTAAAATAATTTTTTGGAGTAGAAATTGCTCGCTCAAAATGAGGATCTCAATAAATCAAAGGACGTATACTCTTAATATTCTTCAAGATGTCGTATTACTTGGAGCGAAACCTGCAGCATTTCCCATGGAACAATCATTGAAACTTAATTTGACGGATGGAAAATTGTTAAAAGATCCCACATATTATCGACGATTGCTAGGGAAGCTCATTTATATTACCATTACTAGACGGAAAATCTCATATTCAATCAACACACTTAGTCAGTTCATGCAGACACTAAGATAGACCCATCTTGATGCAGTTCACCAATTGCTCCGATATTTGAAAGGGGCACCAAGACGAGGATTATATATATTTCTCATCAAAAGGGAAATTGCAGCTAGTAAGATTTTGTGATGCGGATTGGGCTGAAGATGTCATTACACGACGATCAGTTACGGGATATTGTATATTTCTGGGAAAGAAACTTATATCATGGAAAAGTAAGAAGCAAACGAACATATCCAAATCTTTAGCAGAAGCGGAGAATAGAGCGATGACTTTCATTACTTATGAGCTTACGTGGTTGAGACAATTGCTGACAGACTTACGTTTCAGTCATCCACAAGCAACAATACTATATTGTGATAATCAAGCAACAATGCATATTGTCGCTAATCCAGTATATCATGAAAGGACAAAACACATTGAAATAGATTATCACATTGTTTGTGAAAGAATTGTTAAAGAAGAAATCAAGACTGCCTATATTTCAAGTAATAATCAGATTGCTGATTTGTTCACTAAAGTATTAGGCAAGAAGGCTTTTCACCGTTTCACTTGCAAGTTGGACACTTTCGACATACATGCTTCAACTTGAGAGGGGGGGGGGGAGGGGGTAGGGTATTAACAAATATCTAATTTACCTTATTTGTAGAATTGTATTTGTAGTAGGATATTATTTAGTAATCTTTTATTTTAGGTATAACTCATTTTCTTGTGGAACAAGTTGGGCGTCCTAGGGTTGATGTATATATATATCTTGTAATATGCTTCATTATTGATTGAATCAATATATACAAGAGATTTATTTTTCTCTAAACATATTTTCTTTCACAAACTTTTACATTAGAAGACAAGTTTCTCTGTACTTTCCTCTTTTAAATTTCTAGTTTTGACACTTATATTTTCATGGTTTAATATCTTTTTAAGTGGACATTTCATATTTTTAGTATATAGTTTTGATCTAATGCCAACAACTGGCACCGTTATGGTGCCAACGGTAGACACATTGCTGTGACCCCACCTGTCTGCTTCTGGCACCTGCCAACGGTTGGCACTATATCAAAAGAAAATTAGTATATTTTTGTCATCTTATATTTGAAACGTGTACTTGATTCTAATACGTTGTTAGCAGTAATTTTCGAAAATATCTGCAGAGTGGTCTCAATTAGGTATGTCAACGAGTCGACTCGAGCCGAGCTGGCTCGCGAGCCGACATCAAGACTTTAGCTTTTTTTGACTCGAGCTGAGCCAAAGCTCAACCAAAATTTAGAAGCTCGGCTCGAGCTTCTTCGAGCCTAGCCAAGCGGGACCGACCCTTTTTTTCACGAGTCAAACGCTGCGAATGAATTGTAATTACTTAAACATATAATATAATTTATGTACACAATAAATGTAGTTAAAATATCAAACATAAGATTCAATACAAATTTAAATGTAGATTTCGTAAAGTCTATACTAAATTACTAATTGTTTTATATATATTTAATAAAGGTTACAAGTTACATTGTTACAACCCTCCTCCTTTTTCTAGGCTTGGGACAGGCTACGATCAATATAGGCGGAGTTAAAAATTGTACACGAATAAAAAAATTTCTTGTACAATTTTTTTAAAAACATAATAGTTTAAATTACACAAAATGATTTTTAAAAACTTGCAATTTCTTTTATCTTAAATATTGCTCCAAGTCCTCGGCCATGATGCTGTCAACTTTATCTTGAAGTCGTAAATCTGCACATTCATAATCCTTCAAGCATACAAAAGCTTCTAATATGTCTTCCTTCAGTCTTGATCGTTCGTCTGAAAAAATCCTAACACTTAAAATAAATGCAGCCTCCGATGCCACGGTGGACACTGAAGGTGTTAGTAAATCACGTGCAACTTTTGCTACAATTTTTGTAACTTGTTGTGAATTTACAAACAAAACACAACCTATTTATAGACAAAAATACGTGGAAAAATCGAAAATATTAGATTTCAAATTCAAATTTTGAAAGAAAGAATCTGTATTTTACAAATATACAGACCAAAATCGTTGCAGCAGCCTAGCACACGTTGCATGTTGCAGGCAGACACGAGCCGACCTGTGTGGCTCGACAGGCCACAGGGTCGGGCCGGGGCTCGGCTCGGTCCTTCGAGCCTCGAGCTGAGCGTAATTCGAGCTTTTAACGAGTCGAGTCCAAATTATCTGAGTCGACGAACCGTTTTGACATGCCTAGTCTCAATTAATGTATATATGTCCCCAAAAAATAGAGATCTACAATTCAAGAGTTTCCCATAAGATTTTTCAAAATTTCCGGACATGAAATGTTCACGATTCTCAATCTTATAATCAAATAGGTGTTTACTAGACTGATAGATTGTTACCAAAGTGTCTGTTTGTTTGACTTTTTGTGGAAAATAAATGGAATGTAAATTATTTGATTGATTTATTTGTGTTTTTTAGGTAAGATGTGAGGTTAAAAATTGAAGAGAGAAAATACGAATGATTAAAAAATTGTATGAAAAATTGTGTAAATTAATTTTTTTGTCGATTTTGTCCTCTAGTGTTTTAATTTATGGCCGCCGAACGTTCCCTTGGCTCGGAAATATCTGCACAAGTACGCCCAATGAACATTTCTCGTATAATTGACCTAGAATTGGGAGAAAAAAAATGTTTCGAGTGGATTTGATTGTTGTGTAACATATGTGATGATCATCATTAAAAAACAGAACGAAGTTTGGAGTGATGATCATCGTTGTCCGTTGACATTTTTTTACTCAAAATATACCCCTTTGTTTCGATGTTGTGAAATGTTCGTGTGGTATTTTTTATTTTTAAATTCAGTATATATAAAAGATTTAAATTATAAATATTTTTTTAGATAAGCGAGTAGTACTTGATAATTCTTTGAAATATTTGAATAAAAATTTAATTGAGTATTTAATATTTATAGACATGATAGAAAGTCGAAGAAGATTACTGTTGAAATATAATGCATTAGGATGAGCAACTTTTGCTTTGAACCTTCATTTGTATAAGCTTAGATAATAGATCAATCATATTATTTTTTCGTATAAAACTTTGATTCTCTATTGTGTTAATTATTTGAGCCCTGAACTCTCTTAAATTATGTAAGCGCTATAGAGAATTAACTTAAGTAAAAACTCTCATTTGAATTGGTGAAGTTCACCTTTACATAGTAAATGTTCTATAAAGATTAAAAAGTACTCTAAAGTACTCAATTTGTATTGTTTACAAGATATAGTCATTGTTAGAATCATAGGTTATCGTTACCAACATTTGATAAGTATCACTTATTTACATAATAGAAATGGAAATACGTTGAAACTCTGAAGTACTTCTTATCTAAATAATTGATAATTAGATTGCTAATTAAACGTAGTTCGTAAGATCTCCGGTCATCGAGTTAGATTTCCAATAAGTTTACACATTATTTAGGATTTAAACATTTCCTGCTTTGCGCTGTTTATTCTCTCTAAATAACACATTTGTAAACATGTCCATTGGTCATTCTTGGATAAAATAATGTTCCATTTGAGAACCACAATCAAATGGTATTATTTCTATGGTGTATTCTTACTTCAAAGCTAAAGATACTTATTAATACATATGCATTATCTTTTAATATTACCCTTCTTCGTTTTCATTGATCTTGTCGACTTTTTCCATTAGTGTTGGGGTTTGTTAAACTTTACGACAATATAAAGATTAAAATGTGTTAACTGAAATAAGTCTTCAATAAGTGAAATGATTAAGTGTGATTTCAACTTTCAAGTGCAAAATGTGTATAATAGAGAGTCTCGACTTTTCATAGTGTAGAATCTAAACCACTAGATCATGTCCCAACTTGAAGATGTACAATTTAAAGGATAAAATGAATTTGTGTCCAAAGATGCAACCATTGGAAAAAGACATATTGAAATATATAAATTTGACCATCCTAAATCCATTTTCTACACTCAAATCAATTTTAAACAACTGGTTTTTAATCCATCATTTCTCCAAATTCCATCTAGATGATTCTCAAATTATCTTTGAGTTTTAGTGTTCAATTTTTTAGTACTCGATATCATTCGATCTAATAGAGTATAATCAAGTTTTGGTTCATATGTCAAAATTAATATTGTACTATAATAATTTTGGAAGAAGTGTTCGCTCAAAATAGTGTATCGCAAGCGCACGGATCGCGTACAAGTAATAAAGTGGACTTTTTTTGGGTCTGGATTGTCGATCCACGAGGGATGTATACTCTAGATTATATAACTTTAATTAATTTAATTCTAACAACAAAGAGAAACACACAATTAAAAAAGATGGATTTTTGTAAATACTAAATTAAAGAAAATAATTCTAAACCGAATTAAAATAAGGAAAATGGAAGATAAAATAGTTGGGATTCATGATTTCACTTAACTCTCGCTTAAGTAATTTCTCAACACATGCAAATTAATAAATTACTCATTTACAATGTTAGACCCGATTTTCCAAGCTTAGTTAATTACCTCTCTCGAGTGAAATCAACCCTAATCAATTGGTATAACCTACTATATCTCTATGTCGATTAAGGCTCAATCAATTGTATTAACTCTTTGTGAAAATAGCTCAATGGATCATCTAGAGTTTAAGGTATATCTCTATCCTTAACAAGAACCTAGAGCATTTGTTATTTGGTCTAAAATGCATAATATCTCTCGATTATCATACACTTCACAAAACATATATTTGGTGATCAATCAAACACATGGAATAATCTCAACAACAAACACACATGAAATAAGCTCAACATTAATAAACAAACATTAAAATTACTTAAACTAAGTTAAGCTACATCAATTATCCCAACATAAAATAACTAGCCCATTATATAAATATTGCACAAAAGTTGAGGTTTACAAAAATATATCACAAAATATAGAAATCAAAGATTAAAAATACAAGATAATGAAACAAATCACTTTCCTTGATATTTGCCCCAAAATTCCTTGAACTTTGTTTTGAATCTTCACCTCACTTCTTGCTTCCTTGCTCCAAATGGTTCTAGTAACTTAGAAACAAAAATAAACTACAACTAATTTACAAACAAAATCAAAGAAAAGAAAAGAAAAGAAAAGAAAAGAGAAAGAAAATGGGGCTAGGGTTTGTCAAGAATTGGCATTCTCTTGAAGTGAGAAGTGGGGGTATATATACCCCCAAAAATCTGACCTAAAAAAGGTCCAAAAACGCGCCCCTTACGAGCCAAACACGACCTTAACTCAAAATAAAAAAAAAAACAGAAAATAAAATCCGGTATTGGCCAGAAAGTTGCCTACGCGATCGCGTGGCTGAGTGCCTACCGATCGCGTGGTTGTGATGAAAACTCTCGGGTTGGTTTATGGCCTGACTTCGCGAACGCGAAATGGTCGAACCACGCGATCGCGTGGTTCACCTGCAGCTCCGTCGTTCCATGATTTTCAATTTGGTCATCCATCTTCTGGTCTTCTTCAATTTAGTCCTCACATTTTGACTTTTATTACAAATATGCCCATGAAATATTTGCAAAGTAGATCCTCCATCTTTCTGAGATGTTGCAATTGAGTCCCCGAACTTTTGATTTCTTTCGTTTAGGTCCTTGGACATCAAATTTGCTCATCTTTTAGCCTGATTGCACTCCAATCTTGTCCATTTGCTTTCCAATTGAGGTTGTACCTAATTGTACAAGATAAACACAAAATATAAGTAGATATTTGCTCAATTTGTCAATTAAATTGTCTATTTAAAAGCACAATAAGTGTGTAAAATGCACACTTATCAAGAAGCGTTGTATTTTGAGAGATAGATATTCATTCATTCTGTTGCCACTAGTTATAGAGAGCGAAATTACATTCGCATACATCACCTCATTTCACCTCCTTTCACCTCCGTACAATTTTTACATCATATCATATCATATCATATTACAATATTATATATAAAAGGAAGAGTACTTCCCAAAACAAGTTTTTGAACTTTTTTCACATAAACTGTCTTTCCTAAAATTAAAATATTTCAATGAACTAGAATACTTTTGATGATTATACTATTATTTTAAAATAAAAAATATACAATTTGAGTGTTAAATCGAAGATCTCAACGAGAAATTTAATACAAACTCACAAGTAAGAGCCAATTATAAACATGTCACTTCTAAAATTACATCAAAGATTAAAGGTAAAAGTTTTATTTTTCACATTTTACTTTTCCAAATGTCTCACTATTTCAAAATTGTTTCATTTAAGTCCTACAATAATATTTATAATTTCTTAACTAAATTTAATTTGATTCTAAATAATTAATTTCAATTCGTATTATCAAATTAAAAGAAATAATGAATATTCGAATAATTTTTGCAACTTCATATTTTGATAAATTCATTTGTCATTTTAAAATTTATTTTATTTATTTATTTACTCATTTTTTTTCATTTTTAATACTGTAGATTTAAATGATCAAAATATGCAATATATATATATATATATATATATATATATATGACTTTAGCAATTAGTTTAAATAATTTTTATCAAAATAAAAATAAATACATGCTAGCAAACTGATTTTATTTCAAAATAGGATATGGTCAAACACAATTATTTAAAACGTATAAAAATAATTTTTCTGTAATACAATCCTTTAACTACTGGGTAGAAAATGAAAAGTCACATTGTATTTGAAATTATTGAATAAATTTTGAATATTTAAAATATTTTGATAGTTCATATATATGATTTTTAAATTTTTTTTTTTTCAATTTCTATCAATAGTCGCGGTTTCACGTTATAGACCGATTTATATGAAACTTAACTATTTGATTTTGATTTTTTGAGAATTGATTTTATGAAAAGTGATTATTATTATTATTATTTTTTTAAAGTAGAATAAAAATATTGTAATTTTTTTTTTTAAATAATTTTTGATTGAGCATTAAGATTCAGAGAAATTGATTCTTGAAAAATCAATTCTTTTTTTCAATTCTATATGGGTAAGTAATAATAAAGTATTATATCTTGTGAGTTAAACAGTCTCGCCACTTTTATAAATTGAGATGCGTAAATGATTTCTTGGTGTTGACCACAAAATTCGACTGAACATTGGACCCAACACGTCTCAACTCCTCCCTCTTGAACACGTGGATCCCCTGTGTACTGTAAGAAACAATCAGTTTGCAAAGGGGGCCGAGGTGGCTCCCGTTTGTACTCTGATGTCAAAGTCAGTGCTCATTTCAAGCAAATATAAATTGAGTGTAGGAAATATGAGTGTGTAAAAGAGAGAAAAGGGAGTGAGAGTAAAATATTCAATTAAGAGTACCAAGATGTAACCCCTTACTGGGAGACTTACCTGTTCTATTTATAGTTACATTCAGTTACCATTATCATGACACGTGTTTGGCCTTTACACGTGGCTTCTCCCCATCTGTTGGTCAAGTTAACCATTTAGTTGGTCATAATCATTACAGTCTACTATAGTGTTATGACGGCTATCACATCAATGGTAAAGGCACTGTCCCATCAGATCGCAGTTTGCTTACAGGTTCTGCGTTGGGGACATTTTCGCCTAGCCTAGCTGCCGGTCCTTGAGGTTGCTTCGGACGATGCTGCTTAGGAAGATGGTTCGGCCATAGAAGGAACATGCCTCGGAATGCCTCGACCAAATAATAACCACGTAGGTAGGCCCCCACTTAGGTGGTTATTAGGTTCCATATGCGACACATCACACATAATTAAAATGCGGTCGTAACACTTGGTATATAAAGTTAAATATACTTGCAATATTATTCATTCGGTAAAATTTAATTAAAAATAATATTTCATATTGTTTAATGGGAAAAGTACATAACTACACAAAAAAAAAAAAAAAAAAAAAAAAAACTATCACTTTTTAAATCTAACAAACTTAAGGTTTTTTTTTTAATTAAAAAAAATCAGGTATTAATCAGTAATTAATAAATATAATAAATACAAAAATAATTATCAATTAATATTATATTAAAACTAATATAATATTAAATAAATAAATAAAAAAACTTAAACAAGACTTACAAAGTTCCTTCTCGTTATCCCACCAAGGTCCACCACTAGACACCCACCCACCCACCAGACCCCACCAGGTCATAGTTGATCACACTAAGTCACATTTCGATAACAATAATAAATTTAGTCACAAATTTCACCCCCTGTCCCACCTCACTCTCCCTACCCCACACCACACCACCCTACCCTACCCCACCACCTCTATCACAGTTAGTTACACAAAGTCATAATTTGGTCACATATAAAATTTAACCATCCACCCCCATTCCCACTCCCACCCCCACCATATCCCATCCAACCCCGCAAAGTTATAATTGGTCACACAAAGTCACAGTTCGTCACAATTACAAATTTAACTCAAATTTCACCAGCTCCAACCCAACCTACCCCCACCCGCACCGTCACAGATCATCATACAAAGTTACATTTCAGTCACAATTACAAATTTAATTACAAAACCCACCCAGACCCCACCCCGGTCACCACCAAGAAGTCACAGTTGGTCAAACAAAGTCACAATTCGATCACAATCACAATTAGAACTAATATAATATTAAATAAAATAAACCAAACAATACCTAATTCAGTAATTCACAACCTATCTCCCCCGCCCACTTCACCTACCCACCTCTCGAAGTCACAGTTGGTCACACAAAGTCGCAATTTGATCACATCTACAAATTTAATACAAATTTAACCCCTACCCCAACCACACCACCCACCATGTAAAGTCACTGTTGCTCATACAAAGTCACGGTCACAATTATAGATTTATTGAAAACTCCACAATGCCCCCACTCGCCCTACCCTGAGAGTCACAGTTGGTCACACAAAATCACATTCAATTATAATTACAAATTTAGTCTCAAATTTCACCCCATCCCACCACACCCCACCCCACTGCAAAGACACAATTGGTCACATAGTCACAGTTGGAGATTTTTAGTTACAAAATTTACCTCAAACCATCCCACCCCACTCGCAAAGTCATAGATGGTCATCCAAAGTCACAATTCGATCACACAAGGTCATAGTTCGATCATATTAAGTCGCATTTCGGTCACACGAGGTAACATTTCGATCACATGAGGTTACAGTTCAGTCACATAAAGTCAAAATTCGATCACACGAGGTCACAGTTCGATCACAATTCACACATTCATATTTGACACGATTGTAGGTCACATCACATCTTCGTCCAATGGTCACACAAAGTCACAATAGTCACAATCTCTAATATAATTGGTCACAATCATCCTTAGTTGGTCATATATTATTTATTTATTGTTAACAACTTGCTAGTTTCATCCATAATTGGTCACATATTATTTATTTATTGGTCACACCATTCGTTTTCTCGGTCATTATCAGCCAATTTTTTTGTTACAGTTGCCTAATAATTAGTCACATTTCGTATTCGTCACAATTCGCACGAAGTCACATTTAGTTGAGATTTTGGTCACAATTATAAATCACAATATATCACCCTCAACCCACCCCATTCCCCAAACATCCCAACCTAACCCCACCCCTTTCTTCTTCCCCTACCCACCCCCAAACAACTCTGACTCCGGTGGCAGCAGAAGCATCTGTCCATATCCCCTCTCGACACTGCTGCCAACATCGTCGGCATCGGCATCATGAAGTCTCAAATCCCCACCACCATCACCATCGACATACCGCAATGGCGCAACCACCACCGAAGCCCCAACCATCACACATCACCATCATCATCACCGCCACGCCGCAGATTTGCCTCCAATCATCAACACAAACCATCACATCAAAATCAATCATCACCACCACCACATCTAATTCAATATCATAAAATCCTTCACCAAAACCACAACCATCGATGTTGACTCTTCCTCATCTAGGTTTGGATTTCCCAAAGGGTCCTGACTTCTCATCTAAGATGTTATTTCAGATAGGTAGTAAACTAAAACCTCGTTCTCGTCAACATTCTGAAAAAGCTGGTACAACGATCTCACAGTGGAGATCGACGCCGCTGCTAGCAGTTGTGATTTCCAGTGGTCAGATTGTCTCTGTCACTGCAGCAGTGGCGATCTCCCAGCCCGTCTGCCTTAGCCTCCGCTGAGACTCGCAACTAGTCACTGTTGAAGGTGGCGATCTGACCACTGTCGTCGGAGAAGTAGTCGAAGAAAGATAGTCGATAGAGAGAGAAGCAGTTGGAGTCTTGGAGATGGTGCAAGTCTGTTGATCATTGATTTTTGGAGAAATAGAATAGATTTGGATTTAAATTAGTTAATTATATATTAATTAATTACCACTTGAAAATTAGAAAAATTTGTTCCTCACAAGAATTTTGAATTGCATTTTTCAAATACATGTGCCCATGTAATTTTTCATTGTTTAATTTGTTACATTCATTTAAATATAGGACCACAAGTATTTAATCAGTATTGTTAAAGTTTATATGAAATAAAATATTTGTTTAATATAATTAAATATCAAATATTGTATTAAGATAATTAGTACCAATTCTAATAGTATTAATCGGGTAGTTAACAATGTGTTCGGATAACGTGTTATAATCGGCACGAATTTTCAAACTACTTTTTTAACCACACAAATTTTTCCTTTCCAATTTTTAACCAGAAATACTACTCGAAAACAAAAATAACACTAATCATTACTATTTATAATAGTTTCCGAACAGTTGCTAATTTGTAATAATTTAGAAATTATATTTTGAAACGATTAATTACTTCAATAATCACTAATATTGAATAGTTATCGAAATGAGTTATGCAAATGGCAATTGGAAGTTTTTTTTTTTTTTTAAATAGTAAGTTATTCATGTTATTAATTATTACAATCGTGGTCACTTGTAAAAAAAAAAAAAAAATTGCTGAAATAGGTACCCTTTATTCAAAGCCTTTAAAAAAAAAAAAAAAAAAAAAAAAAAAAAAAAAAACTCATTTTCAACCAACATTCTATTAATAAACTAATCTAAATATAAATTCAAAAAATTTCCCACCTTTTAATAACCCATTCTCCCAAAATTTACAGTTACAAACTATATTATTTGAAATAATGGGTCTCAAACACGACTTAAGTAAACATTCTCTAAAAAAATCACTATTACAAAATTCATTTTGCTAATAATGAGGGCCCAAATAAGGACCAAATATGTTCACAAAAAAAAAAAACGTAATACATAAAGGGAGAGCACTTCCCAAAAACAGATATTGGCTCATTTTCTCACCTAAAACATTTCCTAAAATGGTAATTAGTAGTATTAATTAATTATTATTCATTTTGAATAAAATTCAGATTTAAATAATCTAATTGAATGTGAATTTTCAAATAACTGCGTTTTCCAGTTCCCAAAAATTCTTGGTTCGCCTCCCTCTTAAAATTCAATTACAATTTTTTAAATCCGTAAAAAAAAAAAAAAAAAAATTGTCAATATCACATAAATATTTTTTTTTTTCGAAAATAGAAAATGAAAGATGATGAAATACGAGCGTCTATCGATCTATTTTTTCTTTTCGATCCTTTTCATTTTAATAAAATTCCAAACGTATATCACAGATATATCTATTTTTTTTACTTATTACAAATTATTTTTAAATGTAATTTTGTTTACCCATTTTAAGCTTTAAATCATTTAAATTAAAATATTTAAAGAAATTTTCTTAAACGATAAACTTACGAACCGCAAAAAAAATAAATAAATAAGGCTTGCGTAATTGTGCATTTTTTTTTGTAATTAATTATCTTCCTTCGTTTCTCATTTTTATTAAATATTACTTTCAAATATTAATATATGATATATGTGAATAACAAATGATGGATGTAACACTAGTTTTCTTTAGCCTCAATTTGGGATAGTGTTTCAAAACATGCTTTTAAACAATATAATTGCTCAAATCACTCTTTAATCATATATTTTATTTCACATATTTTTAACACATATTTTATCTCCAAAACATAAAAAAAAAATTTAAACACAAATATTTTAACTGACAGAGTCGTAAAATACCAGTAAGTCAACATTTCAATTTTTTTTTTCTACACGCATCTTGATTTCACCTTTAATTTTCAAGTTACTAACAAATAAAATTAATAAATCATGCACATGATTTAAATTAATATAATATAATTTATAAAATGGTATATATATTGACACCAAGATTTTTATTAACCACAATACATTTTAATTGTAATTAATATCCCTAAATTTTTCTTATTTTTAAACTTATGTTCCTAATTTTTTTATAAACTTTTTATCATTTATTATCTATTAATTCTCACATCTTGTCTATACAGACGATTTTCGTCAAAAATATTTATTGCGAGGATGAAAAAGTTTATTTATCTCTTATATTTAATCAAAATAAATAACTGATACAAAAGTCATAAAATATTTGCCCCATTTTTTAATGCAGAATAACATATATAATATTTTGATAGATAATGTGATTAGAAACAAAATATGTTAATTAATTGGGGATTAAAAATAATAATGAGTTGGAAAAAAGTTGAGGACATAGGAACAAAAATGAGCAATATAGAAGACATTTTTTGTAATTAAAATGTGGTGTAGGTATAAAAAATTGTTGTCTAAGTGTAATTACCCTTCATAAAATTTTGCTCCAAAAAAATTCTAGGGAAAAAGGAGAGGAGAAATTACATATATATATATATATATATATATATATATATACATACATTACTATAGAGAGTGACATATAAGCTTTGCTTTACATTGTTACCGTACTAAAATATTGTTCGATTTTGGTTTTAAAAGAAAGAAAAAAATTCTTTTAAGGTTACATTTTTCTTCTCTCAAAAGTATGGTTGCAAGCATGAAAAACGGGTGTAAAGAAAATAAGTTTCAGGCAAATTAATTTCTAAGGAAAATAATTGAAGATATTTTGGTGTATTTGATTGAAAGTGAAATTGATATTTTAGAGTGTTAAATATGGAAAATGAATTCTCAACTAAGTTCAAAGAAAATATTTTCCTTATTTCAAGAAAAATCAAGTAAATTGAGACAAGACATGAAATATTTTCCACCCGTCTGAAACACAATCAAACGGATCAATTTCATTGTAAAAATGGTACAATCAAACAGACCGTAAATTCTCTCTTCTTTTACACAAATATTGATATATTTAGATATTTTCAATAAACTAAACAAAGTTAACAATCGTTTCTAGTTTATTGGAAAGCTTATTCTACTGGTTAATGTAATCAATAAATTATGTCCATCGCACGTGAGACCAACAATGCTCTATTATTTAATATTGTATTATTTTAAACTGATTAATTTATGTTTTTGGTTCTGTTAGCAACACTGTAGTATTTATAAATTGACTTATTTATTTTGTCGAAATAAAATGAGTAATTAAAAGTGGAGAGAGAAAATATGTGTTTTTAAAATGTGATTGAAAAATTATGATGAGATCCAAGAAAGTCAAAGCTTGACACACGTGCTGACAGGACCCATGACAAGATCCGAGGTCAATGAGGTACAAGAATTGTTGGTGGGACTCATTTACAAAGTATGGAATCAAGCTCAAATGGAAGACATCAATTTCTAACGAGAATGAGTCATGTTTGAGATTCAACTAAAGTTTTGACAAAGATACCATCCGAATTTGAGATTCTCTAATTCTTGAAGAAGTGTAGTCCTTTTTGTCTAGTTTTCAAATCATTTTGAATCACCTCAGTCGAACATCAGGATCAAAAGTTATGACAAAATGCTGAAGGAGGCGCGTGCAGAGTTTGGACAAGACCGCGTTAAATGACTAGAAATGTACTTACGACCGTAAGTATATAAGTTACGACCGTAAGTTTATATATGTCTAGAATTCTAATTTTTTTAATTTTTCATTTCTTTTATTTGTATTATAAATACCTTCCATTATCAAACCCTAAAAATAACTTAGTTCATTTTGAAGCTCCATGTGGAAGAAATTTGTGAGATTAAATCCCTCCTTTTATCAAGCCTCTTTAAGGTAATGTTCCCAACTACATTAGAGTATAATTATTCTTGTGTTTTTGGAAAAATCTTGGAATTTACTTATTCATCTCTATTGGGTTAAGAATCATTTTTCTTGAAATTTTGGGAATAATGAGTTCGGGTTAAGATTTATTTTTCAATCTTGAAATTTGATTCATTATATCCATTTGGTTATATTTATTCCTTAAAATTTTGGCTGGATTAAACTTGGGTCAAAGTTTATTTTACCATTTTAGCTTTCTTGGGTTGATTCTAAATTATTGTGAGAATTTTTGGTTCAAAAACCAAAGAAATTCGCATCAAATTATGTTGTTTATAAATTGATTTATAAATTTTAACAATTGAATTAAATAACAGAGGCTTTGAGGTAAAATGTGTCGTTACAAAGTGGGAGAGAAAATGTATGCGGTTAAAACGTATTTGAGAAATTGTCTTATTTATAAATTGAGTCTTTATTTGGTAAATGTTTGTTTATAAATTTTGTTTATTTACAGTTACGTGGCAACATCACATCGATTCACATTGGTCTATTTTTTTAAAAATCAATAATTTCAGTTGTTGAAAAATTCTCACGCATTATTTTTTATTTTTTAAAAAATAGATCAATGCAATGTTTATACGTCGTCGTTTATAATAAAATTTTATAAACAAACTTTTCAAAAAGATTTTGGTTTATAAATTGAATGATTGTGTTAAAAATATTACAGGCCGTTTGGCTACTGTTGGTTTTTTCAAATTTTTTTGAAATAATTACAATTTTTCATATTATTTTTTAATTATACATATTTTTTTGCTTCAATTTTTTATTACAAATTTTACCTTATAAAATAAATAAATAAATAAATAAAAATTGCTGCTTAAAGCCGCCGAACGGTCCTTGAATGTTACTCCAATTTGATTTTGTAATAATTGGAGTTGTTGGTTTCTGCAAAATGATTGATAGTTTCATATAGTGGGCGGTCAACGCCTTGCCGACACGGCGGTGCCAGTGGAAAACGACTTTTTGGCCACCACAAGATTTTTTTTTAGTTCAATTAGTATTTTATTGGGAATTACACGTTGATTTTCCTTTTTTAATTCACAGGGTTCTTTAATGTTCAAGAATTGATTGGGTAAGCAAGAAAATAAATAACAACGATGTAAAATTTTCGGATCGTCAAAGTCTTTCACTATATAATAAATTATTATAATTATATAGAATTTCACTCACCAATCCAATCTCATAGATTATAGAGAAAATACTAATAAGGAACTTTTATCTAACCCAAGTTTCTACCCTTTGAATTGTCTTACAAAGAGTTCACAAGGAACTATAAAGATAAAACTCTCTAATTCTCTATAATTAGTCTCACATAAGATTCACAATATTATGACTCCATAACACACATATTTATAGGTAAAAATAACCCCTAGAATATGTAGAATTCGTGTCCAAGTAAGATTCTGTTGGAATTATATATGCGCATAGAATATAATTCACGACATTCGAAATAAAATGTATATTGATTGCATTAATATAAAGTTGCGTTTGTCCATGTGTCGATTTAATATTACAGATTGAGTGTTTAAGTTGTTAAACACAGAAAGATTCAATTTGTAATTCAATCTAAAATTAACGTTCACGATCAGTAAATAAATATGGACAATTTATTTTGATAAGATCGTCTCGATTTTATTAAATCATATCTTTGACTTTGGTAATAAAATTGAGAGTACGTTTGGAACGTATTGGACGGGACCAGGTGAAATTAATTTGTGACATTGACCATACAAGTTTAATTTTACTTGACTATTGTACGTGGGACCTTAATCCTAATCGGATAATGGACTTCGATTACTAACTTGAAGTTCTTTGAGGTATCAATGGGTGAGATCAATTGCTGATCAATATCTCGGTACTTTGGGAATTAAAGTGAACTAACGAGGAACATATATTCGTATTATGGAATCCGTCACCTTTTAGGTATGATCATAATCTCACTGATTCTTCTAGTGGACAGTTGAATCTGAGCTCGGTAATTCGACAGTGACTGTTGAATTCTATGATGTGATGTGATCACATCGAACTGTTAGATAGAAGATGAGAGTTGAGAATTTATGAATATTCAGAGAAGGGCATTTTGGTCATTTTAACTTGCTCCGAATATTCAAGTTGATCGACGGGGGTAACATGTAAGAACGATAAGTCAGAGGATATAATTATTGATTAATTGTTTCAGTAATTTCAATTTTACTAAGAGTGCAATCTCGTTCTTTTAGTGGAATAGAATGTGATTAATAAATTAATTTTGACTGATCAAGAGTTGATCGTGTCATAATTAATTTATTGGAACTTAGTTTAATTGGGTCTGATCAGGTTCCCTCGGTGGCTTCGCTATAATGGGTTTATACAAGCTTACTACCTGTATTGGGCTGTGCAGAAATGGGTCTGGGTTATGGTACTCGGCCTAGTAGGATTTTGGAATGTAAAGAGGTTACAAATAGTCTCCCAAGACTATTTTTCTTAACCTAATTGACAAATTGGCGAGACACACACTAAAGTGTGTAGTGTGTGTTTTCTCCTTACAAAGAAACTCTAATCGTAGTTTAACCTAGGCCTTCAGAAAGGTGACCACACACCTGCATAACTGCCATTGGAGAACACTGGGGAAAGCTTGAGAGTTTGAAGCTTTGGTGGAATCAAGAAGCAGTTGATGAAGATTATTCTAAAGCACGCTACAAGGGTAATCTTCTCAAAACAATTTTTGTGTGCAAAATTATTTATTCCAAGTTGAATACATAGAACAGAAAATCCTGTAATGGGATGATCTATTCACAAGAAATCAATTTTTGTGAGTAGAGCAACCCGGGTTCCCAACAGTTTCCTTAGTGAAGTAGAATACCAAAATAAAGTCTTTTATTTTCCTTTTCACCTTTAACTTGGTCTCCAAGTTAATCACTTTAATATGGAAATAAATTGTCCAAAATATTGCCATTCTTAATTTGGGTCAAATATCTCAACAATCTCTACCTTGACACAAATTCATCCGAGCCAAAATATTCAAAAATTAATCATTGGGTAAACAGGCAAGCTTTTTTCACTTTGAGGATCCCATACTCCACCATATGAGTATAAACACTCAGAATTATCAATGAATTTCGAGTTTTTCATCGGCTCATGTCGAAACAAAATTGCTGAAAAATTATGGTGCAACTCCTACTGTTTGATTTTCCATAGGAGCTCATCATCCATCGACATCAATTCAACCACACACCTTGCATCCAAGTCAAACTAATGATGTATGCAAACACATGCCCCCACCAGTAAGAACACATGCTCTATCATGGCAAATGACATCATGCCATGAGGTAGTCACATCCTACTTAGAGTACATCATCACCACTCTCCACCAGGAGAGTCGCATTGTCCACCTTCGAGCAGTCAGCCGAGTCTGCTCCACCTTTTGGACAGTTTTTTCTTACGTGATCAGATTGTCCACAGTTCCAACATCCAATCTTCTTCTTCATGGAGTTACCCCTCTTCCACTTTTCATTAACAAGCAAATTATTTTCAGATGAATTATCGCCTCCACCTAATCTCCGTTCTTCAAAGATCAACTTACTTGTAACTTCTGCAAAGTCCACTGTTTCCTTCCCGTACATCAAAATCTGCTTAATGTGCTCAAACGTGGATGGAAGAGACCAGATGAGCCTCAACGCTTTATCTTCATCTTCAACTTTGACTCCAATAGATTCCAGTTCAGAAACAATTCCATTAAGAACACTAAGATGGTCGGAGATTTTTGTACTAGCGCTCATTCTCAATGAATGAAAATGTTCCTTCAGATACAAGCGATTTGGCAAGTTCTTCATCTAATACAACTCCTCCAGTTTTTCCCAAAGTTCCTTAACAGCAGATATCCCATGAATATTTGCAAGAACATTCTTGGCCAAACAAAGTCGTATTGTACTAGCAGCTCTCAAATCTAAAGCTTCCCAATCTTCATCACTCTTGCTGGATTCAGTTTCTTTTTCTTTTCCTTTATCATAACTTTCGGTTGGTTTTCCTTTCAAAGCTTTGTGCATACCCTCATAAATTAAAATATCCTTGACTTGTACTTTCCACAAGCCAAAATTAATTTTTTCATCAAAGTTCTCCACGTCGTACTTGACAGACATATTTTCTTTTGCTCCAATAAAATCTTCGAACCACCTGAAGCTCTGATACCACTTGTTGGGAATTACACGTTGATACCCCTTCTTTAACCCACATGATCTTTTAATGTTCAAGAATTGATTTAGCAAACAAGAAAATAAATAAAAACAACCCAAAATTTTCGGATCGCCAAAATCTTTCACTATATAATAAATTTTTACAATTATATAGAATTTCACCCACCAACCCAATCTCATAAACTATAGAGAAATTATTAATATTGAACTTTTATCTAATCCAAGTTTCTACTATTTGAATTATCCTACAAAGAGTTCACAAGAAATTACAAAAATAAAGCTCTCTAATTCTCTCTAATTTGTCTCACATAAGATTCACAATATTATGGCTCCCTAAAACACATATTTATAAGTAAAAATAACCCCTAGAATATGTAGAATTCGTATCCAAGTAAATTTACTTATTGAAGTAGAATACCAAAATAAAGTCTTTTATTTTCCTTTTCACCTTTAACTTGGTCTCTAAGTTAACCACTTTAATATGGAAATCAATTGTCCAACATATTCTCATTCTTAATTTGGGTCAAATATCCCAACATATTTAGTATCTTCACTATCTTTAATTACAATTAGTGTTACACACATGCGATGCACGATCATTTATTACTCACATATATCGAATTTATATGTTAACATATGAAATGAATATTTAATTAAAAATTAGAAACGGTTTAAGACAATTAATTACAAAAAAGTACAATTTTACATACATAATTTTTTTATTTTTTATTTATTTTTATTTTTTTTACGTTTCGCATATTTATCGTTTCAGGAAAGTTCTTTAAATATTGCAATTTAAATTAATTTAAATCTTAAAATGAGAAAACAAAATAACATTGAAATAGAATTTGCAATAAGAAAAAAAATAGATATATCTGTAATATACGCTCAAAATTTTATCAAAATGAAAATGAAAAATAAAAAATAGATCAGTAAACGTTCTTATTTCATCCTCTTTCACTTTCAATTTTTAAAGAAAAAATATTTATGTGCTATTGACAAATTTTTTTTTTAACTTTTACGAATTTAAAAAAAGTAATATTTTTTCAAGATGGAGAGGCAGACCATGAAACATCGTGACCTGAAAAACACTGCAATTTAAAAATTTGTATTCAATTGAATTATTTTAAATCCGAATTTTATCCAAAATGAATAATAAATAGTTAATTAATACTACTTACAATTTTAGGAAATATGTTTTAGATGGAAAATGGATCAATGCGTATTTCTGGGAAGTGATTTCCTTTATAGTACACTCAGAATTTTATCAAAACGAAAATGAAAATAAAAAATAGATCGATGAACGATCTTATTTCATCCTCTTTCATATTCTATTTTTAAAGAAAAAATATTTATGCGATATTGACAAATGTTTTTTTTTCACTTTTACGAATTTAAGAAAAAATGTAATATATTTTCAAGAGGGAAAGACGAGCCAATAAATTTCGGGACCTAAAAAACGCTTCTATTTAAAAATCTGCATTCAAAAATATTTAGTCATTGTTTGAGTCCTCATTATCTACAAAATGAGTTTTATAATGGCGATTTTTTGGAGAATATGTACTTAAACCCCTGTTCTGAGACCCATTATTTCAAATAATATAGTTTGTAACAGTAAATTTTGGGAAAATGAATTACAAAAAAGTAGGAATTTTTTTCAATTTGTATGTAGATAATTTTATCAATAGAATGTTGGTTGAAAAAGAGTTTTTAAAAAATGATGTTTTGAATAAAGTGTACCTAATAGGGACCAACTTTTTTACCAAGTGACCACAATTTTAATAGTTATGAACTTGAATGACTAACAATAAAAAAGACTTCAATGACCATTTGCATAACTCATTTGTAGAACTAATCAATTTTAATGATTATCGACGTAATTAATCTTTTCAAAATATAATTTATAAATTATCAAAAATTATTTTTTCATTATCGAATAGTACTATTTGAATTGGTACTAACTATCCTGATACAATATTTGATATTTAAATATATTAAACAAATATTCATTTCATATTTACCTTAACATTACAAATTAAATGTACATGGTCCTATATTTAAATGAATGTTATACCAAGAAATCATTTATGCATCTCAATTTCTAAAAGCGGCACGATCGTTTAACCCATAATACATAATACTTTATCATTTATCCGTATGAAATTGATTTTTTAAGAATCATTTTTTCTAAATATTCATTTTTCAATCACACATTCTTTAGAGAATCAAAATTTCTCATATTACTTTTTACTTACACATTCTAAAAAAACCATTTGTCACAAAATCAATTATGAAAAATGAAAATCAAACAGTTAAGTTCTGTTTAAATCGATCTACGACGTGAAACCACTATCATTGATAGAAATTGGAAAAAAAAACATATATACGAACATTCAAAATATTCAAAATATTCAAAATTTCCAATAAAACGTAACTTTTCATTTTCTACCCATTAGTCAAATGGTCATATCACCAATTTTTTTTAAATGTTTTAAATACATTTGTTTGACCACATCCTATTTTGAAATGGAATGAGCTTGCTGACATGCACTTTATTTTTATTTTGAAAAAAAATCAGTTAAACTAAATTGAAAGTCTATAATATATATTTGCATATTTTGATTATGTAAATCTATAGTATTAAACATAAAACTATATGAACAAATGAGTAAATAAATAAATAAAATTAATTTTAAAATGAAAAATAAATAGATCGAAATATGAAGTTGCAAAAATTATTTGGACTTAATTGAATTTACTTAAAAAGTTTGGATGTTTATTATTTCTTTTAATTTGATAAAAAAAAAAAAAAAGCAACTCCAATTGAAGTTAATTAGTTGAGACCAAATTAAATTTAGTTAAGAAATTATAAATATCATTGTAGGACTTAAATAAAACAATTTTAAAATAGTGGGACATTGAGAAAAATAAAATGTATAAAATAAGTTTTTACCTTGAATCTTTGATGTGATTTTAGGGATGGAATGTTTATGGTTGTCGACTCTCACTTGTGAGTTCGTATTGAAGTTCTCATTGAGATGTTCAATTTGACACCCTTATTGAATATTTTTCGATTTCAAAATAATAGTATAATTATCAAAAGTATTCCAATTTTTTGAAATAATTCTATTTTTAGAAAGACAGTTTTGACGGAAAAAGTTTCAAAACTTGTTTTTGGGAAGTGACTTACTTTTATCTATAGCATGATGCTTACCGACTGATTGGTAGATCCCTCCCTTGGTGGGGCACAAAGGACCGCCCTTGGTGGGGCCAGCCCCTTGTGCCTTGAAGGGTGCCCTTCAAGGGCACTAGAAAAGACCACAAGGTAGATATTGTTAGAGGTGCAAAATTATCTTGAACCACAATACCTCAACTTGTAAATGAAGAATTTAATTAAACCATCTCAAGCTCATATACTAGATGAGTCAGTAGACCTAACAAAGCTAAAGTACCCCTACAACCCAAACTCGACATCCAGACTCAAGCAATTAATATGAACATCACCACGATTGAGTGACTCACATGGAAGAAGAGTTGATGAAGCCTCTGAATTGACCATTCCCTCATATCCAGCAGGATTACTTGCTCATCTCGAAGGATTTCCGAAATCAGCTACTCACAATCATGCAGAGACAAGATGAGTAAATGCAAGAGTAAATGACGACCAGCGTAATTAGTTACAAAACAAGTATAAAATGGGGGTAAAGGAGGAGAAGGGGATCATTAGAATCATTGTACATTTTCAAAATAGACTCTAAATATGATAAAAGAGTGCTCCACCCTCATATATATTTTATCCACTTATTATATAAAACATCCAAAATATATTTGGGTCGGACCATGAGTCCGGCTACAATCTGTCTTACACTTTACGTATTTTTTATACATTTTCTATTGCGTTGACGAAAAGGAGGTCGAACCATTTTTTACGTCAACAGATATAATGACATCTTAGTTATATATATATATATATATATATATATATATATATATATATATATATATATATATATATATTCATGCAAATGAAGGACTTGGAGAAATTTAATAAACTATTAGGTCGATGGAAGAGTTAAATTCTCCAGTATTAATTGGTAGTTAAAATTTTTTATTTGCATACGCCTCTCAGATACATCACCAAAATGTCATCTTTGGCATTTCTTCTTGAGTAATTGACGTAAAACGTCCCTACCTTTGGACCGTCTTGAAAAATTCATCCCCATCTTTGATTTTTGGCAATTTCATCATCACCTTCACCTTTTTTTGGAAACACACGTCCCTACCGTTAAAAGTTATGTTAATTGACCAACAAATCATCAATTGACCATTTTGATGAAGAGTAAAAGGGGTAATTGGTACAAAACTTTCCTAAGTTTGACATGTATTGTGCAAAACATCCAAACGTTGTGATTTTTGACACTAAACGTTACAACATTTACATTTTCTAGTTGGAGACATCCTTTCTGTTATTTTTAACATCCTTTCACCGTCAAATTGATATTGCATAGTAAACATTTATATCCTACAAGGGCATTTTCGTCAAAAAAATGAGCCCATTTATATTTCATTTTGTTTTGACGAAAATTCTTAATTGCCAGTAAATATTATTTTAAAAAATAATTCAATACTTCAAAAAATAATGTAAAAACTTGCAAAAAGCCAATTACTCACTATGAGAATAATGACTACAAGATAGAATGGAAAGAATTGGAGGTATTGCAATGAATCTTCACATTTCAATCTGAATGTTAATGGTGAACTTACGAAGAAGAAAGTTGCAGAAATGGGGAAAGTAGCTTAAAACGAACCTGCTGCAAAACATCTTCACGTTGATATAATTTTGGTGAATAACATCCCAACCTTTTAATATTTTTGGTAATAAACATCCCTACCTTTACCACGTTTTGCATAAATTGTCCCTACCTCTAAAAAAAATTGGCGTATAACATCCCTTTCTTTTACCTTTATTCAACTTGTTAAGTAGGGCTTATCAATTACAGACACCATACACAGCACAAAATTTGACTGCTTCAAAATTGGAAATGAGTGGGTTATCATATGGGTCTCTCAAAATCGGAGTAAACATCTTCAAGGGACGATGATTTTGAGCTATTTGACATCAATAATCTACAAAACAATTATGAATATTGGTACAACCCATCTCCACAACCAGTTGAATCAAGAATTATTGGAGACAAAAATGAACTAAAAAACTGAAATACTACAACTATTTACTATCATACCTTCGATTTTTTGCTGTGGAGTTGTGCAAAGAGGCGACGACGAGCGGGGAGAGGCAGTGACAGACATTGTTTCTTTGGCTAAGTTCAGGTTGGTGATGATAGAGGAAAGAGATGGCAGCCTCTTGTAGGGCTCTGTTTGGAAAATGAAATATAAATGGGCTCATTTTGTTTTGACGAAAAATGCCCTTATAGGATATAAATGTTTACTATGCAATATCAATTTGACGGTGAAAGGATGTTAAAAGTAACAGAAAGGATGTCTCCAACAAGAAAATGTAAAGATTGGAACGTTTAGTATCAAAAATCACAACGTTGAGATATTTTGCACAATACATGTCAAACGTAAGCACGTTTTGTGCCAATTACCCAGAGCAAAAGAGATTTTTTACATTATTTAATTTAGGGTAATTGGCATAAAACGTCCCTACCTTTGGACTCTCTTGCATGGTTCATCCATACCTTTGATTTCTTGACAATTTCATCCTCACCTTCACATTTTTTGGAAATACACGTCCCTACCATTAAAAATTTCTTTAATTGACCAACAAATCATCCATTGATCATTTTGATGAAGGGCAAAAGAGTTTTTTTACATTATTTAATTTAAAAATTTATAATAGAAATAAAAAATAAAATAAAAGGGTGAAATCGCCTCCCCCAATGGAAACTTTGTGCTGGGGATGACGAAGAAGATGTCTGGAACTCTGGGCATTCAAGGGTTTTCGCGATGAAAAATATTGGGGTGGAGGATTTGACAGAGATTTTCAAGAAAGCATTTAAGCCTATAGTAATTTCAAGTTGGGGTTTTAAGCAACCATTCAAGAATATTAGTTTCGATTTTGTGTTTTCCTGCAGTGGTATGATTGAGAAGTCTGCAAAGTTGACAAAATTTGCAATGGAAATTTCCAGACCCTAAAATTCGAAGGGTTTCATGTTGTCCATACCGGCATGAAAGATGAGTACAGTCTCAATTCAGTTCTTGAATTGTTTCACTTTTCTAAATTGGTAAAAAGTAGGAACATAGACGGGATTCATTCCAAAATGTCATTTATTCGTGAAATTGTCATGAAAAAAGTTAGTGGATATGGAGATATTGAATAAACTATTGACTATGGGATTGAAAATCTCAGTGTTGATTTGGTGGCCAAATGCTCAGTTCCGCGAGAATTGATCCATAAAGTAGAGCCTCTAATAGAGAAATAACCAAAGAATTAAATAATGTAAAAAAACTCTTTTGCCCTTCATAAAAAATGGTCAATGGATGATTTGTTGGTCAATTAAAGAGATTTTTAATGGTAGGGATGTGTATTTCCAAAAAAGGTGACGGTGATGATGAAATTGTCAAGAAATCAAAGGTATGGATGAATTCTGCAAGAGAGTCCAAAGGTAAGAACGTTTTGCGCCAATTATCCTAAATTAAATAATGTAAAAAGACCATTTTGCCATTCATCAAAATGGTCAATTGAGATTTGTTGGTCAATTAATAGAATTTTTAAGGATGGGGACGTGTATTTTCAAAAAAGATGAAGGTGAGAATGAATTCCTCAAGAGAGTCCAAAGGTATATGGACGTTTTGAGTCAATTACCCTTTCTTCTTTCTATATTTCTTGGTTACAATTTTTTGCAATTAAAAGGTCAGTGATCGAAAATGATTTATGCACCACATTTGTGTCACGTCATTATTTGGAGAATTTATGAAGGTTTCTTTAGACTGGACGTAGCCAAGATTTAAGCTAAACAACTAGGTTCACGCGTTCAACTGTGAAGTTGCAAGACTCCAACTCTTATATCACAATCTACTTCAATACCCCTCCTCTTCTCCTCCTCCTCCTCCTCCTCCTCCTCCTTCTTTTCCTGGGTTCTATGCATTTGAAAAACTTTGGATCGAGTGAATCAAGAAAATTCATGTTGGCTTGAACTCGACCCATTTTTCCTTCTCTATCTCCAAACTCAAGATAAGTTTTTACTTCCTCTAGTCAAATTGACATCTCCTATTTTTCTCTTACACTTCATATATTTTGTTTCAACGGTTGACTTGATCGTATGAGTGTAAATTTCGTCGAGCTTTTTTAGTTTACTCAACTAGTGACATTTGCATCTTAATGACGTGTCAATGTAAGTGAAGATTAGGTAAGCAAGGAGAATCAAAGCCGTATAATCGACGAATTTTGAGGTCAACGGAAGTCTTAACCATCAAACACAAAGGGCAAAAAAAGAAAAGAGAGAAAAAAAAAAAAAAAAAATCATGTCAAGTACTCGCTTCCACTAAATTTGTAATTTATTGGTGCATCATCTCGTGTTAATAAATAAGTATACCTCAATGCACAACAATCTAAATATATCATCTTTAAAATGACATATGAAGTCTTATTGAATGCATTCATTTCATTATATGAAATGTAGATATTTTTACTAAATCTCAATTTGATATTATTTATAAAGAGTTTATTTAAAATGAATAATAATTTTTAAGAGAATGTGTGGTTAAAAAGTAGAGATTTTTTTTTTTAATTTATGTGTATTATTATTTTATTAACAAATATATGATTGAAAAAATGAGAAAAGAAAAATATATTTTATTTATAACGAAAATCAAACATGGACTGAGACTTGTTGAGTTTACGGTGGAGAATAAAACCACCTAAATATCTCATTGCAAAGCAGTCTAGATATTTACAAGTTGACGAAGACACTTTGCCTACTAACTTCCCACCACATTTGTCACCATACTAATAACAAGTAGAATAATAATTTTCAGCACTCCAAATCAAGAACCAAAACGAAAGTTAAAATCCCATTTCATTTTCACACCTGTCTTGTCAAATTTACAAGAAATTTCCCTTCACGAAATTTGATAGTCCAATAAAAGAATGACACGTAAGAAGACGAGGGCCCCACCACAACAAGCTTGATAACTCAGTTCTCTGAATCTCCACCAATAAGCCCGTGCAAGAAACTGTACTCCATGATGATCAGCTTCAACTAAACATGTGCTATTGCTATACTTGCATATAATATATAAGGAATAGCATTTTCCTAACCGGGACCATCAATAATTCTGTAATACAACAAATAGATAGAAAGATTGAAATGATAATATGATATGCATCATTTCTATGTTAAATATGTTCTTCATTCATCTGAATCCATATCATATGTCATGTTAAAACTTACAACTTGTGTATTGTTGTGCTCGAAAAGATCGCGAAAAACAAAAACACGGTGCATTTGTATCCGAGAATTTTGGGCGCATGTAGGATATATTATGAGAAGAGGATAATTCGTTTAATTCAAGATTATACCTTTTTAGTGTGTATTCATTCATTTCAGCCATACATTTTCATGTGAAAATAATATTCACGAATCCGAAACTCGTTGGATACCCGACATAAACGAGCGGGAATTACCCGATTAAATTAGTTCGTGGGTAGAATATGAAGTTAATTTTATTTATTTATTTATTTCAGATTTTGACTAAACAATAATTAACAAGATTGATCCAACATATGTTACAAATTACAATAAATAATATAATAATTTACATTCACTGAATTCAAACCCACCTCCATTATTTGTTTCTCTATCTCTTCCTGGCTATCCCGTGGTAGTTGCCTTTAGTTGGTAGAAATAATATATAATCCCTCATGTTCTACCTATGCTACTACTACCCTCCCCATTCTCCCCATTTGCAAAGATATTCAATTCCATAGCATTGAAAATTTCTAGCAGGTAGAGTGTGAGTTTGGCAAACACAATTCATACCCGACTTGTTACCATCTCTACATGAAATTCATCACTTTTCACATTTTTCAATTACACATTCCCCAAAAAACAAAAAATTCCTTCAAAACATCCTGCACCATAACAAGCTCTTAGTTACTCAACTTTCGCTAAAATCCGTAATTTGATTTAGTTTCAAATTAAAACACATTTGTCATGTATTATAACGTGTCCTCCAAATTAATGAATATTACTTAGAGCATCCACAATGGAGAGACTAAAGTTAGCTAGACATATAAGCAAGAAATCAAAAATTAAGTGACACATGTGCATGTTAAAGTTAACATGTAATTTTTGCTAAAATGGATATGTTAAGTTTTAACTAAAGTTCAAGAATAAAATAAATATTTATTTTTAAAATGAAAAAACTTATATATTAATATGGTAATCATTTTGAAGATTGGATTAAATTATATAATATGAAATTAATAAAAAAAAAAATTATTTTATTTATGAATATTAAAAAATTTAAAGAACAAAAGAAAAGAGAATAAGATTTTTGGGGAATTTTTCAACTTAACATTGTCATGTCATCCATTAAATTGCTATTCAAATTTAACAAACAAGTTAACATGTGTTAAAAAATATTCCCTTAACATATAATTTAACTTATCCATTGTACACCATTTTTTAACCCCTAACTACTTTATTTCACTAACATGTACATTGTGAATGCTCTTATTTGGCTGCCAAGCCAAATACAAGGTAATTGTTCGGTGGCATGCCAACTCACCAATCACCACTTCGCTATATTAGAAAAGTGTTGAGATTCAAAACATGCCTTGCCAAACAAAATTAGGCCATGTTATCTTTATCGTTTTCAAGTCATTTTCTGTTATTATTTTTCGAAACCGTGAAAACACATTCTCTTCTCTATTTTTGAAAACGCATTTTCAAAAATATAAAGAAAAATTGTAAATGAAATCCAAAATGTAGAAAAAGACATTTTGATCGTTTTTAGTTATACATGCACAAAGCATAAAAAATGAGGAAAATGCATATATTATCAACAAAGCTTGTGTCTTAGGTAGCAAGGTTTTGGTATAGCGAAATAGAGGTCGAAAATTTGAATCAAAGCTAGAGGCATTTTGTTCTCTATTTTTTTTAAAATTACATTAAGACATCAAAACCTTTTAAATAAAACTACTATCGTGGAGATTTGAACCTAGGCGTTTCCATTTGAATTTTACAAGTAAACTAAAGGGCTAGCCGATCTTTGTTGGCTTCTATATATGTATTTGTAATATTTTCCTAACCATTATTAAATTAGCCTAAGAAAAAATTTGATAATCTAACTTCTTATAATATAAAGTAAATCTTTAAAAAACAAGAATTTTAAAATTTAGTTCAACAACACTGTACCAATTATATATTGATTTTATATTCTAGGTAAAACGTGTTGTTAAATAGAAGAGAGAAAAATGTACGTGGTTAAAAAGTAATTTAAAAATTGTGCCATTTATAAATTGTAATGACTGCGTAAAAGAACATAGACTCAATCCACAAGCAAATTAATTAATCCACAAACTTAATTACAAATAGTTAAAGTAGCATTCCGCAAATTTTCACATAAAACATGTTTTTTATTTTTTCATTTTCAGAAATATTTTTTGACATAAACAAAATGTGTTTTCAGCGAATTTAAAACAGAAAATAAAAATAGAAAATAGAAAAACTTTTCCAAAATAAAAACAAAAAATAAAATACAAACAGGACGTAGCTTAACTTTTCGATATCAACTAGTTATCCTTTGTTCACAAAACAACGAGGCAATAGTAGGAAAACATCGAGTGATTATCTATTACTGTTTGGCTTCGAAATAAGCAACATCCGTTAGTTTCGGAGATGTCATGTTACACAATATGATGAAGTGGCAAAACTTGAAACTAGAGTTCGTTTGCTCAAGTTGAAAATTTCAAAATTTTTCTCAAATTCATTTTCAACCAAATTTTCATTGGACCCATCACTTCAATCACTCATTCTCCCAGAAACTCAGAATTCATACGCAAACTCCTACACCAAACAGGCTCAAAATTAAAGTTCTGCTCAATTGAGACATTTAATTTAGAGATCAGATAAAATTTTCACTGCTAGTATAGCATAGAGTCTATGCAAACTAAAACACCCCCAGGTACTACTCTATATCTTTTCTCAATGACAATAAGCAGAGTAAATGAAATTCTAGTTTTGTATAAGAAATTCAGAAGCTCAGGATAACATGTATCTAGTGAATGACCATTTGACACCACTCTACCCATTTAAACCGTCTACAGTTGGGCACAGACAATCACAATAGGCCAATATATCCGAAAAAGGTCTCGTTTCAAAGCAAAACGAACAGAGCTTTAAGGATGAGTTAAATGACAAATTAAAATTTATCAGTGCCAAATTGAACATAAAGATTAGAAAGGAAAATGAACAGTCACAAGTGGATTTGCAAACCACTTTATTCACTATTTATAAAACTGTAATCATGTTTGCATCTCTTGGGACTATTAAAATCACTTGATCTTCTTGGTATATCTAGCCTCTATCAGAATATACAGGACTGAGATCTTACAGATTATTTTCTAAATGGAGGTCCTTTGTTATTTCTGTCATTATCTTTCCCACCCCATGCAGAAGACCAGAAGAAAAGAGACATCCAGAATAGCACAGCAAAAAAGATCTGCACAGTATCCTGAAATCTGGTGAAACTTGCAGAAATACCTGTCCATAATTCACAAGTTACACCATTAAAAATTGCATGGGAGATGTATACAATCGATGTGAAGAAAGCAGTAGTCAAAAACATTTATCTAGTCTAAGACAACAAGTATCTTAAGAGTAATGTCTGCATAACTGCATATAATGGATTGACAGGAAGCAAGGGGTTATCAATGATCATGAGCCGCCAAAACATAGGCCCAGCAAGAAGTCAAGAATCATAAAATTCAATATATGCCACGGTTATTCAAACCAGGATCTATTTCAAATAGCAAAGATAGTTGTCCACCAGGCACCCTGGAAGTCGTGGCATCAGTTTCGGATTAATCACTCGTTCAAATAAGAAGATAAATTCCGTGAACATGGATAAGAGAATAAAAACTTCTCATCCTCATCATGAGACAAATCTAGTCTAGTCCAAATAAGACTATCAGTCCAGTCCAAACTATAGCACATAGGACCCATAAAAAGTATAAATAGAGCGAGCACCCAACAAGATTTTTAGGTATGCTAAAATTACACAACACAGCAACAAGCCCCTAATTCTCCAGTCAATTATATTTCTGTATACAAATTGCATTTCGTCTACTGAATTACCCAAACTAGTGTCCCCAGAGATACCCTGCCCCTGTTTCGCAGGCCAGATCGACTTTCCGGAGAATTTTTTTGAAAGTGTTGTAGCTAAATTAACGTTAAATTTTGTTGACAGATTTTAAATACAACAAAAAAATTATGAACCGACATCAAGATGAAACATCTACATGAAAAGCTATACGATGACTACATAACATTTATTTGCATTCCATGAAAATGCGAGATTAATATGGAAAAACAGTAGACTAAGCAAATTTGTATTTGCCAAAAAGATCTTGTCCTGTTTATTCAATGGGCTGAGGGCATTACAATAAGTCCCATCAAGCAGGCATCTCAAATCACCATGGAACTAAGAAAACTGCCATTTTGTGGTCCATGATTCACCTGATGCAGAGAGGCATGAGCCAAAGAGAACTTTTGTTTCACTTAAGCCTCCTGGAGTTTGCAGTCAAATTGCATTCTAGAAAGTCACGTGGAAGGCAAATGTGCCTTCAAAACATTTATCACCCAGTCCATGTGCCTAAGAATTATATTATTAAATAGTTTCTACATCACGAGGAGCTTAGTCTCGAGTCTCTGTTGTGCTGTCATCGAATTCCTGAAATCAAGCGTGGCATAATTTGAAGAATTCATTCTTTGGATTTGAGGCAATCCCTTTCAATTAACCAAGTTAGTTCTTACAGAGATAATGATTAACTCAGTAGAAAATCAAATATACCATTGGCAATCATAAGGAATCCCTACAATGGGACTTGGGGTGTGCCCCAGTGGTAATTGTTGCTTAAGTTGCCCCATTCCTGACTTTGTTCCAGTCCCATACCACACCACTATATTCCCCTCCCCTATACCCCCTTTGTAATTATTGAAAAAAAAAAAAAAAAAGGGAATCCTTATGAAGTAGGGAAGTTGACAATATTATCTAGTATTCTGATTTGGTAGGGTTCGTATTTTTAGTAAGCCTGACCCAAGTTAAACAGAAATGAGAGTCTTGTTCAGTCCGAATACGGGAGAAAATATATTGGGCTTTTTAATTTCTAAAGAACACCCTTCTGTTTCCTTCTTGGACCTAAAAAAGTGTTCTTTAAATGCATGGTCTCTATAGCTGACAAGAATATAACCTTCAAATGTCGTATTGTTCCAATTACTTTTCTTATAAAATGAATAATAATTATAAGTTAAAAATCTTTGAAGTGACTAACTAACACACCATGACTATCCAGCCATCCTCAAGAATCAAAATCTTCAGACCTATTGGCAATGAGAGGGTAGAAATTATGTTGTCTAGTCTCAACTGTTCACACAACCTTCTTGAAACTAAAAGTGATAATAAACCATTTGATAGGACCAAACCCAAGCTATGATGACCCTAATTTCAATGTTTGGGATGTGACTTGATCTATTGATTGATCTGTTTAGATATGAGTCATGTTTGAACCCACAACCAAAAATCCTTTTGTTCCAACTGTCGCGTAAGCCCTATAAAAAAGATGGGCTGACTCACTTGAAGAGATTCTTTTCTATGAACAGATCCAAATCTTGTTGTACATCTGCATGCTCTGTAAGATCGATTATACTAAGTTTGGAAGACCCATGATCGTGCCATGATTTAGGAACTCGATGCAACTCCAAATCAACGGCACGTATATGTTATTGACCAAACTCTAAAGTCCAAGAATCTATCCAAATTTATAATATTAAGAATTTAAGAACAAGATCACAAGCACAAAAAGTTTCATTTGATAATGAAAGGGAGTTTATTAATTAAATCCTAACACCATATTTCCCGGAAAAGGGAATTATCCAACAAATAAAATAAAAAAAAATATAGGCACTTTCTGGAAGTCATCAAGCCTTAATAGTCCAAAAAATATATCAAAATCGTGCCAATTGTCTATCATTTGATCACTCTTTCTTAATTAAACCACAAAGCTCCAATTATTGTTTTTTCAGAATTTTTTCCAAATGTTGATGATTTTTATCGAATCCCTCCAAAAACTTTCGAATGTCTTTCGCAGTAAATATGATCCTAAAAATCTCAAGTCTGCTGGTATTGATTGTTCTTCAACAAAGAAGGTTATAAATGTTACTATTCAACCTCTATGAAGTTTTATACATCCATGGATGTCACATTTGTTAAAAGCAGGTCCTACTTTACTGAATCAGTAGAGAGAGCCTTCCGCAGAAGAAAAAACTTCCATGCCCTGAACCGCCCACCGCACCTGCAATGACAGTTTGCATTCCTTTAACACAGTTAAATCCTCCAGATATGTAATGGGAAAGCCTTGGTAGTCCATTTCTTGTGCCTTTACGAGTATACTCAGTAGGAAGATATCACCCCCACTAAACCTATGGACGCCGAGAATAGGATCTTGTACTAGGTATTTGAAAACTTAGATTTACTGTATTCCATTACAAAAAGAACATGTACCTAACATCCAATGTCTAAGTTCATTTCATTAGACAAGTTGTAATCTTAAAATGCTTTTTCAAATTAACTAAATGTCGAAAAATAGTCCATACGGCAATCAAAAGATTAATAAGTAAATGAAAGAATTTGAAAGAATTATACATGAGAAGTTGTAGATCTCCTGCGGGAAAAAAAGACCAATATATTGTAAATGTGTGTTTATTAATAAGTAAAAAGGAAGAGGAAATAAAGGTTAAACTCATGGGATGGATCTAGGTTGCACCGACACTCTTCGGAGACTCTCTGATACGTGTCGGAGCTACACCATATACGTCAAAATGAAAAAGGGCGAAATGCATACAATTAGAAAAATGATAAATCTAACTTGCAAGTTTGTTTTTATTTGATATCCTCATTTTGATTCAATAAATATACAATGTGTTGTTTGTAATAAGACTAAAATAATAATAAATTAAAAAATTTAATTTGTGTGTACCCAACGTGTCGTGTCCTAACTTTTAAAAAAAATCACGTGTTGACGTGTCCGTGTTATGTTGTATCCGTGTCGCGTGTCGGTGTCTGTGCAACTTAGGGATGGATTATTAAGAAACCATCGCACCAGTGATGAAGATGATTATTATTCTTGTTTATTATTTTTGTAAACTAATCTTAGTCTTTTGTTAAAACAATACAATGTCAAGAACAAGAAGTTTACATGGAAGCAATAGGATATAATGGTTTAACAAAAACTATGAATGTATACTCGATAAATTATAAGGCACTCTTTTGGGCCAAAGTAATCTCCCAAAGCATGGTTCAACAAGGTTAACAAGGGCGTGTGAAAATCAAATAATAACAAAGCCCGGAGATAATGCACTCCTCATCAAGACTTGACCCGTGAGAAGATTGTACCTCGATTGTTTATACATGGATTACACATAATTGAGACGGAATAATTTTCAAGCGATAGAATGGGTGTAAAAAACTATGATGCTCGGACTCTCCAAAAATGGAGTAGTACCCATGTAGACACGATATGACATGGATACCGACACTTCTTATGGATCGGATTATTGGTTTTGCATTCGGGAACTTCATATTGTTTCTAAATAATATAAAAGACATTGAAATTGATTTTTTTCTTTAATTATTTTAAAATAATTATTTTGCCTTTAATTTAAATTGATTTCAAGGGGAGAACTTCTTGCCTTTTATATTATGACATTTTGGAAGTTTTAACTTTATTTTGAATCGTGTTTGGTTGAAATTTGGATTTTATCATTTTATGAAACATTTGTATTGTGGTAGTTTTGTTATTTTGCTTTAATATTATGGTTATTTGTTTTAATTGAACTATTTTTCTCTTTGTTATTTTCGTATTGTTTAGTCATTTTTTAAAACAAAATACTTTATAAGTTATATCCTCGTAACCTTCAAAATTTTCGTCATTTTTACCACATTACCATATATTGATTTTTAAAACGAGAGAGATCCGACTCCCAGATATGTATTTCTACCCAATTCTGAGTAACATAGGTAAAAAATGAATGACTAAAAGATGTGAGATAAAAGACCTCGGGAAACTTGAGTAGCTGTTAAGTATTGAAGTGGCTCACTCAAAAAGGGGTATATTTAGATTACAACATATATGTCATTGATCTTCTCGAGGAAAATGGGATGCTAGTGGGCAAGCCGATTGATACACCAATTGAATAGGACCATTAGCTTCAAGAGGTTAAGAAAGACGTGAGCAGGCTCAAGTACATATCAAAGTTTGGTTGGTAAGCCATATAAGCTAGATAGAGCCTATGTTGGTAGTGTGGTGTGTCACTAATAGGAATCAATTAGTTAGAGAGTGGATATTATGAGAATTTAGTAGAATAAAATGTGTAAGTATAAATAGGGGTATTATGGGGATATGGTTAATAATTGTATAGACACTCATCTATGAATAGGGTGGGGGATTTATAATTTCAGTTATGCAGAATACGGTAGAATCGGGGAAACCCTTGGAAGAGAGATGAGCATCTCGAAAGCTCACAACCTATTGTAATTCAATTTTATCCTTTCATTAAAGGATACATTAATTTATACATTGATTGTTTAAGTTCTATCAATTAGTACCAGAGGCATAGATTCAAGGGCAGATGAAAGCAGATTTTAGAAAAGAATATGAGAAATTGGGGTCAATGATTGAGGAACTTCATCAATCGATACAAAAAATGTAGCAAATCAACTAACAACAATCTAGGGCAAATGGTAAGAAATTTCAAAAAAGAACTGAAGAAGGAACTATCGGAGTCTCTGTCGGAGTTCAATGGCGGCCATCATGAGGAATGAGTACACAAGGCTGAGGCACATTTTGATATGAATGATATAGCAGATGATGAGAAGGTGGAAGACACCGTCGATTGCTTCATCAAGGAAGCCCTAGTTTGGTTGGAACAACTAGATTAGCGTCGATCGGTAAGGACATGAGAAGAATTGAAGGCCTTGCTACTCAATCGCTTTTTTCCTTCACGAGAGATGGTCATCGAAGAAGAAAATATGGTGTGGAGAGATCTGGCGAAGAATATTTAACAGATTGTAGAGAAGAGAAAAGAAGAGGTTACGAACAATCTGTTAGAAGGAAAAAGGATGTGATCTGTTAGGCTAATTTCAGGTTTGGGTTGGAAGTGTCCATTGAAAAAACCCACATAGTTAAAAGTTCAAGTGGAGAAAAATGCTAGATGGGCTCAAGTCTAAATTGTATTTGGGATCCCGAAAGGGTTAAGTACACAATTACAAACATTTACACTTGAAAATTATTGTAATCAGGCATTTTATAACTAATTACACAAGTATTAAAATAATTTTTAAAATCAGGTATTTTTTTTTTTAATTCAGAATTAGGTTCTGTAATTAATTACAATTGTAACTTTATTTCAATTTGTAATTAGTTATAATTGTAAATTTAACTACAATTGCAATTTATTATCATCACCACCACCACCGATCACCGCCTAATTTGTAATCAGTCACCACCACAACCACAATCGAAAATATAATTGTAACTTATTTCAATTTTAAAATTAATTACAATTGTAACTTATGAATTTGGACTTTATTTCAAATTGTAATTAGTTACAATTGTAAATTTAACTACAATTGCAATTAATCACCACCACCACCACCGACGATCACCGCCTAATTTGTAATCAGCCACCGCCACAACCACACGTCGAAAATACAATTGTAATTTATTTCAATTTGTAATTAGTTACAATTGTAAATTTAACTACAATTACAATTAATTACCATCATCACCACCACCACCACCGATCACCGCCTAATTTGTAATCAGCCACCGCCACAACCACCGTCGATAATACAATTGTAACTTATGAATTAAAACTTTATTTCAATTTGTAATTAGTTACAATTGTAAATTTAACTACAATTGCAATTAATTACCCCCCCCCCCCCCCCCCACCACCACCACCGATCATCACCTAATTTGTAATCAGCCATGGCTACAACCACCGTCGAAATACAATTGTAACTTATTTCAAATTTGTAATTAATTACAATTACAACTTTAACTTTATTTCAATTTGTAATTAATTAAAAATACAATTAAATCTCAGTATAACCATCATCATCATAATCATCGATGCCGCCACCACCACCACCACAACCATCGTCTCAACACCAACATCACCACCACAACTACATCAACAAAAAAAAAAAAATGAAATCAAGGTTCAAAGTTACCGACACTGCTCCATCTCACCTCCACCACCTTCACAGTCACTCCCACCGTCACCATCATCAATGTGCACACAGTTACCATCACTGCACACACCTCTACCACCTTCACAAACATTCACATTAGCCATAGAGACCACAACCAACCACAAGAATCCACCCTCACATGCTCACATCAACACTAAATCCGAAAATCACAACTGACCACGAGAAACCACCCTCACACCAACACCAAATCTGAAAACAATACCAACTAAATCAAATCCCACCATCACCAAAATTCACAGCAGAACTCAAACATAGAAACAACCAAAATCACCTTTCTTCATTTTTTTGGAACTCCATATCCCTCAACGCAGAGACGTGTGAACATTTGGGCACCAATTTGAAAATTTAAACAAAAATCAGATCTTCAATGTCGGTCACAAAAGCGAGTGCGAAGAAACGAGTTTCGGATTCAAACATTACAAAATCTGAGAGTAAAAAACGAGCCACCGTCGACGATGATTTTGATGAGGACATCTCCAATGATATCAAAGGTATTAAGTAGATCAAGGAGAAGGCGCAGAAGGATGGTCAGAAGAAGAACAAAGAGACAATTTCTAGTGTGGCTTTAGACATAAAGTCAAATTTGGATGGGTTGAAATCAAAACTAGAGAAAGAATGGGTGTCGTCAGTGGCGGCCGCAAGTGAACGATGATGATGATGGGTTGTGGTGTCGTCGGTGGCGGCGGCGATTGGTCGGAGAAGATAGTGGTTCATTGGAGGAGATGAGCGAGAACGGTGATTGAGGGAATATAGCTCTGTTCGTTTTGGCTGAGATAAAGTGAGAGAAAAGTGTGATCTGAATTTTTAACTGATTTGTTAAAATAGAATCAAATTACCTAATTTTAGAGATTTTAAATCTAAATATATGAGTTGGCCTAATTTTCTCATCCCAAAAATGATTAGCCCAACAGCCTATGATGGAATTGGCCTAACAAGTTGAGGAACGAAATGACTTTTTTTACAAGCCCATTTAAATTCTGGCCCAATTAATACTAAAAATAATTGCCTTAGTCCAAATATAATACACATCCCCTAACTAATTAGTTCCTATCATTACCGTGCTCTTGAAATTCACCTTGTTCTCAAGGTGAAAGTTGAATCCCAATACAAAATTTGCTCTTGAAATTCACCTTGTTCTCAAGGTGAAAGTTGAATCCCAATACAAAATTTAAAAAAATGATAGGAACTAATTAGTTAGGGGATGGGTATTATAAGAATTTAGTAGAATAAAATGTGTAAGTATAGATAAAGGTATTACGGGGATATGGTTAATTATTGTTTAGACACTCGTCTATAAATAGGGCGAGGATTTATTATTTCAGTTATTCAAAATATGGAGAGTCGTGCATCTCGAAAGTTCATCAACCAATTGTAATTCAATGTTATCCTTACATTAAATAATACAGCAATTTATACACCGATTGTTTAGGGTTCTATCAATCACCTCATGTTCACCTAATGAAAATTAGAATATTGATCTAATACTTGCCAAAAACCCTTCAAAATACTGTAAAACGTCATAAGATTCTAACAACCCAGTTTTAAATTTTTTACTTAATATCATAAGACTTGAGAAAAATTGTTGAAAGAGTTTCTACAACAACATCCTTGATTTCTTTTACCGTAGAGAGAAATTTTAAGTTTAACCTATTTCCAACTCCATGTAATTACAATTCAAGCTATGATAGTGGTATTCTGAGCCTGCGACAGTTGGAAAGAAACCACAACCACCACCACCACCTCCTCTAGGGTACTGTGATTAGGCATTAATGTAGCTAAATTTACCCTTTTCCTGTATAAACATATTATATCATTGTGACCATTCAAGAGGCTTTTGAGATGCTTCAATGGTATTCTCAGATGAACAGTCTGGCAAAATTTTGACATGCTGCATACTGAAGAAATGAAGGAGGAAAAAAGAAACTAAAGAAATCTCTTGATTGCAGAAATTTCAAATGCCATGTTGGAACAGAAAATATGAGAAGAGTCTATATCACTGTTTAGCAAATCATGGGAAAAGTAAATCTCTTAGCCTTTAAATGCTGTTGAACAGATATCGAATTAAGGAAGGACATGAAGATGGAAAGTGCATAAAGTGTCAACAACAGTGATATTGAGGATCAAAGACTGTTTCTCCTTCAGCAATTCATAAGAATCTCAATAGCAAATCATGGGAAAAGTAAATCTCTTAGCCTTTAAATGCTGTTGAACGGATATTGAATTAAGGAAGGACATGAAGATGGAAAGTGCATAAAGTGTCAACAACAGCGATATTGAGGATCAAAGACAGTTTCTCCTTCAGCAATTCATAAGAATCTCAATAGCAAATCATGGGAAAAGTAAATCTCTTAGCCTTTAAATGCTGTTGAACGGATATCGAATTAAGGAAGGACATGAAGATGGAAAGTGCATAAAGTTTCAACACAGTGATATTGAGGATCAAAGACTGTTTCTCCTTCAGCAATTCAAAAGAATCTCAATAAGACTATACTCACACCACAGTAACATGAATGTCATCATCTTTGTGAACTCACTCTTCATCCAAGCAGTGGGATATGCGTAACTAGAATATGTAATATATTGCCATTTATGAATTACGATTTTATGATATGAAATATGTTTCACGATAGTTATATCATTTGCTTATTTTCATGATTATTTAGCTCAAATATATGTTTTAGCATTTCATGCCACGCACCAGACCACATACATAGATATATATAATTTGATGTGATGTGTAAATGCCATAATTTTATCGAAATTGCACTATGTTCGTGATATGGAAATCATTATGCTATATCATTCATGTACACAACTTTAGTATCTGTCCATGTTTACAAGTGTCGCATATGCCATAAACAATATCATGCATCATATTCACATCTGCACTACACTCCATTCCATTCAGTGAATGTAATTAAAAAATTTCAAAAAAAATGTTGAAGAAGAGGCTTAATTTAATTAGAAACAACTAGAGAATGATGGATCAGATGGATTATCATTGAGACACAGCCATATAGTGATATTTATAGTGTAAAAATGACCAAGCCAAAAATTTTAATATTATATTTTTAGCATTTGGGATCTTGACATACTACCTTATTTAGCATGTTACACTTTTAAATTACAAATTAATGTTATCAACTTTAGTAAATTTTAACGAACATTTGAATTTCATCATTTAATTTAACTTTCAAATTCTATTATATATGTAAATGTTCACTCATGAGTACCCACAAAAAAGGGAAATTAAAAACAATTGTAAGTCACATGATAATATTGAAACAACATTAATTCAATCACAATCATGGCCAAAACATCTTTTAGAATAGTTAGTCTCTGTTTAGCAAAAGTGTTTAAATATTTTTTTTTTTTTCAACACAATTCCCCAAACCACTTTTTAATCATTCATATTTTCTCTTTCCACTTTTCAACCACATACTTTACCTAGAAAACATGTTTTTAAACACATCTATTTATATATAAAAAGAAAGTCTTTACCAAAAATAACACACACACACACTTTCCCGCCAAAATGTACTTTCTAAATTTGGAAAGGTTTTGCAAAAAACACAAGAATTAAAAAATAAATAAAAAATGATTGCATTTTAGAAAGCGTAATACTTGCAAATTTGAATTACACTTTTGAGCACTACATGCATTTGTTCCCAAATAAAAAATAAATAGTTGATTTGAGCTATGTTAAATTATATAAAAAAATAAAGGTAGTTAGCCTCTGTTTGTTAAATTTTTTTTATTTAAAAACATGTTTTTTTTTTAGGTAAAATATGTGGTTAAAAAAATGGAAAGAGAAAATGTGTGCGGTTAAAAGTTGATTTGGGAAATTGTGTAGGAAAAAATATGTTTAAAAACATGTTTTCCAAACAGATTGAAAACATAGAATATGATGTTTTCGAGGTAAAAATTAGTGATTGAAAAGTGGAGAGAAAAAATATGTGTGAATAAAAAGTAGTTTAAAAGCATGTTGTTTAAAAAATCAATCATCCTATTAAGTAAAAACAAATTTGTTAAAAAAAAAAAAAGAAAAACAATTTTAAATTGTCCTTTTTTTGAATTGGAACGAAGCATCTCTGTTTGACAAAATATCAACACGCTTTTAAACTATTTTTTAATCACACATATTTTTTCTCTCTACTTTTCAATCACTAATTTTTACCTCTAAAACATCACATTCTATGTTTTTAAACAAAAAATTTTAACTATCATTATTTTTACATAATTTAACAGTGCTCAAAACAATTTTTTTTTATTTTTTATTTTTTTATTTGGGAACAAATGCATGTAGTGCTCAAAAGTGTAATTCAAATTTGCAAACATTACACTTTCCAAAATGCAATCATTTTTTATTTATTTTTTAATTCTTGTGTTTTTGCAAAACCTTTCCAAATTTAGAAAATGCATTTTGGCGGGAATGTGTGTGTGTGTATTATTTTTGGTAAAGACTTTGTTTTTATATATAGATAGATTTGTTTTTACTTAATAGGATAATTGATTTTAATATAACTATTAATCTTATTATGTATCCTAGCTTCATTTTTTTTTTTTTTTTTGATTTTAATATAACTATTTTTGTATAAGCTTTCCAATTAGATTATTAAAAAAAATAAAAAATTAAATGACTAATTCAGAAATTTTCTTTCAAATCGAATAATTTCATACTTGAATATAATTTTCCGTCTTATGTAATGACAATTAACAAGAGTTAGAAGTAATCACTCTCGCATGTTGAAATGTATTTGAAAAATCCTATAGGTAACTATCAGTATTAAATTATGTTTAAGCATGTGTTTAATAAACTTGCAAAAATGGTTTATAAACCATTTTATAAACCATAAAATTTCTCAAACCACTTTTTTAAACATACACATTATTGTATTATTTTGAAGTCGAAAATATGTAAAATAGATATCAAATCGAAGATCTCAACAAGAAGTTTAATACAATATAACAAGTGAGAGCAAACTGTAAAAACATTGTCCGTAAAATCATCCAAAAGATCAAATGTCAAAGTTTTACTTTATATATTTTTACTTCATTTTAAATTATATCATTTAAGTTATATAATACCCCGTGTTCAGAAAACCTGAAATGGTTCGACTTGAAAGAGGCAACAGGTCAAGGGTTAGATGATTGAACCGGGGTCGAATCGATTTTAATAAAAAAGTAAATAATTATTTCAAAGATCAGAAAATTTTCTAAAAAAAATTATTTTACAAATAAAACGACATTTACTTATTTGGAGTAAAATTAAATAAACAAAAAATATAATAAAAATATTCTTTACCAATTCAAAGTAAATATAGATTTATGGTTATTAATTTTATTTATTAAATTTTATTTCAAAATAATTTTATATATATAAAAAAAAGATAAAAATAACGTTTTGTAAATGTTGTATTTCCTATTTTGATTATTTTTTTTAAGCTTTAAATTCGATAATATTTTGTATTAAAATGTTATTGTACTATGTTTTTATTTGGTATGATTGTATAATTTATATATTTTCATAAATTTTGATCGAAATCATTATCACAATTATATTTCCGTGCATTACACGCGTGAAAATACTAGTTTTTTTAAAAAATAGAGTAGTCATTACTGTCTCAGATATCATAGTTAGATTTCATGTGATAAATTCAAAATCAAGATTCAATGTATCTTCAAGGAAGAATACTTTGCATATGTTCACAAACTGCTTAGAAGTCTGAAAAAAATGCTTAGAAACAACAATTTGATTATATTTTGGGACCAAAACAACATCTAAATTAGTTTATAGTTCTAGGATGTTATCAATATGAATATTCACAGGATTAATTCAGAATCAAGATTGACCATGTCTCAATGTGGAAGCATATCGTGCCTATATTCACCAAATGTTCTTAGGAGTTTCAAAAACCGTTCAGTTTGCACTTCGTCGCTTGACTTAATCTGGTTGTAATAGGGTTTTTTTTTTTTGTTTTTTTATTTTTAATATATGGGAATGGGATCAAACTCAAATTCCTTTACCTCCAAACATCAAATTCAAACTAAGTACACAATTTCCCTACTCCAGGAATACAAGAAATTTAGTAATTTGAGAGCACTAAGCTCACACTTATTCAACTACTCAGAATGAATAAGTAGCTATTCCATATAACAATTTGTAACTATGCTGTACAATTAAATTATGACAAGGAAATCAAGGAGCACAGTCAAGTTTAATCGCAAGAGTGAATGTGTAATAAGCAAAAGGGGAACCTGAAGACGGAGCTGGAGGTTTCTTTGAATTGGGCCCAGATCCCGGCGGTGATGACGGAGGCCCAGGACTGGTGGCGCGGCAGCGGCCACACAAAGAACGGGGTTTGAAGTTTGACGAGGGTAGCGAAAGCTGGCAATAAATTAGTGAAGAAGAAGCCGACTGGTGCTTCCACTGGAGTTTAACGCTTAGAGGTAAGGAAAGAGAACCAGTGGCCATATTTGGGGGAAAATGAGTTGTGTGTTAATTTTGGTTAGTGATGATTATGCTAAAAGTTTTGTGTATGGTATGGACATAGAAGAATTATTTTTAAAATATATATTCCAATTTTTGGGTATTTTGGTTAACAAATGAAAGTTTTTAAAATTCTCTAAAAATATTTAAAAAAAGTCTACGGAAATCTATGGAGAACTTTTTTTTAATTCGACAAATTCATAGAAATCATTTGAAAGTTCAGAAAATTTACAAAAATCTTTAGAAGTCACAACTAAATACATCCTCCTAATCAATTTATCTTGGGCCATTTTTAATAACTACAATAAAGAGCATCACTTTTCCAAATTTTGAAGCAAAGTTGCCTGTAAAAAGGCATCACTTATAACTATTGCTTTGCCCTTCCATTGACTTTGAGCTTTGAGAGTTTTGCAATTTAAAACTTGTATGTTCATAACTAAGGTGGGAAGAAATGCTTGCTGATGGGATAGTATTGCAGTCACGAATGAAATATATTATTCTTATATTTTGGTATACGTTTTTATTAAATGTTGCTGAACAATATTTTATTATTTTACAACTCACTATGCTTACGTTTTATTTTATCTTGTTGGTAGTAGTTAGAAAAATATTTATAGCACTCTCAAAATTATTGCCCTCTTGCAATAGAGAGTCAAAAAACCAATTAATGGGGCGTTTTTGTCAAATTGTTGAATAAAATTTTACAACTCACTATACACACATTTTATCTTACTAGTAAAAAGCACGTGCGTTGCACGTCTTATGTACAGCGTGAATGTGATGCGTAGTCGTACTGATAGAAAAATTAAAATTGTTGAAATGATATAAATGATTTTTTTTTTTTAAAATTTTTGTATATAATGTGACAAAATTGAATAAAAAGAAATGTAATGTTTTTATTACAATAACTATATTTTGTACATTGCACATTTAATGCAAAAGATGAATAGTTTGTGTAATTTTTTTTTAGTAATAAATAGTTTTTGAACAATAAATGCAATGCTTTATTGAACTTGAATGTAACATTAAAATTACAATAAAACCTCTTTGTACACATTATTTTTTTGTTAATGTCCCACACTTTTTGTTATTTTTATTTTCTGCTTTTACCAATACCTTTGTTATTTGCATTGAAATTCCACATGAAAGTGCCACATACAGTTGTCCATGAGTGAATACATGTTCAAGAAGATATACTCCAACATTAAGTAATATCTGACCTTGAGCCTTGTTAATTGTCATTGCAAAACATAGATGTATTAGAAATTTTTTTCTCTTGAATTTGAATGGATATCTTTCATCATTGGCAGGACTTAATGGGATGTGTGGAAGGAAAACTTGTTTTCCAACATGTTGCCCAATGGTGATTTCTGCATGATAATATGTTTCTTGAAATCACGACAATCATTCTTGTTCCATTGCAAAGTTCGTTGGATGGGTCTAAATTTCATTGGAGCATCACGGGACAATTCATTTTCAAGATCAACCTATGCGGTGGAACACCATTTGGTAATAATGTATTGAGAAATTCTTCTTGGTAAAATAGATTTGTATCATCTGTTGCTTGATCAAAGCTCATAAACTCTTTACTGTCCCCTGGAAATAGCTTGATCATTTTCTCGTTGAGATAGTTGACATACTCATTTTTTTGTTGAAAGCATTTCACGTTGTGTCATATAATCAGGAGATGATGCATTTTCTGTTAAACCTAGAAATACTGTATTTATTAATTGTAATTCTGAAGTTTCGATGTCATCTCCTTTGGTAAGTCAATGAAGTCATCCTCTAAGTAGGTTTCTTTTCCATTACCAATTTGGATCAAGTACTGAGCAAACTGATTATCATTATGAGCACGCATATTTTGACTGAGTTTGAGCTTTTCCATTTTCTCCCAAAGACATGATCTAACCAGACTTTGGCTAATTGTTTATTTTCTTGTTGCTCATGGGACGACAGTGAGCACTTAACGTAAATCTCCTCCAAAAAAAAAAAAAAAAAAAAAAAAACCTTTCCACCAAATGGTTCCGAATTTTCTAAGATATCCGTGAAAGTTCTATCAACAATTTCTATTGTATTTTTGTTGGCCATTGGAGCTTCATCCCATATTATAATCTTTGCTTGTCAAATCAATTTAGACACAACACTTTGTTTTGCTATATTACAAATTGTTGATTCATTGGTTTGGAGCGGAATATTGAACCTTGAATGGGCCGTTCTCCCTCCTGGTATTATTGATGCTGCTACGCCTGAAGTTGCGGTTGCAAGTGCTATCATCTTTTAAGATCGAACCCTTGCAAGTAAAGCACGATATAAGAAAGTTTTTCCTGTGCCACCAGGTCCATCGACAAAAAATACACCTCCGTTTTCACTGTTCATTCTTTCACCTATAACATGGAAAGCATGTTCTTGATCTGGATTTAGATTTGAAGCTGCTTCAATATCAATATTTGGAATTTGAACAGATAGTTCATCTAAGATTTCCTTCCCAGTTGTTACATTGTTATCGTTGAAGATGTCAATAAGTTGAGTAAAATCATATCCCTTTATGTTCTTTCCCATAGATTGAAGGAAAAATTGTATCTCTCTTAAAGCACGCTGACTTTAATATTTTGGAGATTCTTCAACATCTCTTATGTAATCTTCAGTCAAGTCTTAAAAATACGTGTCCCACAATTTTCTTACTTCAGTAGGTTAACATTGGACCAATAAAGTGGCAAAAAGCCTTTGAAACTCGAAAGGCATTTGAAATGCGACTGCTTCGTCCAAACATTCAACGATGCTATCATTAGATTCCAAAAGACCTCTTCCTTGTGCTGCCTCCTTAAAGGATGAATACTGGACTTCCTTAACTGTTAGTAAGTACTCAAAAGAAGTGGGTCCATGGACATGATTTAACAGCAAGCTTAAGTAATATCTTTCCTCTTCACCAAGATTTGCAGCTGCAATTCGAGAGATGACATGTCCTTTCTTCTGTTCTGTCCACTTTCAGCTTCTCCTGTCCCACACATAATATTCTGAAAATTCTCTATACAAAAGATTTCTTCCTGTAGCAAATTTTGTACACGATTCAGAGTACTCTGTCAACATTGTTCTTGTAACATAATCCGAAAGAACAACTTGGGTCAAGCTCTGATGATCCAAAGTTGAAACGAATTGTCAGTTAGGAAGGTGAAGTTGTAGGTTAATTAATGGTGGGGACATTTCGTTTAATCAAAATTTATATATTCTCCATAAAGCTTCTTGTGCGGAAACCCATCTTGCATCTTGAAATTCTTGTATTTCATTTATGATATTAATATCATCATCCCGTGAAATATGAATAGCTACTCTGTCATGACCTTTATAGATATATTTATATATGTACTTAACAGACTTTAGTCCAGAGCATATTTCAACGTTGATATGACAATTGGTATATATAGCTACTCTGTCATGACCTTTGGTATATATTTGAGATAAGGTATAAAATCTTACCTTAGTGCCATCATTCATTCTTTTGTATATTGGATATGCATCTTTTCCTTGAATGATTTTTGCACTAAAAGGCCTTGGATAGTGGAACCAACTAACACCGTTAAACATACAGGGGATTTTAGCTTTGTGCTTTCCACATGGTCCATGTAGCATATGTTTTATGACTACTTCATGAAGAGCTGGATCAGTATGTTTATCAGGAATATCTGCATGAACGTACTTCTCGTAATGGTCAGCATTTGTTATCTTGCTAATACTTTGTAATATTATCAACATGTGGATGTGGGTAAACCTCTTTTTTGGAACTCCACGACATATGCATAAGCAGTAACCTTTCCTGATATTTCCTTTAAAAAAAAGCTGGTCTTTCAAATTCATTAGTTTAGCTCTAAATATTCTTAAGGTTAGATCATGCCTGTCTTAAGGACGTTGTCCTTCTTTGAGTTCCTTTTTTATTTCATTCCATTCTGCATTGCAAATCATTGTTATGAAAATGTCAGGTTTACCAAACCTTTGGACCAATGCTATAGAATTTACAAAGCGAGTAAGAATATCCCTAGGTCCTCCAATAAATGAAGATGGTAGAAATATTTTTTTCCCAACTTTATCTCCCATTGTCTCTCCTTCATTTACTGTGTTGACAATTCCTTGATATAGCTCTAATCTAATTTGGGATTGGTCTTTTTTGAAAAAATCATGCCTTGTCGTCTCAATCTTTATGTACATATCAACACAATACTGTTGTAGTAGTCGTCCAACTAAGAGAATGGTTGATTGGACATTTGGCTTGATCTGTAGCATTCTCGACATGACACCTTTAGCTTTGAAGAGTCGTTTTTTGAAATTGTTGTGTCAATTAGTATTCAATAGATATTAACTCCAATGGTGACCGTATTATATTTATAATTAAATGCATAGATTTTCAAATATATAGATATTACCTAAACATTCACTTGAAATGATGCAATTGACATAATCCAAAGTTGTTACACATTCTACATTGTTAGATGTACTTGCAACATTAGCTTGATTATCATTTCTTCCGAGTTCCCTCTTTATATCTTGATGCCATCTAGGTTCACCTCATGCAAAGAGCAAAGGATATTGCAATGAATCATAATGACTAAAATATTGTTTGATTCTATGGCGACTTCCTGAATGTGCATGCACAACTATGTCCCTCTCGAATGGTATATTTACATTGTTTCCTTCTATCCAAATAGCGCCGACTTGATCGATGGTCGGAGCATTGTAGACACATTGATCTAAAGCAACCTTACAAGCTATATAGATATGTACATCTTCAATTGGTGAGGAATCTCTTAAGCTTCGGAAGAGTTTGACATACGCATTGTCTTCTAAAATTTCTATCAACTTTGCCATTACAGAATCACTGAGACCAGCATCTTCTAGTATTCCAATCCTATTCCTTTCTTCATTATCTGTATCATAGAAATATAGTTGGAAATTTTTTGGTCGATCTTGAGGTAAAAGTGCTTGAAGATCATGATAAATTCGCCCCTGTGCTCTAAATGTGTAGATACATTTGTTTGAGGTTGCAAGAGCTTTATCGAGATTTACTCCAAATGAAGTGAACGAAAAGATATTGTTATAGGTCCTTACGTGTTTTTTGAAAGAAAGACCTTCTTCTCATTCTGAAGAAAACAAATGATATAAATCTCCAGGCACATCAGGCTCCGCAAGTTGGATCTAAACATAAAAGGGGACATTTCATTTTCATATTAGTTAGAAATATAAGTATAAGAAATATTTTATATGATATTACATGTTTTCTAACACATACCTGACCATTGTGGCAACAGAATGTTGGTGACTCGTGTTCAAATTTTTTTGTTTTGCAAAATGAACATGATGCAATAACTCTCAATTCATGTGTTGGAGCACGTATAGGCTCGTAAAAGTCCCGACTGAAATTTTTTGTTTCCATAATTCATTTAGTAAAATAACATTATCCTTGTAGATTTATTTTATTAGGGAATAATGTAATTAATAAATATTAATAAAATATGATAATTTATGATCATACCTTCAACTTCATATGAATTATGTTGGCCAGGCATAAATGTTTTTTTTTTTTTTTTTTTTCAACTTGTATAATTATTATTTTTGTCGAGACGTCTTTTTCTTTTCGATTCATTGGATTGTTCAATTTTTTTCCTCCTGTCTTCTAGGAAGAGTGTAGTGTAGCTTTTCTTCTTGATTTGTTTTTCCATGTCTGTCGTGTAAAGAAAAATAGTAAAACATGACAATATTTGAAGTAGAACTTCATGTATTAAACAAATTGTCATGTAACCTAACAAAATCAATTAAGTCCATCCAATACCTAACATGGATTTTGTAACAAAACTCCTTATCGGAGAGCAATGACTGTAATATTCCTATTTTTCTCTCTTTAATATACTATACGTATTCTTCTAAAAATAGAGTTGAAATTACGTAATCTTACAACTTTTTACGACATTATAATAAGATTTCACACTATTAAACATTTTTATGTAATTATTATTATTATTAATATTCAAAAAGAAGAAAAATGAATTCAACATTTAATAAATATTATTTTGAATACAGTTGAGTCAAATGGGCGACTAAGGTGAGAATCCTTCACTGCACTTACTGGAGAGAAGGAATTAATATGATATATAAAATATTACATCGAAATTTTTAAAATTGTTGTCTACTCAATTTTCATAGTTTATATTGTATATGTTATATATTGAATGTAATTGTCACATAAGTTTCAATCCAACATTTACATTTCTGTTATTACGTTATTTTTATTTTCATATATTACATGAAAAATGTTTTATGATTTTTTATTAGCTTTTACCTTTCTCCTATCTTTTTAAGTTTTATGTTAATTTACTATTATAATTTTTACTTTAAATTTTTTAGAAAAATTATGTTATAATATTTTACTTAGTCTTGTAATAAATATTATTGTGATGATAAAAAATTAATATAATATATAAAATAATACATCCAAAATTTAAAAAATGGACATTCTTATTTTGCCTAATTAAATTGGAAAAAGCAGATTCAATTTCAAAACCTCACTAAAAAATCCCAACTCCAGCGGGTTTATGTCCAACCCCCTTTTTCCTATTTTAAATTGAAATTACCCTATAAATACATTATTAATGAACTGGAAAATCCCACCCAAATTGTTTAATGCCCCATCTATCTTCCTATAGAAACATTCAAAGTTCTTAATCTTGTGTTAAGTCATTGGACTTATGGGGTTTTTCGTATGCCTTTTCATGATTTCATTGCAAAATTTGGGGTATAGACGTTAACCTAATAAGCCCTTATCGATTTTTGTAATGTGGGATAGTTCTTCTAAATAACCATTACTATTTGCTTAGCATGCAACAATTCGATTGTCAAATGGAAAAAATATGTAGACAACTCTTTCTTCATAAACTCATATATGAACTGCTCATATTTGTCTTCTATTAAATAATTAAATACTACAAACAGATCATAAACACATCAATTAATCAACATTCATAAATAATTTAAACAAATAAATCAAATATTAACACCGAAAGCAATTCGAATAATTTGATTTCGATACGTACTTCAATAAATAAATAAAAAGCAAGTGTGGCAGTTTGTGGTAAGATTCTATTCCATTTCCGAAAATCCCACCATTCTAAGAACCTGTTACAATCAAATTCATCATTAGACTAAATATAATTTGCTCATTCAAATTAACATGAGTTTTCTACATAAACAAAAAAGAGACATGTCGAGGTGACACATTGACATTGAGGTGTTGAACAGGTGGTCATGTGCTTCATTATATGAGTACCTCTTCATCAAACAACTCATCTCGACAATGATCCATTTTCATGTCCCAAAAAATGTTTACATAAATTATTGTTTAAACATAGGACTCTCCAAACTGAGATGATAGAATAACTGGTATAGGTACACCAAAGATAAGTCCTCTTATATTGGGGACTAAGAAATTAAGAACTCTCATGTTGGAATTTTTATTCAAGTCTTATTTTCTTGAATAAAAAAAATAAAGTTCATGATGATTCAACGATCAAGCATGATTATTTTGACTTCATTCAATTTTGCTTGGAAAGCGCTTTTGTCTTTTAAAAATTGTTTTCCCTGACGGTAGGCCCCCTCCATCCGTTTCTTATGGATTCATAATTTGTATCAAATTCTTGACCAAAAATTGATCAAATTTTTTTTTTTTTTTTTGCAAAACCATACAAGAACTAAATATACACTACTTTAGTGAATAACGGTAGGTGATGTATCAATTCACAATTGGATCAATTGCTACAAACTAATAATATTTATTATTTACTTATGATTAAAAAATTATTTATATACTTACCTAAAAATCAATTTGTCTTCTGTTGTTGTTCTTCTTCTTTTTCAGTTCTTCAAGGTGCTGCACTGTTGTTGCCTGGCTGCTGGGTGCATGAGGGTGAGGAGCACAGGAGGTAACTAATAAGTCAACTAGGGTAGGAGGGGGAAGAAATAACTGGTATCAATTTTTAATTTGGGAGATTAATTGTTGAGGGGTTTCATTTGGGCAAGGAGTAGGACATCTACCGGTGGGCTTCCCTTTCATTAATAATTGGGCCTTGCTGACTGCCGAGGTTTGGTCCAGGTTTTTGGCGCTGCACTTTTAGCCCTTATTTGATAAATCAACTTTCTCATAAAAAATACAACTTTTTTTTTTATAGTAATTAATCTCGATCATCAAAAAAAGTCAAGATCCCAATTTTTTACTTTTCAAACCACTTTTTAAATACATGATTTCCCAAAACTTTTTTTTCCCAAAAAGTATGTTTATCAAACACACACTTAGTAGAGTTCTCAAAATATAAAACGGGTTGATTAGTTGATGAACTGGAATTTATTTTGGGCTTGGAGCAAGAGTTGATGCAGCAACCAGGCTTGAGGTACCTGGTTTGCCATATAGTGTGAAAGATGACAAATTTGTAACCAATGCAGCATGAACCCAAGAAGCAGCGCTTTTACGCTTGTCTAATGTGACTTTTAGCACTTCTTCGGATGGATCTTCATTTTGTGAAGAGTCATTGTTAGATATATATGTAGTGTATATATATATTGTTCAAAATAATTATTGATAAAAAGAAGGAATGAAATTGAAAATAAATGGAAATGAAAAATAAAGGTGGCCAATTCCGGAAAACTATGCGACAGTACGGTTCAAATACCATGCGATCACACGTCAATTTTGATGTCAGATTAAATTTCATTAAATGGTATAACCATGCGACCGCATGGATTTGAACCGAGGGGTCTCAGGTGCAATTTTTTGACCGTTAATTTGGTTGATTCAAATATGATTTTGGCACATTTTAAAGATTTAATCCATCTTTTCATGAGGAGTTGGCACCAATTCGTGGTTGTTGTTTGGATATCTATAAATAGGTGATTTTACTTCATTCCAAATCACTTGAAAACATTCTTGTATCAAAGATTGATATCCAAAATATCCATTTTATCATTCCTAATTTTAGTGTTCTTGTTTCTATTTCAAGTTCTTATTTTGCTTTGTTTGAACTTGAGAAAAATGATTGATTAATCCTATAAACCTATTTGTTATAATCCCAAAGGTAAACAATCCCGTTGGGTGCAAATATAGTTTGAGGACAACGTGTTTGAGCCTTATAATTTTCTTCATCATTTTTGTTGTTTTATATCATTTTCTTCATTCTCCTACACCACATTTTCAACAATCTCAAACTATATTTGCCATGGAGAATGAAACAACTCTTGAAACTATCAAATTGATGAACCAAGATCTTGTGAGGCTCGATAGATTTGATTGAACAAACTTCACGCGTTGGCAAGACAAGTTAAAATTCCTACTCACCGCATTGAAGATCTTCTACATTTTGGATCCGGATTTTGAACCTTTAGCGGAACTAGCGGAGAAGGACACGAAGGCAATAAGGGCCGAAAGGAAGAAAAAACAAGAGGATGAATTAATATGCCATGGACATATTTTGAATGCTTTGTTGGACCGGTTATACAATCTCTACATCAACACTTCTTCGGAAAGAGATATTTGGAACGAGTTGGAAACCAAATACAAGGTGGAAGAAGAAGGTACCAAGAAATTTTTAATCACAAAGTATTTTGATTTTAAATTTTTGGACAATATTTCTATTCTTCTTCAAGTACATAAATTACAAGTACTCGTCAACAAATTTAAAGTGGTCAAAATAGAACTCCCAAAATCCTTTCAAGTGGGGGCAATTATTGCCAAACTTCCAAGTTCTTGGAAAGGATACCAGAAGAAGATTCTTCACAACTCCGAAGATTTTACTTTGGAACGACTACAAAAGCATCTACGCATTGAAGAAGAATCAAGAATGAGGGACAAGAATGAGAATTCTTATGAAGTCAAATCAAAAGCAAATGCTATTGAGAAGGCCGAACACTCCAACAAAGAAAAGTTCAATCCTCTTGGTCCTAAAAAGGACAAAGGGAAGTTCAAACCAAAACCAAAAGGGCCATCCTATGTTTGTGGAAAACCCGGTCATTGGGCCAAGGTGTGTAGGTATAAGAAGAAATCCAATGGAAAACATAAAATAAACTCCATTGAAGATGACAACATTGTGGCTACAATATGTGAAGTCAACACTATAAAAGGAAAGGTTCAAGGATGGTGGTATGACACTTGTGCTACCATACATGTGTACTATGATAAGTCCTTGTTTAAAACTTATCATGACTTGGAAGATGGACATGAAATACAAATGGGTAATGAAGGCCGCTCCAAAGTGGTTGGAAAAGGAAGTGTAGATATCATCTTCACATCCGGAAAAACCGTTACTCTTACTAATGTATTACATGTTCCGGACATGAATAGGAACTTAGTTAGTGTGATCTTTTGGGAAAACCCGAAATCAAAAGTGTTTATGAATCCAGTAAACTTGTATTATCCCGTAATGGGATCTTTGTTGGAAATGGCTATTCTAGTGATGGAATGGTCAAATTATGCATTGTTGACAATAATAATATGAATAAAGTGAATTCCGCTTATATGCTTGACTCTTTTACTTTGTGGCATGGTAGATTAGGGCATATAGGTAATAATACTATGAAAAGAATGAAAATGTGTGACTTAATATCTTATGATGAAAACAAAGTTTATAAATGCAAGACTTGTGTAGAATCTAAGATGATTAAGAAACATTTTCATAGTGTAACTAGAACAACTCAATTATTAGATCTTGTACATACCAACATATGTGAATTAAATGGCATGTTAACAAGAGGAGGAAATAGATATTTCATAACATTTATTGATGATTGTTCTAGATTTACTTATGTTTATTTATTAAAGCATAAGGATGAGGATTTTGAAACTTTCAAAGCATATAAAAATGAAGTTGAAAATCACTTGAATAAGAAAATAAAAATTCTTAGGAGTGATAGAGGAGGTGAATACTTCTCTAATGATTTTAACTTATTTTGTGAACAACATGACATAATTCATCAATGTAGTGCACTTAGAACACCCGAACAAAATGGTTTGACAAAAAAAAAATAAAAAAATAGGACACTAGTTGAAATGATTAATGCAATGTTGTTATATTCTGAATTACCATTTAATCTTTGGGGTGAAGCATTACTTAGTGCATGTCATATATTAAATAGAGTTCCTTCTAAATTTACAAGAGTATCTCCATATGAATTATGGAAATGAAGAAAACCAAATATTGGTTACTTCAAAGTGTGGGGGTGTCGTGCTTATTGCAAAAATACAGATCCAAAACGAACAAAACTCGGTCGAAGAGGGATCAAATGTGTATTTGTTGGATATGCTTCAAATAGTAAAGCATATCGATTATTGAATTTGGAGGCCAATGTGATGATTGAGTCACGCGAAGTAGAGTTCTTTGAAGATTCTTTATTTTCGGATAATAATATTGAGGAATTAAATAAAGAGATTCCAAATTCTACAAAATCACTTGGAGAAACATCCTTTAAAGGTGTTAATGATCCTAATGAACTTTGTAGAAGCAAAAGAACTCAAAAAGAAAAAAGTATTAGGACTGGATGAAATAGACTCTCAACTTATTTCTCTTTATTTTATTGAAGGAGGTATAAAGAGTGTCATCAGAACAACATCATATGTTCTTCAAACGAAAACGGGTCCTAAAACTTATAAAGAGGCTATGTCATCAAGAGATAGTATTTTTTGGAAAGATGCTATAAAAGATGAAATGAATTCAATAATGTCTAACAATACTTGGAAACTTGTTGATTTACCAAATGGCTCTAAACCTACAGGATGTAAATGAGGTTTTAGAAAGATGTACAAAGTGGATGGTACTTGATAAGTGTATTTTATACACTTATTTATCTATCAAAATTAGGATATTATAATATTTTTCTTGAATAAATTCTACGTAATTGTTATTATTTTTCATTATTTCAGGTCTTTATCCCAAAATGAAGAAAAATGAGGAATTGAAGAAATTATACAAAAATTGGATGGAAAAACTCAAAAGTGGAGCAAATTGGAGAAAGTCAAGACTCAAGGACCTACTTATCATATATGGAAAAATTGAGTAACTTGAAGGACAATTTATTTTACATGGGCTTAGGGTTAATTTGTGTATATATATATATACACATGTTGCTGAATTAAAAGAGGAGGAGGCCGTGAGCAGCTGGGGAGAAGAAATAAAACAGAGGAGCAGAATTCTTCTTGTAAGAGGGGTTGGTCGGCTGGGAATAAAAAAAAAAGGCAGATTAATTAAGGAGGTAGCCGAGTGAATTAACAAAGTGGAGAAATACACAGGCGGCTGCTGGTGCTAACTAAGTAGGAGGGCAGCACTATTGGTGAAAAACGTGGTTGGCTGTGTGGGTTGGTAGAAAACTTTGGAGACAAGATTTGAGGAATAGAAGAGGTTGTCGGCTGTGAGTTCAAGTGGTGGGAATTAATTGGTTGATTATTGACAGATTTAGTGGCTAGTTGGTGGGGTTTAAGTGAGAATATTACCTATTGAAAGAGCTAGTTGGCGGCTGGAATATATAGGAGAGGAAGTGTGGTTTTGATGGAGAGAATTAGAGAGATATAAACATTGCTGGAATTAATTTAGTGGCTGTGCAAAGTGGTGATAATTGTGGTTGGCAGATTGATACAAAGATTTAGGAAGAAAAGCTTACACTTTGGAGGAGCTAATTGGTTGGAATCAAGAATTGACTTGCTGGGAAAGATGCTAATTTTTCAACACTTCAAACTCCGGGTTTTATTTTTATTATTTATTGCTTTTGATTTCACAAAAATGAGTAGCTAAATTTTAAATCGGGATTGACGATATAGATTTAATGTTTTTAGTTTGATTTTAATTCTCAAGTTGGCACTTTATTTTCATGTATTGATTTTATTATTGCGTTTAATGCTTGAGTTGCTTGATCACCAATTCATGAATTAATGGTTGTTTTCATAATCCGAGAGGTGAGTTAACAATTAGATCACGTAATAAAATTCGGCAATTTCAACAAAAAGATAGAGATATGAATTTGTGGTTGCATGTGGTCACTTAGGAATTCCTAGGAAATTTAATGCATTTAGTTAAGGAGAACTCTGACCCGCTGTAGAGATACATGGTTGACTTAGTTAAATAGACCTAATTTGAACTCGAGAGAGGTAAATTAGATATATGCGTGAATTCGACCAAATACAATTTTAGAAAACAACTTGAGATGAGAAATTAAGCTAGAACGTTATTTCGAAATCGTTAGTCCCGATATTCATTTAATTGTTTAAAATCCACCACGTTTGTTTCTTGCTTTCGTTAATTGTTTTTTAGTTTAACTTGTTATTGTTTATTTTAATTGATTTGTTTATTTCATTGATTTCCAATTATTTGTCGTTTTTTTGTTTTTATTATTTTACAATTTATTTTCTTAGTTAGTTTTTGTTTTAGTTTAGGAATTCTATATTCGAAGTAAATTTATAGCGAATTAAATAGTTCTCGTGGGATCGACAACCCGGACTCAAAAGTCCACTTTTACTACTTGTTAGCGATATCGTACACTTGCGATATTATTTTTACCAACAAGTTTTTGGCGCCGTTGCCGGGGACTATTTTAATTTGTTATTTATTTATTTTGATTTTTAGCATTCTTAGCTTTTAGATTTAGTTTGCCTTTAGTTTTTAGCATTTTGATTCATAATAAACAAAAACAACAAAAACATCAAAAATTCTCAAAATTTTCAAAAAAAAAAAAAAAAAAAAAATTTCTTCTTGTCCTTTTATGCTCCGTTCGCAAAGGGGAAATCTTTTACCTTTCGAACCTGAAATTGAACAATTCTTTAGAGGACGACTTAGGGAACAACAAAATCTGAACCAAATGGCCAATCCAATCAATCCTTTGGAACACATTGAACTAAACCCGAATGCAGCTGCATTACCTCCTGGTCAAAATGCAGCATTGCAAATCAATCAAAACAACCAACAGAATGTTCAAGATGATAATGTAGGAGATCTTCCTATGGGTCAATTCTTGACTCCTGTTGCCACTGCAAACCGTTCTAGCATATTATATCCGCCTTTTGGAAGGAATGACTTTCAATTGAGAGCAGATTTAATAAATCTTTTCAATAATAATCTCCAATTTTTTGGAAAGGCACACGAGGACCCCAACGCTCATGTTGCAAGATTTGGGAGAATGTGCCAGAATTTCCAATTTCAAGGCATAAACGATGATGCCATTCGTTTGCGACTATTTCCTTACACTTTAAGAGATAGTGCATTGGAGTGGCTTGATTCTGAACCTGAATTTAGCATAACCACATGGGATGACCTAGCTCGAAAATTTTGTAATAAATATTTCTCACCTGCTAAGGTCGCTAAACTGAGATTGGAGATATCTACGTTTCAACAACTAGACGGTGAGAGTTTTCATGAATCTTGGGGTAGATTTAAGGATCTTCTTAGAAAATGTCCTTATCATGGATATAACAAAGGCCTTCAAGTTCAGTACTTTTACTGTGGGTTGTCACCACAATGCAAATCCATAGTGGACTCATCTGCTGGTGGGTCCATTACCAATAAAAGTGTCAACCAAGCATGGGATCTGGTCGAACTCATTGCGAAAACACACACCATGTTTCCATCTGAAAGAGTAGTGCACAAGAGAGTTGCTGGAGTGCATGATGTAGATGCACTGACCAGTACAAATGCACAACTTGTTGCGCTAACAAAAAAGGTTGATATGTTGTTTTCACATCATCAAGGAGTTCACGCAATTCAATCACCAGTAGTGTGTGAAAATTGTAGCGCGAACCATTCAACTGAAAATTGCATGTTGTTGGCGTCAAAAGAGGAGCAGGTTAATTTTGTGCAAAACAATCATCAACAACATAATGATCCATATGCTCCTACTTACAACCCTGGTTGGAGACAACACCCAAACTTCAAATGGTCTAACAATCAAAATGAGTTTAACCAACCAAGGCAGGAGAGAAGACCAAGTTTGGGGGAAATGTTTCAACAACATATGCAGAAGACTGATAAAATGTTTGAACTGCATCAAGCAACCATACAAAGTCATTCTGCTGCACTTAAAGGGCTTGAAAATCAGATAAGCCAAATCGCTCAACAACTTTCTGAGCGAGCACCTGGAACACTCCCAAGTAATACAGTTAAAAATCCAAGGGAGCAAGTCAACATGATCTCTGCAGTGGAAATGGAAAAAATCTACACTCCAGCTTATGAGGTAGCTGTTGAGGATGAATCATACATTCCCGCAGAGGAATATTTTCCACTAAATGGATATCTACCTCCAATTCCTTTCCCTCATAAACTCCTAAGAAATAGGGTACAGAAGGATGTTCAGGCTATCACTACCAAAAGTGATGTGCAATTTCCTGAAATACATGAGAAGATATATGAACAGAGGGAAAAGCTGATGGAAAATGAAGACAAGGATATGGAGACGAATGAGATATCAAATTCAAATTGTCAAAATAATGTTGCAAAATCAAAGGAAGAATCTCAATCGCCTATCAATACCTATGTCCCACCAGTCACATTCCCCCAACGTCTGCAAAATCACAAAATGGATAAGCAGTTTAGTAAATTTCTGGAAGTATTCAAGAAATTGCATATCAACATTCCATTTGCAGATGCTTTGGCTCAGATGCCATCTTACCTCAAGTTTATGAAAGAGATGATTTCTAAAAAGAGGAAGATGAGGGAATTTGAGACTATATCCTTAACTGAGGAGTGCAGCGCAATTCTACAAAATAAATTGCCTCCAAAACTCAAAGATCCAGGGAGTTTCTCTATCCCTTGTGATATTGGAAATTTCAAATTTGACAGAGTTTTGTGTGATTTGGGAGCAAGTATCAATTTAATGCCTCTCTCAGTTTACAAGAAACTTGGATTAGGAAAACCTAAACCAAGCAAAATCACATTACAGCTGGCTGACAGATCTGTGAAGCATCCATACGGTGTCATTGAGGATATTTTAGTTAAAGTGGATAAATTCATTTTTCCAGTAGACTTCGTGATTTTGGATATTGAAGAGGACAGTCAAATGCCTCTTATTTTTGGTAGACCTTTCCTAGCTACGGGACGAGCTTTAATAGATGTTGAAAAGGGGGAGGTGATCTTAAGGGTTCAGGATGATCAAGTGACTTTCAGTGTCACTCAATACCCTAACAAATATTATCATACAGAAAGTTGCTTCAAACTGGAAAATGTGGTGCAAGAACTTGGTAATAATTTGAAGCAAGAAGAAAAACCAGGTGAGACTCAAATCAACAATAAAGAATTCAAGAAAGTGCGCAAAAAGGTTGAGAAATGCAAGGTGGGAAATTGCAAGGAGTGCAGGGCATCACGAGCATCCTTTAAGCCACCATAAGAAAGTTTGCAAAAAGTCGAGCTTTAGACTATAAACGGAGCGCTTATTGGGAGGCAACCCAATTTTCTTTCCTTTTCATTTATTTTGCTTTATTTATAGCTTTACATTTAAATTTTTAGGTAGTATTTGCATTTTTATCTTTCTTGGAGTTTGAAGTTAGCATCTCTAGCACCAACCTCTTTGATTTGATTTTCAAGTGCATTTTTAGTTTAAATTCATACATCATTCATGAGCTTACAATTTTGCATCACATTGTTTTAACCTCATTGCTCTTATCATATTAAAAATAAATCATATATATGATTTTGCACACTTTGATCGTGTTTGAAAATTCAAAATTTTTCCTATGTTTTAGTTGGGATTGTTGTTGTTGATATATTTCAATTTATTAATGGTGTGTATGATTCTAATGTTATTTATTTTTTTACTTGCGAGGAACACACACCACCGGTAACACTTCCAACCAAGCACGGAAACACAAGAAACGGGTCGAAATCGTCCGAACAAGATCCAAACCAAGCTTCAAGTTATAACATCGCTCCTCTAAACCTGGGAAGTACCTAACTCCCTTTTTTTATGTATTGTTATCAATTGATATATCTTTTCTTTTACATTGAGGACAATGTAACTTTCTAGTTTGGGGGGGGTCTCATTTCTTCATCTTGTTCATTCGATACCTTGTTTTTGGGATTCACAAAAAAAAAAAAAAAAAAAATGAAAAAGGGTGAAAATTTTGAAAATTTTTGTTGATTTATTTATTACTTATGACATGATTTGAATTGACTTTTGTGCTTTAGTTAGAAAATTTGGACAACATGTGAACTAAAATTTTTCTTGACATTCATCCATGTAAGACATTAATCAAACTTGAGCACATAGCCACTTTCGAATAATAACTTGTGTAGGGAGATGCTTGATACTTGTGGGATAAACTTGTGCACTTTGAACATAGAATTGACTGAAAAATTCCAAACCTTAAGAAATTAGATCCCGACCTGAAATGTAGAACCAAAATGCTCAAGAAGCAGTTTGGGGGTAGAGAGGTCAAGTACAAGTAGGCATTGACAGATTGAGGGTCTGAAATTTTTAATGATCCATCTTTAGTGGAAGGGGTTTTAATCAACGGGTATAAACCATGACCAGCATAAAAACAGAAAAATGCTGAATGTCTTATTCTGCTCTTCAAATGCCTTTTTGACTCGAGTAAGTAAGTCCGAGGGGTCTTTCAAACCTGGTGCCCTAAAGTCGTCTGGCTTGGGAGTCATCGACCTAAAGCTCGCTACAGGGGTCAACTAGAAAGCAAGTACGGAGAGTGGACTTACACATAAGACACTAAAACATCTTTAACTTTTCTGTTTAAGCCTTTATGACTCGGGTAATTAAGTCTTAGGGGTTCTCTGAACCTGGTACCCTAAGCTCAACTGAGTTGGGAGCTACCGACCTAAAGCTCGCTACAGGGGTCATATAGAAAGCCAGTATGAAAAGTTCTGCACAAAGATGGTAAAAGACAAGGACATTAAAAGAAAAAGTCGTCCATATAAAAAAAAATGATATATAAATGGTATAAGCTTTGTTGATTAAAATTCCTAATACTGGAGTGTGGGATTGGAGATGAATTATTCTTGGTCTGTCTTGCATACTTGTCAAATCCTAGCTATCTTGTGTGGAAAAATGCAATTTATACATGTTCAGAAACCACATCAATAGGGAAGACCTGGGGATATGAGAGAAAAGCATTAAGGTGTGATCATCCATGAGAGTGTAAGGAAAATAAAAAGAAAATCATTGTTGACCACATGGGATTCAGACTTATTTGCGCACGACTAGTCACACAGTGTCAAGTATATTTTTACATGAGTTTGCATTCGGTTTTTGGCTATTCACACACACACGACGAAGTTAAGCATTAGATGAATGAAAATAATTTTTGTTGTTCATATTTCCTCTCTAAAGTGAATCGTCATTTTGGATTATTGAAGTGCATGATAAATAAATTGACAAAAACAAAAATAATTTATGTTTGCATTTTTAGTTTTATTTTTATAGTTTAGTTTTATTTTTGTTCGAGGACGAACAAATATTCTAGTTTGGGGGGGTTTGATAAGTGTATTTTATACACTTATTTATCTATCAAAATTAGGATATTATAATATTTTTCTTGAATAAATTCTACGTAATTGTTATTATTTTTCATTATTTCAGGTCTTTATCCCAAAATGAAGAAAAATGAGGAATTGAAGAAATTATACAAAAATTGGATGGAAAAACTCAAAAGTGGAGCAAATTGGAGAAAGTCAAGACTCAAGGACCTACTTATCATATATGGAAAAATTGAGTAACTTGAAGGACAATTTATTTTACATGGGCTTAGGGTTAATTTGTGTATATATATATATACACATGTTGCTGAATTAAAAGAGGAGGAGGCCGTGAGCAGCTGGGGAGAAGAAATAAAACAGAGGAGCAGAATTCTTCTTGTAAGAGGGGTTGGTCGGCTGGGAATAAAAAAAAAAGGCAGATTAATTAAGGAGGTAGCCGAGTGAATTAACAAAGTGGAGAAATACACAGGCGGCTGCTGGTGCTAACTAAGTAGGAGGGCAGCACTATTGGTGAAAAACGTGGTTGGCTGTGTGGGTTGGTAGAAAACTTTGGAGACAAGATTTGAGGAATAGAAGAGGTTGTCGGCTGTGAGTTCAAGTGGTGGGAATTAATTGGTTGATTATTGACAGATTTAGTGGCTAGTTGGTGGGGTTTAAGTGAGAATATTACCTATTGAAAGAGCTAGTTGGCGGCTGGAATATATAGGAGAGGAAGTGTGGTTTTGATGGAGAGAATTAGAGAGATATAAACATTGCTGGAATTAATTTAGTGGCTGTGCAAAGTGGTGATAATTGTGGTTGGCAGATTGATACAAAGATTTAGGAAGAAAAGCTTACACTTTGGAGGAGCTAATTGGTTGGAATCAAGAATTGACTTGCTGGGAAAGATGCTAATTTTTCAACACTTCAAACTCCGGGTTTTATTTTTATTATTTATTGCTTTTGATTTCACAAAAATGAGTAGCTAAATTTTAAATCGGGATTGACGATATAGATTTAATGTTTTTAGTTTGATTTTAATTCTCAAGTTGGCACTTTATTTTCATGTATTGATTTTATTATTGCGTTTAATGCTTGAGTTGCTTGATCACCAATTCATGAATTAATGGTTGTTTTCATAATCCGAGAGGTGAGTTAACAATTAGATCACGTAATAAAATTCGGCAATTTCAACAAAAAGATAGAGATATGAATTTGTGGTTGCATGTGGTCACTTAGGAATTCCTAGGAAATTTAATGCATTTAGTTAAGGAGAACTCTGACCCGCTGTAGAGATACATGGTTGACTTAGTTAAATAGACCTAATTTGAACTCGAGAGAGGTAAATTAGATATATGCGTGAATTCGACCAAATACAATTTTAGAAAACAACTTGAGATGAGAAATTAAGCTAGAACGTTATTTCGAAATCGTTAGTCCCGATATTCATTTAATTGTTTAAAATCCACCACGTTTGTTTCTTGCTTTCGTTAATTGTTTTTTAGTTTAACTTGTTATTGTTTATTTTAATTGATTTGTTTATTTCATTGATTTCCAATTATTTGTCGTTTTTTTGTTTTTATTATTTTACAATTTATTTTCTTAGTTAGTTTTTGTTTTAGTTTAGGAATTCTATATTCGAAGTAAATTTATAGCGAATTAAATAGTTCTCGTGGGATCGACAACCCGGACTCAAAAGTCCACTTTTACTACTTGTTAGCGATATCGTACACTTGCGATATTATTTTTACCAACAGTACTCTTAATACCTTTAAAGCCCGACTAGTAGTCAAGGGATATCGACAAAAGGAAGGAATAGATTATTTTGATACATATGCACCCGTGGCACGCATTACATCTATTGGAATAATGTTTGTCTTCATATACATCAAATGGATGTTAAAACAACTTTCTTGAATGGGGACCTTGATGAGGAGGTTTATATGGAACAACCGGAAAGTTTTGTTCTCCCCGAAAACGAAAAGAAAGTATGCAAATTAGTTAAATCATTATATGGTTTAAAACAGGCACCGAAAAAATGGCATGAGAAATTCGATTTGGCAATTATGTCATTTGGATTCAAACACAATAGTGTTGATAAGTGCTTATATTTGAAGGAACATGGAAAACATGTTGTGATTATATGCCTTTATATGGATGATATGTTGATTATAAGTAATCATATGGAAGGCATAAATGAAACAAAAATGTTTCTATCTTCCAAATTTAAAATGAAAAATCTTGGGCAAGTGGATACCATATTAGGTATCAAGGTCACAAGAAGAAATGAGAGTTTTATGCTTAAACAAACACATTATATTGAGAATGTGATTGATAAGTTCAAACACCCCATTTGATGCAAGTATTAAACTTGTAAAAAATGATGGAAGAGCAATAGCACAACTTGAATATGCAAGTGCTATTGGATCTCTAATGTATGCGGTCCAATGCACTAGACCGGATATAGCATTTGCGGTTAGTAAACTTAGTAGGTTTACTAGTAACCAAAGTAAGGAACATTGGAAGGCAATTGAACGAGTTCTTGGTTATTTAAAGAAAAACAAAGATATAGGTCTCCAATATTCCCGATTTTCGGCAATCCTAGAAGGATTTACCGATGTAAGTTGGATATCTAGTACAGGTGAGAATAAACCCACCTCAGGTTGGGTGTTTACTCTTGGAGGAGCAGCAGTTTCATGGGGATCCAAGAAAAAACATGTGTAACACACTCAACAATGGAATCCGAATTTGTAGCATTGACAGAAGTCGGAAAAGAAGCTTAGTGGCTAAGGGATCTCTTGTATGAAATTCCAATAGGAGATAAGAATTTAAATTCTATTCCTACACTATGTGATAGTCAAGCCACTTTAGCTAGAGCATACAATGAAGTATAAAATGGAAAGTCTAGACATATGAGTCTAAGACACGACTATGTAAGGAAATTGATCAAAGATGGAACAATTTCAATCACTTATGTAAAATCAAGTGATAATTTAGCGGATCCACTAACAAAACCACTCACTAAGGAATTATTGAGGACCACATCGAGTAGGATGGGGTTAAAACTTCTTACTTAAAGATCCACTAATGATGGCAACCCTACCTAAACTTACTAAAAAGTACATTTTAGGTTCAAAGGGTAAAAACAAATCATTCAATAAGTGGATAGTATTCAACACTTACAAGATAAGTGTTGGTTGTCATAGAAAATGAGGGATAAGTTTTAAACTTTTAATAAAGTTCGGATCAATAGGATCAAGTATCTGTAAATATGACAAAGATACTGGAAGAACTTTACCTATATGAACTTAGAGATTGTGCCGTCTCGATAGAGAGTTTGAAGTGTCTCTCTTCAAAGTTCATGAATAGGATGAGTACAAGGCCATAAAAGTGCTAGGCGTGTTATGATAAACATAGAACACAATGATACTTGTGTGTGTGATCTCACCGGTTTCATTACAAAGGAATAATAGGTTCAAAACTTTTATGCCACCTAGAATTTCAATGATACCTTGTGATTGATTACACTATAGATAGATTCAAATCTAAAGATATTAATCCTTATGCATAAGTATTGAAAATTTTATCAAAATATATTTTGAACAGTGGGGGATTGTTAGATAAATATGTGTGTGTATATATATATATTGTTCAAAATAATTATTGATAAAAAGAAGGAATGAAATTGAAAAGAAATGGAAATGAAAAATAAAGGTGGCCAATTCCGGAAAACCATGCGACAGCACGGTTCAAATACCATGTGATCACACGTCAATTTTGATGTCAGATTAAATTTCATTAAATGGTATAACCATGCGACTGCATGGATTTGAACCGCGCGGTCACAAGGTGCAATTTTTTGACCGTTAATTTGGTTGATTCAAATCTGATTTTGGCACATTTTAAAGACTTAATCCATCTTTTCATGGAGAGTTGGCACCAGTTCGTGGTTGTTGCTTGGATATCTATAAATAGGTGATTTTACTTCATTCCAAATCACTAGAAAACATTCTTGTATCAAATATTGATACCCAAAATATCCATTTTATCATTCCTAATTTTAGTGTTCTTGTTTTTATCTCAAGTTCTTATTTTGCTTTGTTTGAACTTGAGAAAAATGCTTGATTAATCCTACAAACCTATTTTCTATAATCCCAAAGGCAAACTTGAATCCCAGTGGGTGCAAATATAGTTTGAAGACAACGTGTTTTACGTGTTTGAGCCTTATAGTTTTCTTCATCATTTTTGTTGTTTTATATCATTTTTTTCATTCTCCTACACCACATTTCCAATAGTCATGCCCATCCAAATTCTCTACAAATGTCATGCCTACTTGTCCTTCCCTAGTCCACGTTCTATCATATCAATGATTCGTCGTTACCCCACCATTTTCGAGCTCCTCTCAGTCCCGACTCCTCCTATGTCGTTCAATGCCAAAGGACCATTGTCCCAACTATGTGTTCGCCTTACCCCAGCTGCTACTGCTCTTACGAGAAAGCAAATCAATCTCAAGAAACGTATGTCCATTTCTTTGGCTGAAAAGCTGCAAAAGCTTCTAATGCTCGCCTTGCCACAAAACAGGCTTTTGTTGTCGAAGCTTGTTCATTTGGCTCCTGACCTTGGCATGCCTGTTAACTTCTGTTCTCGCCTTTGTAATGATCATCTAGATAAATTTAAGGTTGTGGGCACTTCTTATGGACGTGCACTCGAGCTTGTTTCATGGGATAGTGATCTGGCTAATTGTTTACCCTCCTGTGATGAAGTAGAGGCTCTTGGATTGATAGTAGACAGGCCATTGAAATTTAAAACTTTTGAAGGGACTCAACATCAAGAGGCGTCATCATGGTTATCTTATAGAGTTCAAGGAAATCCCTGATGTGTGGACGTACAAGACTAAAGCAGGAGATTTTATAAAACAGTCTATTGAAGCCAAAAAGTGGATTTGTGCTTTGGTGCGGGAAGTATTGGGAATGACAGTCGAGAAGAGAACATTGGTGGACCATTTCACACATTTCAGGAAGGAGTTTATATTGCCGAATAAGTTCAGAGGAATGCTAGTGAGGCACCCCGTGTTGTTTTACGTGAGCTTAAAGGGGCTAAGGGACTATGTCTTTCTAGTGAAGGGATATGATGATAAGGGAGAACTTTTGGAGAAGGATGAAATATTGGCTATAAAAGATAAGCTTTTGTAGCTAGTTAGGGAAGGGAAGAAATTGAGAAGAGAGAAGAGAAAGGAGTATCTTTCTGTTGATGTCTCAAAAAGTTATGCTAGTAAATTGGACGATGAAGTTGATGATGACAAATATGACGATTACGAAAATGGTTTAGATGATCTATTCCAATTTGAAGATTTTAGTTCGGAGGACGATTTAGATGATAATGAAAGTCAAGAGCTAATAGGGTGGATCAAAAAAGATAAATTCTAGACAGCTGAGAGATTCTCTTCAAGAAAATGAGATTGGCTTAGGTTTCGAACCTTGGTAGAATCATTAGATGAACATAACTTGGAATAGGTAAGAGTATTTTTTTTAGATGTTGTGATCTATCAAAGGCTATGCTTCTTCTATCAAATGTCAAGTCGACCTTTCCAAATACAAATTAGGTAAATACGATGAAGAAAAAAATTGTTTGATCAAACTGATATCAGGGAAAATACTTATTATATAAGCCTTATAACTCCATGGCACCGACAACATTCTATGATTGAATTGGCAGAATTCATTGCCAAACTCTTATAGAATCCAGTATGATACATAATGTGGGGGAAGTGAAGGCCGTAGTGTTCTATTCTAAGTATTGTACACTTGAAAAAAGTGTCAAATTTTAGAACTCAAAGATTCAGCTAAAATAACAAAATATAACTTGTACAGATAAGTATAATTTTTCCCCTTATGATTAAAAATGTACATAATATTGTAGAAAAAATTAAAAACCTAAGCAATAGATTTAAGAAAAATGCTAATTTAAAGGATTTCAAAGAATCGGTTACAATAAAAATTCAACCACAATAAAACCTTTCAATACATCCTAATTCATTTGAAATAAAATAAATAAATAAATAAATAAATAAAACACAAACAATAGATTTGAACTTAATCCCATCAACAATTTCAAATATATAAAACTTAATCAACATAAAAATCAATGTTTTCCACAGAATGTATTAATTTCTTGTGATCTGGATAAGAAAGGAAACATAAAGCAACACAATAGATCATAGCAAATCATAGTACTTTTCTAACTTTATTTTCTTATTCTTCCCAAAATCGTGGCTAAGAACTTCATTTATTTTCCATGCTCCACTTTTAGCTTTGTGTACTGCTTGCACCACAATTTATTTCTTAGCCCTATCACTTCGACCTTTTTGGTCCATCCTCACCAAAAACTTGAACTCTTTATCTTCAATCAACACCAAAGTTTTTTAGTATACACTTCTCTCCTTATGGTCCTGTCCAAAAAATCAAAAGAAAAACATTTATGAGATAACATATTTATTTATAGAAGTTGGAAAATAGAAGCGTTTTTTAATCACCACGAGGACTTCTTTTGCATATTCGACAACTCCACAACCTACTAAGCTTTCTGTTGCATCAAATAAAGTGATGAAGATGCCATCGAAGACAATAACCTTTAATGGGTATCTTCTTATGTACAGTGCATCCTAAATGTTACATTGATGACAAAAAAACTGTAGGTTTATTTCCATTTGGATAGACCCTTGAATTACAATTCTTGAACCAAGGATTATTCTTGTTCGGCACTTTCTTAATTTTCCCTATAAATGAGTAATATGGATCTTCAACACTACCAACAACTATCTCATTCAATGTTAGTATTTTTGACTCTTCCATTCGCTTAGATGGGGGCAGGAGTGTTTGCAAGTCATTATCACTTTTCACACTCGAAATCCTACAAGTATATGGAAGTTTTACTATAATAACACTTTTAAATAAAAATAAAGAAGTTGGAATGAACATTTGCAAGAAGTTTAGTAAATGTATACCTTTCCTTTATTTTTGTCACTTCATCTATATTTGGATTTGTCAATATGTAACTGCTTTTGGTTGTAGACAAACAAACTTCACCTGCATAAGTTTAATATTGAATGCAACAATTGTTGTAATGCCTTTAACATTGTCATCTAGGTATCGTCCTTCATTCTCAGCCATGTCTCCCCAAAAAGTTAGCTTCACTGTTTTCAGGCTGCCAAATAAAAGGTCATCAGCTAAATTGAATTATTTACGAATCTGAAGTAAGAAAATATAATATTAATGAAGCAAGCAATATGTTCTACAACGTACCTGCTATTGATGAGTATGTTTTCACGCTTTTGAACTCTCTTGCTTGTAATAACAAATATAGCCTTCACACTAATCACTGCCCCTATAATATCTGGGAAAATTTGAACCTATTAGTTTAAAACATAAATATAGATTGCATCAAATTTGTAAATGAAGATATAATACCTAGCAATTTCCCTTCAGCTATAAATTCTGAGATGTTGGAGAATTCTACATGACTTAAAGTTGAAATGCTAAAAGGAACGAAGTCCTCAATTTCCTCCACCTTAGTCCTTGTTGTAAAGGTAAGTTCAATTTCATCGTTCACATTGAAGTACTGGGGATTAATTGCTCTTATTTTTCCATTTCGCACTCTGTATGATCTTCCTCTCTCAAGCAAGGAAAAGAACTTTTCAGTTGTGTCTTTAAACAATGTAGCTTGGATTTTACTTTGGAAAATCTCATCACATGAGTATAACGAGTGAAATTTTTATAAGAAAAGTAATGGAGAACTCTAATATAACAAAATATTGTAAATACCTCCTCATCACATAAAATTAGTTTTAGGACTTCAACTGGGCCATTCTTATTGCTGTAGATTTCAATGGAACCTTTTCGAAGTATGGATACTTTTATAATCCATTCTTCTTCAAATGCAGTCAGTTGCCTATGGAAATATCATTGCAATCATGGTCCGGTGACATGCCTTCCACCTGTTCTATGATGCCTTTGTTCTTTTGCGCTACAAAAAATATATATAGAAAGCAAAAAGTTATAACCAAAAGCCAAAAATGAATAAGGAAAATAAACTTATCCACGAAATAGAGAGAATTGAGATAAATCTATAAACCCATTTTATTTGATTGTGTCACCAACCAGGTTTGAATGTGTATGAAAAAACAATTATAATTACCTTATAAAGTAAAAACATTAAGCTTTGAATTAAATGTACTTGAGGAGTTAAAGAAAAGAAAAGGCAAGCAAATAGTTGATTGTAAATGATTTAATCAATGCATTCATAAATATGAAATGTAACTCCAATAAAGTGCCTTAGTAGTTAAAGAAATGAAAAGACAAATAAATAAATATATGTTAATAACCCACTACTGATATTTATTGGACCTAATGATGTGTTGAGTATAAAAAAAAAAAAACGAATTAATAAAATAAAACTTTAAAAAAAATAGGTGGTTATGTATATGATAATTTATTTCGGTATCTCTATTCAGTATATTAGATTCAAAATATTTTCTGTGAATAAGATGAATGTTATGAAGTTGTAGGAAAATAGTTTTGCCAAAGGAAAACGTAATAGTAATAGGATTTGAGTAAAGAAGCGGGACTTTGGGAAATAGAGAATTGCAAGTTAGAAAAACTTTTAATGGAATCTATAGGTTAGATAATTAAACTTCTGTAATGGTGTGGAATAATGAAGAAGAACGTTTCATATTGAGAAATAAATTAGTAAAAGGAAAAAACACATTTTATTTTTACAAGTCAGAAAAACTTTTAATGGAATCTATAGGTTAGATAATTAAACTTCTGTAATGATGTAGAATAATGAAGAAGAACGTTTCATATTGAGAAATAAATTAGTAAAAAGAAAAAACACATTTTATTTTTGCAAGTCAGAAAAACTTTTAATGAAATCTATAGGTTAGATAATTAAACTTCTGTAATGATGTGGAATAATGAAGAAGAACAGTTCATATTGAAAAATAAATAGTAAACAAAAAAGCACATTTTATTTTTTACAGCAAAAACTAAATAACAAATCGAAACAGCACATCTAAACCATAAAATCAATTCCAAAGGAAGAACAAAATAGATAAATGCTCCAAATTAATATCACATGTATACCTTTGATGAAACTGTATCTTCAAAGGAATCAATGGTAACTGCACCAGGTAAATCACAACTCAATTAAGAATCAATATTGTTCATTGAAGAAAAAATTCAAAAATATTTTGTAGACATCTACTTACTAAAACCAAAAAAAGGACCCCTGCCTCCTTCCATTTTTTAATTGCAAATTGCCTAAAGAATAAAATGGAAACTTAAAACTACAATAGAACCAGAAGGTATGATGTACACAGGACAACCAAAGTACATTCAAGATCTAGATTCAGAAAGCTTTTAATATTCACAAAGAAACGAAAAGAAAGTGGTAGAGAAATTCTCTAGATAGAGAAACCACAAACACAAAAAAAAAGGCAAATCTATGAAACCTCAGTTCTCATCTACAATATATCTATATATACAATCTAAATAATAATAATAATAATAATAATAATAATAATAATAATAATAATAATAATAAATCTTAAGCCTCTATTATATGTCAAGCATGCAAAAAATCTCAAATAAGCACAATCAGTACGAAGTTAATTTCTGAATTATTCACTTGGATCCTTGACATAAAACAATAAACACTGACCCAAATAATGGCAAGCAACAACATATTCTAAAATTCTTCCACCTAAAAAGTGATTGCGTAGTGGAAAAACCCTTAATTGCTCCTGCATGGCTAGCGTAAGGCGAGATATCCATCGCTGCCCCTTGTTCTTCATCGTATGGCGTCCCTCCATCGCAGTCCCAGAGTGGACGGTCTAGGAGTTGCAAATGGTGGCTGGCGAGAGTAAAACAGGAGGGGTGTTCTAGGTTTTTCTTATAAAGTGGAATGATAAGGGAGTGCGAATTTGGGATCGGCGTGAGGGAGACGCCGATGGTTGAGATGTTGTTTGGTTGCTAGGGTTTGGCGATGGGCGGCGCCGATGGGAGGCGGTGATGGATAGTCCATTTTCAATGGAGAGGAGAAGCGTACAGGGCAAAGGTGCACGTATAGGGCAGAGGCAGTGAAATATGATCCTCATTTTCTTTTGTGTGACCTAAGTTATTATTATTAATTGGTAAGGAGAAGAAGGGTTTAATTGGTATAAATCAAAGAAAGTGAGGGAAAAATTGAAAAGTGAAATATTCTTCAATATCCATACTTTTTAAGTTAGTGTGGATGTAGATGTAGATATCCTGTTAGTGGTTAGAAAAATATTTATAGTACTCTCGAAAATTTTTCCCCTTGCAATAGGTAGTAAAAAACCAATTAATGGGTCACCTATTGCAAGGGAACAATTCTACATTAGTTCGAAGTAATAAATTTCGGAGGTTAAATAATTGTTACTTGATTAGACAATTACTATTTTATAAAACATGTTTCATTTGTTTTGAAACATTTTATTTCATTTATCTACTTGTAATTAGTGGTAGTATTTTGACTACTGTTTTCAAATTAGGATTGGGCTGGTCGAGTCAATCGGGAAACCTACGGTCTTGGAAAAAAATTGGGCTGAGTGATCCCTTAAACCTTGCTTGGTCTAACTCGGGAAACTCGGCCGACCTGGGAAACCCGGCCTGGGTTTGTACTTTTTATATTTCTTAATATTATTTGAATGTTCCGGTCAACCTTCTGACCCTTGATCCGATCCCTCGACCGGGTCGATAGCCAGGCCATCTGAAAGCATTGATTTTGACACAATATACTAAGGCCATTTTGAAGTCCGTTCTTTAAAACTCATTTATTTTAAAATTAATTTTTAACCACATATTCTTCTTAATAAAATTTTGCATGTAAATCAAAAAATATATTTCTACTTTTTAGTCACACATAGAAAAAATTACTTTTTAAAAAACCTATTCTACAAAAATGGAGCTAACATGAGCAAAAACCTAGTAAATTTTAATGTACCAGTCACTTTTTGGTTCTCAAACGGTAATAAAACCTGTGGTTTTCCCATTGGTCTGATGACTAGTTTTGGGTATAGAAGTTGTCATGGTAGCATCAAAGAATTCGGTATGAAGCCCTTGTTGGGACTTATATATATATGCAAAGCTGAATTTAAATTATTTCAATTTCCAAATGACGATCTTTTTTGTATAGTGATAAAAACATTATCTTTAATTGTTTTTACAAAACTTTTTAAATATTTGATTTTCATGATCTGTTTGCACACCACATATGTTCAATTGTCTAGCCTCCAACTGTGATTCACGTGAGAGAACAAGAATGAAATATTACGATTTCTCAATTCTCGTACTAGTAAAATTATTATGAATGAAAAGTTGTAATTTTTAAACCCTAATTGTACATTAGTATATGTTTAAGTGAGCTTGACACCTCTGTTCAGTAATACTGTTCACTTTTAAAAATTGGTTTCTAGTTATTTTTTAAGCAAAATGTGTGGTTAAAAAGTGTTGAGAGAAAAATGAGTGTTGTTAAAAAGTTATTTGAACAATTATGTTGTTTATAAATTCATTTATAAATTGTCATGATTGTATTACAAAACAAAATGTTAAACATAACAAGGTCCATGTAGTTTGATTAATTTAATTAATTAAACATGATCCACAGCCCATTATCAAACAAACTAATTAATTAATCCTACAAAAATCGACCACTTGTCAATTAGTTAATTTTTAACTACATTCTTCTAGTACTCTTATTGTGTATGACTCAATAGGTTTCTGACTTAATTAATCTTACAAATGTCCAACACTTGTCAATTAATTAATTTTAATTATATTCTTCTAGTCATTCCATTGTGTATGACCCAATAAGTTCCTAACCATGTTGTCGAACAACGTGAACTATTATTTTGATATAATCAAAATAAGATTAAATAAAACACCTTTTAATTAATCACTAATTCTCATAGATTTATTTATTTACATTCGTTGTCCCAAATTGACACATAACAAATGTGTCAGGAAAATACATGTGATGAAAAATGACATGTGATGTAACAAAATCAAATTTGTTTGTTTATCATGGAACTATAATCCGTTCACCATTCTTAACCGATTAATCACGAGATATGAAAGTCAATTTTGATTATCGATCATATCTTTTATTCCACTCTTAAGTTAACAAACACCGAAAATCTTGTGGACTCACAAATTCACCTGGCAAGGATTTCTATATCAACTTAATCAAATGAAATGTAAATCATAATCTCTTATTATCTAAGAGTAATGAATCCTGTAACCATAATAACGATATCTGTGTCTCAATATTACTATATTTCCAAGGAAGATTTAAGACTCAAATCATATATAACTTATATTTCACAATCACGACTTCTTGTGATTAATAACAAATTATTTAGATTTGAATCTACGGAATTTGTTGATTTAATTTGCAAGAATAATATAATTAATTAAACAACAGATCTACCACATATAAATTGCATCAAGTATATTAATAAGTGTTTGTTTAATTATTGGACCTAGAGCATAAAACTTATAGCTCTCTGGGCTCCCACAAAAAAAAAAAAGCTTAAAGTAAAAATTTGATAGAAAATTTAGAAGTAAAGGTCAACTAACTCGCCTGAGACATTTTCCACATGCTTGCTTAAGTTTCGAGTGCCACATTCATCAATAATTAGAGTCATCGGATAGGTGTTAGGGACTGTTTGAACCCCACCGATGAGAATTCTAGACTAGCACGAAGAATGAATTCATGTTCATGAACTAGGATCAAAAGATTCAGAGGTTGGGTATGAATTTTAGTTGATATAATGAAATTCTCAAAAACATGAAACCAGTCGGATCTAACTGATTAAAACATAAAACTCAAAATGACTCGTAGAAAATTAAAAGACCAACACAAAATATTTTTCGGCCGAAGCCCCAAAGGTTCAGTATAACGACTCCCCTATGGAGCATCCACTAAAAGTAGATAAAACTCAATATTGCACTATAGGACCAAAAATGAAAACCAAGATATACAATAGTTCGGATTACAAAAATAATCAAGCCAAAATTAATCTTTCAAACTTCCAATCTACTCATCAAAGTTATTATTCACACAAGAACATCACAAACGACAACCCAACCAACTATCAACAATCAAGGAACTTATTCCATTGATCTTCGAAAAAAAATAAAAAAGAAGAAAGGTGTAGAAAAAGAAAAATCTCAAATGAGATTTTCGGGATCACAGAACCCGAAGTTCTCAAAACTCAGAAGCCAGATTGAAGAAATGAATAGAAAAAGTGACAGTTCAATACACCAATTTGCTCTTCTAATTTACCATATAAGAAAGCAAGTTTAATATCTAATTGATCAAGTTCCCAAATGAAATGAGTAAGGCAAGAATGGCTCTAATGGTAGTGTATTTGGCTACTAGCAAAAAGATTTCATTGTAGTCAATAACCTCTTTTTGTATAAACCCCTTAGCAACTAGCCTAACCTTATATCTCACATTATTCTTCTCACCTTCCCCCTCTTTTATTTTAAATATCCACTCGCAGTCAACTAGCTTTTTATCTTTTTGTTTTTTAACCAAATCTCAATATTATTCTTAAGCAACAAAGACATCTCATCTTCCATCGCCTCTATCCATTTGGTAGCATCTTTGCATCTAACAACATCCTCATAAGTGCTAGGTTCATTTTCTGAATCTTCTTGAAAGGTAAACAATGAAGCTAAGTCATCATCGTCATCAAATATGGTTGGGGTCTTATCTGCCTTCTTTGCCTATCTCTTGTGAGTTGATACTCATCAAGGGGAAAGGTTGCATGTTAGATCCTGATTGGTCCCAGTATCTACTAAAGGTTCATTATTATTACTCTAACTGTCTCCCCATGTTCAATTTTAGTATTATTCATTTCCAAATAAGGAGTCTCAACCTCAACTTGAACATCCTTTTCAGTTAAGTTTCTGTTAGTCCCTTCCAAACAAGGCATTAAAGATTACATCTCTTCTAATGATAACCCTATAACCTGTATCCCTTCACATTCTCGCCATACCCTAAGAAAATACATTTCAGTGATCTATGTTCTAATTTGACGATGTTTTGATGGACATAACCAACTCAACCAAATATTTCAAGTTATAATAACCGATAGGTTTTTGAGTCCAAACAGATTCATGAACATTATAAATCATTGGGATTGTACTGTAACCATTATATAAAAGTTAGTATGAACTTGTTTTCGAAATCCCAAACTGATATATCTATACCTTTCTTGTACGTATCGATGTATCGATACATTTAGATAAGACATTTCAGTTCCACAGTTTGGCGCTAATTTTTAAATCTTGCATGTATTGCTACATTGAAATGAGGTATCGATACATATAAATAAATATTCCAATATAAAGAAAAAGCTTTCAGAATGTCAACATTATATTTATGGCCGTTTACTAAAGTTGAGTCAAGATTTCACAAAATAGTACAAAAGATCTCAAAGTTACTACATTTTATAAAACATAAACTTCAAAACCATTAGTAAAATCATAATTATCAGCATAGAAAAACTCATGAGTTTCAACATAATAATATTCGACACGAGCACGGGTAAACTAATAAAAGTACAGTGTGAGTACTGAGGCAGATAATTCTAAATCCCTACTTTGAAAATATACACAAATTTGCAGCCATCTACTGAAAGCCCCATCCAGTCGAGGTTGCTTCAAAGATTTGACATTCCAGCATCTACAAGTTTAAAACATAAAAAATATGAATACAAAGTATTCAACAAGTAATAATATTTTTTCTTTACAAGAACATGACTTTTAATGAAGACCCATATTACTATCAACTATAATCCCGAGAACGCATATAACTAGCAGGGAATACATAACCCTAAATTTAAGTGTGGTATTCCACGAGTTCTTTTAACAAGTAGAGAGTCGAAAGTCCTGAAAACTATTAACAAGCGTAACCACATCATAATACAAATACCGAACTCCGTGGCACGAATAACATGAAAAGTGCTATAGGCGAATTAATAAGCGGGATAGAGTATGACTGTAACATTATGTAGAAAATCTTGACTTTTATGCAATAAAGGAAATAATGTAATGATAATAAGAAGTAGCATTTAAGAGCACGTAAATAAGAACAAATGTTACTTACAATTACTGAGATCTGAAAAATGACAAAAAGAATCAAAATCAGAATACTGTTTTGAACAAAATCTACTTCATATATCAATGCATGATGAACATGTATTGATACATATTCTTGCATAACTACACATATCGATACATGTGGTTCTCCTGATCATGGCTGGATTTCAAAGTTTTATTTATACAAATGATGCAGAATCTCTATAGACGAGGAATAGAACTTATAATAGTCATGTTATTGCATTAACATGCCTTGATTCAGAATCAAAATAAGAAATTAACATAATTACCTTAAAACTAGAAAATTGAGAGAACATAGGGAGAGTTTTAGTTGATTCCTTTCAAGAGTTTGGTGAGTTTTTTCTTCAGTTTGAAATGATCTCTATTTATAGAAGGAAATGGTAGGCGACTCAATCATGGTCAAGCTATTGCATTAACATGCCTTGATTTTGAATCAAAATAAGAAATTAACATAACTACCTTAAAACTAGAAAATTGAGAAAATATAGGGAGAGTTTTAGCTGATTCCTTTCAAGAGTTTGGTGGGTTTTTTCTTCAATTTGAAATGATATCTATTTATAGAAGGAAATGGTAGGTGACTCAATAATTATACAGCCTGAAAATATTGATTTCTACCGATCATAACGTAAAACTAGCTTGGAGGAGTACAACGCTGAAGCATGAGGTGTCTTGCTGCATGTGGGCATCCACTCTTAGTGAGAAAAGTGTCAAGTTGTGATAGGTCAGGGTGGAGAGCAATCAGTGTCCATATATTTTTCAAAACATGACTTGTTTACCAATAGCATATTGTTCACAAGAAGATAAATCATCAAGATTAGTTTTACAAAAAAACACCAAGACTTTGTAAATATTTAAAAAATTTCTTACGAATATGTCCAAGTCTTTCGTGCCATAACTTTGCAAAGGTATACTTTTCATTTAAAGTTACAGTAGTTTCACCCAAAAGAGGTTTAGCTTTAAAGAAATAAAGACCATGTCTCTTTGGGGTATTTATGACTATGTCACAACTCCTAAAGATTTTAATGTGTCCCTGTCTCAGGTTAATGTTAAACTCTATATTATCTAACATGCCTAGAGACACTAAGTTTCTTTCAAGTTCGGGTACGTATTTTGTTTCTTCTCGAAGTAGGGTATTACCATATTCAAGAAGCAGGTTTATGGTACCTATTCCAATTACCTTGCAGGTCATATTATTTTCCATTCTTACTTGTCCCCCATGGGTTCTTTTATAGTTAAGAAACCAATTTTTGTTAGGACACATATGGAAGGAGCAGTCTAAAAAAATATCCATTCTCTTCCCAACCTCTTATCCATGTTAACTAAAACAAAACCATCATTTTGATGTATTTTATTGTAATCTAAAATAGCTTTCTCTTCATCTTCTTTCTTATCTTTGAATTAATTTTGCCTCTTATAACAGTTTTTTGTTATATGACTCTTCAGACTTAAGTTGTATGTTCTTATTCCTTAAAGTATTTATTATAATATCAGTGGTAAGTTCATCTCTACCATATTAAAGAACATTCTTAATGTCTCTATGCCTATCACAGATGGAGTTTAACAGGACCACAGCCAGCTGATCTTTTGAAAGTTTTGTCACAACAGTTTTCAAGGTCTTGCGTCAGTTTGGTAAACCTATTCAAATTCTCTTCTAAGTCAACAAAAGCATCCATTTTGAAAGAAGATAATTGTTTCTACATATAACATTTATTTGAGACAGTTTTAACAACATATTTGGAATGTAATTTAGTCTATAAATCATAAGCGATTTTATTATCTCCAATAGTTCTTATCATAATTTCAGATAAGTACAAAAAAATAGTACTCCAAACTAAATTTAATCCATGTAGATCACACAAAATAACCACATAGTATATCACAGATCTTAGAGTTCCAGTTACAGATCTTTTAATATACAAACTTTTAATTCTTCATAAGTTTGAGTAAAGCAGAACACAAGTATGAAGTATAAACCAAGGTTTAGAAAATCGGATAGATTGGCCGGTTCGAACGGGAAAATCGGGAGCTAGCCAGAAAAATAGTCCAGTCCTCCTCGAAAATAGGTCGGAAAACCCGATTTTTCATCCAGTTCAACTGAGAAAATCGGGAACCGGCTGGTTTTTTAAACCTATTTTTCGAGGGGTTTTTTTCTAGTTGTTTTAAACTACTTTTGAGTATAATTTTATTTTCTAAATGAGTAAATATTAGTTTATTTGTAAAATAACTTGTTTTAGAAAATTTTGTAATTTTTGGAATAATTTTCGATGTTTTAATTGAAACTGGTTTGACTCGGTCGGACCTTTTGATCTTTGCCCTTCTGGTTCGAACCTATTTTTTGATTTTCTAAAAAAGGTATAAACAAGAAAGCATAGATCATATTGTTGGTTCTTTTGATTTTCTCCTTCAAGATTCTCCAAATACACACTCGTACTGGATTTACCTCAAATTCCCAAGGCCTCAAAGGAGCCTTTAGACAAAGAATAGTCTCCGACGAGTATACAATGTATGGAATATCAAGGGAAAAAAATTCAAGAACATAGAATTTTTAAGTAAAACTACTTAAAGATACAAAATCAGAAAGATCTCACTAAGCGAGTTATAAAAACCCAATTTCTTGAGTTTTACTTCAATACAAAGTTCCAAAAAGTTCCAGATCTATATTAGATCTATGTTTTCCTAGAATGATTAGGTTGAAGATTCACTGATATAGGTTCTGATACCAATGAAATTCCCAGAAACACGAAATCAATGAGATCTAACTAGTTAAAACATAAAACTCAAAATAACTTGCAGAAAATTAAAAGATCAATACAAAAGATATTTCGGCCAAAGCGCCGGAGGTTCGGTATAACCTACTCCCTTGTTGAGCATCAACTAAAAGTGGGTAAAGCTTCATATTGCACTATAGGGCAAAAAATGACAACCAAGATATACAACCGTTCATATTACAGAAAGAATCAAGCAAAGACTTGTCTTTCAGACTTCCAACTTACTTCTCAGAGTTACTTTTCATGCAAGAACATCACAAACCACAACCCAACCAACTATCAACAGTCAAGGAACTTATTCCACTGACCTTCACAATGAAATTAAAAAGAAGAAGGGTGTAGAAGAAGAAAAATCTCAAATTAGATTTTTGAGATTAGAGAATCAGAAGTTTCTCTCAAACCTTAGAATCCTGATTGAAGAACTGGATGGAAAAAGTGACTATTCAATAGACCAAGTAGAGATATTCAGGAAGCGTCCAGAAGAAGCCAAAATCAAACGGCCACAAGAAGGACATATGTCACAATCCCAACAAATGCCTCAAACTTAAAGATGCGTATTTTCAAGTAACACGATTTCAACCATATTTTGGTAGCATATTGCACACGTGCACAATTAGTCTAACATATAATATGCTTGATATCACAAAAGAAATGTTAACATAATATGTTTGAAAAATATAATTGAGCATAAAGTAGTGTAGTTAAGTCGACTCACCATTGAATTGTGCTATACGAGTAAGTATACTTCCTCACCAGCAAATAGTAGACATATTTTAAGATTTCCCACACTAACGTGGAGATTTCATGGATGAAGGAAAGCCTACTACAAAGGGACGATAATAGCCCCATGTAGTGACGTAGTACCCACCCTTCAACACCTTCGTGCGTTGGAGACAGTGATCCTTGGTTGGTAATTGGTCTGAAATACGAAAATCTATCTACGCCTTACCATTGACCTCTCACCACAACATCCAAGACCCTACAATTTGCCTCCATCCTTCCAAGGTTAGTTTTGTTGGTGTCTATCCGTAAAATCTCAACAAGAAGTGGTAAAAGGATGGAGAAGCTGTCTTATTTCACCTTGAAGGATGATCACACTTAGCCCTTGTCTGGCACCGATAGTGAACAGATTTTAATCAAATTCTGGACTGTTGAGAATTTCAGTGGACCCATTTCCTTACAAAAAGTCTGACTGTGCATTAATTGTGAGAAGGATACAAATAGTAATTTTAAAATTTTTGGTCCATTATTGCGGCTCATGTCAGATTATAATAGTTAGATATTTGATTAAAATTGGGCTGAAAATCTGTCCTAGACAGGGGCTTAATGTCGTACAACATGCCTTGGATAGAAGGCACTCTCATCCACCTCTAGCATTAGAGTCTCTATAGATTCGGGTATTCTAAAGGACTTTTCAACACGTAAGTATTGTATCCTTTTCTCTCAATGAATGTCCAAAGCCCCAACTTGGTTGGCGAGTCAGCTACTTTGTTGGGTTCTTGCCAAACTCATCCACGAAAATTAGTTCAGTAGAATTTACCCTCTTTTTTATCAATTTCAAGCCTTCAGTTTGTTCACTTGGCTAGTGATCAGAAGTCTTGCTTGATTGTGATGCCATTTTAAGTAACAGGTTTTGTTCTAAAGAATCGAAATGTAAAAGAAGAAAAATAAGAGATGAATGTACCTAAGGGGAAGAATATTGCTAGGATTTCATCAAAGTTTGTTTAGAGCTTCATCAAAGAAATGAAATTCTCTTCAAAACTGAAGGTATTGAGGATGTAAAGTAAAGTCTCTAAAGGAAACTTGGATCCTTTTTATAGGCGAGGTAGCCTCAACCATATTTCAGAGGTTCATCCAAACTATGGAGACAATTCTTGAGTACTCTCCTACTTGACAATATTTTAAAAATGTGGGACGAGCAAGCTCGATGATGCCCGTAATTATTTTAGTCAAGTGTTACTAAAATCATTTCTTGATGACTAAAATACACTTTCTAGGAATTAAAATCTTATTTAAATATTCAAGAAAAATAGTAAAGAAAGGGAAACCCATGTATATTTCAACAGAATAACAAATAACATTCTCAAATCATGAAGTACTTATTAGGAATAAGAATTCTTAAAAATTCATAGACTAATGGAAAGTAGTTTGTTGGTCTCCTTGTTCTCCATATTATCAGCCATCTCGTGTCTTGAACATCTTGAACCTAATTTACAGTTAAGGAGGAAAGGAAAGGGTGTGAGAATAATTTCTCAATAAGCGTATAAGTGTAAAGGATAATTACTTGACATAATTAATCATCTTACATACTTAAGGAGACATGAAATTGTATCGAACATATGTAGTATAGAATTTCTTGTGTAACGCTACTAAATTCTGATCCCAATTCATAGAACAAACATGACACATATAGGACCCATACGCATCATAATGTTATCCATATGCCACTTAAAACACCCATATGCTACCTTTGAAGATGAGAAATAGGAGTTTGAATTTACTATTATGGCCACCAATATCTTGAGGTGCGCGAAGTGTATGAGAGGACAATGTATATGAGTATGTGTAGTTTTGACAATTTGAAAAGATGGGGAAAGTGGGTTTTTTATTAGTCTCACCCTCTTTTAAGGTGAACAAGTTTTTGATACAAACCTTATCACGGGGTCTTATACCAAAAACTTGTTTAGCTTATTTTACAAAGCAAAATATACCCGCAAGTATACGGATCGTGAAAAGTAATAAAGTGAAAAAAAGAGTTAAAATTATCGTTCCGCAAAGACTACTATAAAGTATCGAATTTATTAGTTTCTATCCTTATGTGAACAGATGTAAGTGTTTAATATTTTAAACTAAAACTAAGAAAATTAACTAAAGAAAAAAATTGCAAGATTTTTTTTAAACGATTGTAAAATAATTGAGATTCACGATTTCACTTAACCTATTAAATTAACTCAAATTCCATTTTTATTACCTAAATATCCATTCGGTCGAATTCACTAGTGTATATTGAGATTCTCCTCTCCAGTTTAAATCAATTATACCTAAATAAGTTAATTGTATATCTCTACAGAGGGTCTAAATTATTCTTTAACTAGATGCATAGAACACAAGAATTCACACATGACTGCGATAATAACAAAAGTATATCTCTATCTCTTGTCCAATTACCAGATTTATTACCTTGATCTAAGTTATTAACTCAACTCTCGGATTACGAAAATAACTCATGGAATCATGAATTAGTGGCCAATTAATTCACACATTAAACACAATAATAAATCAATACATGTAACAAATAATTAAAACAACGTAATTTGGAATTAAAATAATCAAGTTAGGCTACATAGTTCATCCCAATATGAAGTTTAGTTACACATCATGATCAAATAACAAAAACAATAAAAATAAGCGTTCATTGAAAATAACATAGAAGAATGGAAAGCATGCACCAAAATTCAATTCTTCATGCGATCTTCAAATCTCATATGTTGACAAACAGTGCAATCCCGTGGTGTAATACCGCGCGATTGAACAATTTTTCTTTTTAGTCTTGGGTAGAATTTTTACACTATCACGCGACCGCGTGCTTTTGAGAGCCACAATCACGTGGCTTTGCTGTTCAGTGCAATTTTCTACTTTAAAGTCCATATAAGTTAGTCCCTCTCTTTTATTTACAACTTCAGTCATCCACTTTCAACTGAAGCAATTTGGTCCTCATACTTTAGAATCTTATCGATTAGCTTGTTTCAGCTCTCAACATCTTCAATTGGGTCCTCCAACTCTTGATTTCTTTCATTTAGCACCATGTATCTTTCTTGTTTGACGTCATTAAATTCTCAATTCTCCAATTTAGCTCCAAATGTCATCCAATTGTGCATTATTTTCATCAATTGCTTTATTATCATGATTTTGGGATATTTTCTGAAACGTAAACAAATAAACACAAATTAGGTAGTATTTATTATAAAACAAAAATATAATATTCTAATTTTGACATATAAATAAGTGTATAAAACACACTTATCAAATACCCCCAAATTAATTTGCACATCATATGCTTCAAAGTCTGTATCAAAAATACATTTTAGAAAAGAAAACCAGAAAACATACTAAAATCATTTGTCGCTTATCCGATGCTCAACTTTTCATGTGTGTGTGTGTGTGAATAACCAAAATTAAATGCATACTCATATTAAGACACACTCAACATAGCGTGGCTCTAAATTGCATAAGCCCATATCTCAGGTGTAAGACAGCGCTTTTCTATCAATTTCTTGCATCTCTCAGGTATGATCACATCCTCACGCTTTTCTATTAACTCCGAAGGTTCCTTCTACTTATGTGATTTCTAAACATCAAACATTTGAATCTCTCCACACAGGGCCGTTAGAATTAGCTAAGTCTATATAAACGATTAATGGTAAGCAGTTCCCTAATCCATGCCTTTAGTTTCCAAAGTCTCAGTCTCAAAGCTTATACCAGACACTTTATTTTACTTATTATGGACGACTTTTCTTTCTATTTTTTTTTCTTTTTATGTCATTATCTCTTACTATGTTTGTGAAATATTTTTCTCATTTGCTTTCTATATGACCCTTTTAGCGAGTTTTGGGTCGGTAACTCCCAAGTCAGACGACTTTATGGCATCAAGTTCAGATAATCCCTCAGACTTAATTACCTGAGTCACAAAGGTTACAAAGAAAAATTAAAGATCTTTTATGTCTTATGTGTAAATCCTCTCTCCCTTAAGCTTTTTAGTTGACCCATGTAGCGAGTTTTAGGCTGATAGCTCCCAATTCAGATGAACTTAGGGTACCAGGTTTGAAAACCCTCAAAAGCTTAATTGCTCGAGTAAAAAAGGATATGAAGAGAAGAATAAGACTTATTTATTTATTTGCGTGTTAGTGCTGGCTTATATTCGTTGACCAAGACTTCTTCAACTAATACTACATTTCAGGAACTACGGATCCTTAAAAGTTTAAGCCTACCTTCATCAATCTTTCCACCCCCAAACTACTCTTGAGCAAGTTTTGATTCTAAGTTTAAAGGTCGGGATGTCTACAGATCTAAGTTTAAGAGTCATACAGTTAAACTAGGTCAAAAAAATTTCAAATTGACCCACATATACTGAATAAATATTTCCACAAGTAAGTATCCAATCATGGCTATGTGCTCGATTTTCAGAAAAGGCTAACATGGATCCAAATTTCCAACTAAAACATACATTTAATACAAACCATATTACACGAAATAAGCAAATCAACATTTTTTTTTTAAAGAATTTTTTTGGTATTCCAACAAAAAATCGAATCAATGCAAATGAAAATAATGAATATAACATGAATGAGATTTTTCACCCCCAGACTAAAAAGAAACATTGCCCTCAATATTTTTGAAAGAGATGTAAATATGTAAAATAAGACAAAAGAGAGAACTAGTACTTCCCAGGTGTAGATGATGTATTCCATTGCTTTGAAGCTTTCCTTTGATTGCTCTTTCGATGAATTTGACCATTTACTTGCATTTCCTAACTTGGTTCGAGGTGCTTTGATTGGTGTATTCCTTGCAAACAAAAGATAAATAACTTTAGAAGTCATGTACACCGATAAGAAACTATGAAAGTTCAACACCAATACCCCCAAACTAAAGATAAAGTAAAATCCTGAATTTTCTAACATGGTCAACCACAAATATTCAATCCCTGAAATCGCCTAGAAAATAATTTTTTTTTAAGCCATCTTTTGGTATGTTAAATTTCATAACATGGTCTACAATATTATAAATTCAGATCATTTGGAGTTCAATAGGGTCGTGAAACATTATAGAGAGTAGGTGACATGAGCTATTTTTCAGGTGCAGTGTGGCCTGCAATGGGGCTGCAATGATGCATAAATTGTTTTCATGATTTTTATACAATGTAGTGAACTAACTCATGAACTAATCACACACCATCAATAATAAACACATGATGAAGATATATGATCGGACAAATTTCTCAAATTTGAACAAAAATCTCATTATGGCCTTTCATCGAACAGTTGGTGTTAAATTCTACTGAATTTGTTTCCAGATTAGCCATGCAATCTGATGGTGTAATACAACGCCATCGTGTGGGCTATTACTATAGGTAATTTTTTAATTAAATGCAATAGTGCTATCGTGCGCATTACTACTACGAGGTCGCGTGGTTGTCCGAACAGTGATTTAAAATTTTTCTTTTTTGAATTTCAAACCCGTTTTTAACCCCAAATAACTTCATGATATGTGCCATGATCTTCTAAACATCATCTTCATGATCTAAACTAGTGTGTGTGTGTGGGGGGGGGGGGGATGACAATAAAAGCCTAGTCCAATTAGAAACATAAAAAATGAAAACAAACCTAAGCATGCCAACATAGTCAAACAAGCAAAATTGTCCTAACATGCAAAATAATTTAAACATGTTACCTATCATGTATGCATCAAAAATCAAATAATAAAATAACAAATGAAAGCATAATAAATAAAAAGGGAAGAAGATTTGGTTGCCTCCCAATAAGTGCTCAATTTATAATCCCAAGTCTGACTTTTGTATTTTTCATCATGGAGGCATGAATGATCATCGTGAAGCACTGCACAGTTTACAATTGCCTACCTTGCACTTTTCTATTCTTTTCCTCACTTTCTTGAACTCGGTGGTGTCTTTTTCAACGTTGTTTTGAGGGATGTTAGGCTTTTATTCCTTCTTGTGGTTCCATCTAGCTTCTTTCATAATTGACTCCACTTTACAGCAAATTTTAGCTTGAACTCTAATATCACGCCATGGAGTGATGCTGAATGTGACTTTCTCATTCTCCACTATAAAGATGATTTCCCCTTTTTCAATGTCTATCAGGGCTCGACTTATGGTAAGGAATGGTCCACGTCCAAGATCACAAAGTCTGCTGGGAAGTACAATTTGTCCACTTTCACTATCACGTTTTCAACTATCCTATATGGATATTGTGTGGACCTGTTTTCCAGGATTAGCGTGATATTTGTTGATTTAGGTTCCTCCAAACCAAGTTTTCTGTACACAGACAAAGGCATCAAATAAACATTCACCCCTAAATCACATAAAAAATTATCAAAACTAAAATTACCAATAGTACAAGGCATAGAAAAACTCTCTGGATCTTTCAGTTTTTATGGTAACTTGTTTTGAAGAATAGTGTTCCACTCCTCACTCAATGCTACTGTTTCAAAGTCTTTAAGCTTCCTTTTATTTGACATCATCTCTTTCATGAACTTCATATAAAGAGGCATTTGAGCTAGAGTCTCGGCAAATGGGATGTTGTTTGAAAATTTCCAGAAATTTCCCAAATCCCTACTCCAACTTATGCTTGATCACTCTTTGTGGATATGGAATTGGTGGAACATAGACTTTGACTGAAGGTCGGACTTGAACTTCTGCATTTTCTTGAACTTTGGTAGATGACTCTTGTTCTTTCTCACTTTTCTGTTCTTTTTCCACATTTTGCCTCATTTTCTTTCATATTCCTCAATAATTATTTCATGTAACTGAACCCCACTTCTTGTTGTTATTGTATTCACATGCTCACGAGGGTTAGTTTCAGTCTTGTTTGGTAACTGTCCAAGCTGCCTTTCTGATCTGCTTGCTGCCAACTGCCCCATCTGATTTTTCAAATTCTTTATTTCAGCTTGTTGACCATGTAACATATCATGTCAATGTTTTCTTTCATGGTAGTCTGGGCTTGTTGTTGTTGTTGAAAGCCTTGTGGGCACTGACATTTTCATTATTGGACCATGAGAAGTTGGGGTGGTTCTTCCACTTTGGATTGTATGTTTGTGAGAATGGACCACCTTCTTGCCTATTCCCCACAAAATTTACTTGTTCTTGACTTGATTGACTTTGATGAGCTATGGGACAATAATTCACAACATGATTTTCAAAGCAGAAATCACAAACTAGAGCTGACCGCACTGTATGAACTGGTTGCGAACTAAAACTGTCAAATTTCTTTGTTAAAGCATCATATGTCACATTTAGTACTTTAATTTTATTAACTGCTACAATTCCCCCAGATTTTGGCGTAGATCGATCTAAATACCACTTGTAACTGTTGGCAGCCATTTTCTCAAAAATCTCCGAAGACTCTTCATATGTCATATCCACAACTGATCCCCCAGCTGCTGAATCTGCATGCTTCTTGTTGTCATTTGTCAAACCATTATAGAATGTTTTCACCAAGATCCAGTTTGCTATTCCATGCGTTGGACACTGTCGAATAAGCTCATTGAATCTTTCCCAAGCCTAAAAAATTGATTCCCCTGACCGTTAACTGAATGGTAGGATTTCACGCCCTAAGTTTTGACATGCTGCCAGGTAGGAAAATTTTATCTACAAACTTTTGGCCGAGAATTTCCCATGTAGTAATGGTGTGCAGAGGCAAGGAATAGAATCAAGCCTTCGCTTTGTCAGCCAGTAAGCATGAAAACAACTTCAATTTCACGGCATGAGTTGGAAACCTGAATGAAACTATTAAAAGAAATATGGAAGTCAAAATTTTATGTTTTATTTTTCTGGATATTTTTCATTATATATGAATGCACAATTTATGCATGCGAGTTATTTGCTTCTTTTATTTCATTTTGTGCTAAAAAAATTTATGTTTTTCATACAAGGATATTATACCAAGTAAGAAATCTTATAAGGAGAAAGAATAATTATAAATTATCCACAATTTGTGTATGCAAGTAATGTTTTTTGTTGTTCATTGCGTTATTTTTATCGGACATTGTATTTTAATAACTTATTCAATAAATAATTGTCAATTATATCTTCCGTGCACTGCACGGATGTAATTACTAGTTAATTTTTAAATACAGTCGAAGCACAAAATAATGAAGACCACAAATAGATTTCCAATTTCTAGAAGAAAAGAAAGAAGAAAAATGTATTTACTGAACATGATAAGGAGCCAAGACATTCGTATGGTAACTCCATTTTTCTGTAATACAAATTCTACAGCTAAACGCATGCCGAGTACTCCATTCTTTGCACACGATCCTTGAGAATCCCTCTGTACAACGTTATCCGATTTGCAGGAATTTCATCTTCTTTTCTGTGCGATTCACTATTCCCAATTGAATCTTTTACGTCATCAGCAAATTGAACTCTCTTCCTCGTCTTCTCCTTCTCCTTTCTACCTATAATAAAAACAATCCATGGCATTGGCAACGTGGGATTTACCTTAAACAATTAACCATCAAAATTATAGTAATTAATTCAAGAAAAGAAAATATGAAGTTTTCTTGTACCTGAAGATAAACAAGACTTGAGAACTTGTTTATTAGTAGTTGAATCTTGATACTTTTCCCGGAAATGATCAAAGAGAATTATGGTAGCTGCAGAGAGAGCCATGGCTGTGGCCAGAACCAAACCTTGTGAGTTCAATATGGAAGACATAATTGGGGACTCGGTATTAAAATGCAATAAAAATTGGTGATATTGATTGGTATATATATATAATATAATTGAGAATATAGTGTACAATTCAGAAATTTTTGGTATATAAGTATTATAATGTTAATTTTACTCATGGTCCTTGAACTTTTAATTTTTTTTTGACTCATCATTGAACTTTACAAAATGTTTCATTTAAATAAAGTTAAGTTTGTGATCTATTTTCTAACTAAAAAATCTGCATGTTCATATGCCAAGTAATCAAATTGTTAAGATTTTCATTAAAATAATACGACTTAGCACTCATATATTCGGAATAATCAGTTAGATAATAGATGTTAATATATTCATTTATTTTTTAGTGGAGGAGAGGTAGGGTTCGAACCCATGACCGGGTGTGGGCGCAATCGAGCATCTAACGAACATGACCCACCCTCGAATCCTGAATAGATGTCGGCATGAATCGTGCGATTTGAATGAAAGATTTTGTAAGTTTCAATGATGAATCTGTAACAAATTACAGTTAACTGATCAAAGCGACACTAACTACAAATTTTAGTGGCCATTATCGGAATTAACCTTTTAAATATAGTGGATTGTTAAGAATCCGAAACTGTACTACTTTTTTGACTGGAATTTTGTAAAGGGAAAGGGTATGAATTTTAGGGGTGATAGGAATTGGACTTACTTTTTTGATTTGATGGTTCCTCGAAGGGGAGAGGAAAGAGATTGTGGTGGTTGATTGGTCAATATTTGAGTCTTCACTAGATGCCAAGGTCCTATTTTTGTGTATCAGATTGAATGTTCTGTATTAAAGAGTCGTCAACTCTTTGTTACACGTCTCAATCGATTCGTCTAAAAGTATAGTTCGGATTAATATTTTAAATACAAGGAGTGGAAAGACTGATGAACCCCTTTAATATTACATGTTGGGTAGTCCGACTTACCATGTTTGAGATTGTGTGAAAAAAGCTAGAAGAAAATTGTTCACCTTATTTTGCGATGCAAAATATGCTCACAAGTGTACGGATCGTAAAAGTAATAAAGTGAACAAACAAGTCTGGATTATTGTCCCATGAAAACTGCTATTAAGTACCGAAATATTTTAGTCCCTAACTCTATTTGAACAGACAAATGTTGTTTGATGTTTTAAACTAAAACTAAGAAAAATTAAAATTGAGAGTTTGCTTTTGTTTTGAAAAACGATTGTAAAGTAGTTGGGGTTCACGATTTCAACTAACGAATCAAATTAACTCCAATTCTAGTTTTATTTCCTAAATATGCATTCGTTCGAATTCAATAATGTATATTGAGATTCCTCTCTCGAGTTTAAAACAATTCTACATAAACAAGTCAACCATGTATCTCTACAAACGGTCAGAATATTCCTTATCTAGATGCATAGAACACATGAATTCACACACGTCTTCGATAATAACAAAAGTATATCTCTATCTCTTGTCAAATTACCGAATTTATTATTCCGATCTAAGTTATTAACTCACCTCCCGGATTATGAAAATAACTTATTGAATCATGCATTAGTGGCCAATTAATTCAAGCATTAAACACAATAATAGATCAATACATGCAACAAATCATTAAAATAACGGAACTTGAAAATTAAAATAATTAATTATGCTACATCGTTCAGCCCAACATTGAAATTTAGTTACACATCATGTTTAAATAACAAAAACAACAAATAATAGCGTTGATTCAAAATAACATAAGAGAATGAAAAGCATGCACCAAGTTTCAATTCTCCACGTGATCTTCAAGTCTCGTCCCTTTGCAATGCTTGATCTTCCCAATAAATCTATTACTATTATAAAACTTCTTGAGTTTGGAACAGTAACCGATGACAGTTTCCTGCCTAACACCAGTACACTGTTAAATCATTTTTTTATTTATTTACAATGCTCATTCTTTTATTCTTTTATTTTTTTTTCCTTTTCCTCATTAAACGGCAAATATTAGGTTCAAATATGACTCCTAAAATTCTTAAAATATGATGGTCTGACTCCTTAATTACCGCCCCCCTTGAATTCATGCTCCACTTCATACATATACAAATTGGTCCATACTCTAGATAATCAAATATACATTGCTTCATTTACCTTCCTTTCACATTCGTAAGCAAACTTTGGGAAAAAAAAAATGGCTCCAACATTTGCACTATTGAAGGAAATTAACAAAAATCATGCAGATTGGCACATTAAAGTTCGTTGTGTAAGGAAGTTGATTGTGCCCGAATTCGGCAGAACACCAAGGAGCTTGGAAATGGTGTTTGTCGATAAAGAGTTCTGATATTTAGTGTTACTATACGATTTTTGTCCTTACATTCCATCTTCATGACAACTATTTATTTCTCCATGTCGATGGAAAAATTCGTTTTCCAAAAGTTATATTATAAGTTATATTATTCTTCATTGACTAAATCTATAATTTGTGATAAAATCATTTAACCAGCTTCATTTTTTGATTTATTAACTTTTTTAATCAAGTAAACATGATGAATCATATGTGCTTTCAAGCTTGCATGTGTATATGTAATTGACGTTCATTTGTATTTTTCCTCAAAATATTAGGATTCAAGCGACTGTAAAGGAACATCTAATTGAAAATTTTGATCATTTGGTTAAGGAGCATGAAATTCACTGCATCAAACAATTCTCAGTACGAGATAACAAGAGTAGCTATCCAGCTACAGATCACCAGTTTCTAACATTCTTCCTCGACAGGACCTATGTTGGGACAACAAGTGATGGTTCTCTCTCGAAAAACATCTACAACTTCATATTATTTTCTGATGTAAAGAACACAGCCCATTTCGAAAGTGCTGCTCTTTTGGTACGCTAAATAATAAATAACCTAATATATTGCGATATTTTTTCCACTGTATCTTCATATACGTTAATATTACTTTTTTTCCAAATCAATATTATTAAGAAATTTCTACTTCTAATTCTCAGATGTTTTGGGGCATGTTGTTGGATTTGACGCCACTAGGATGCAAACATCTGTGACTTTAAAGGGTGCCAGGAAGTTGGGAATATTTCTTGAAGACAAAAGAGTAAAGAAAAATTAGAAACAATAAAACTTGCGTCAACTTCTGATTATATCTTAACACTTACTTTTGGTTGTAATAATGAGTTTTCACACAGGAAAATTCGTTTATCATGCACATTAGGGGAAGAATATGCTGATCTCATGATGGGTTACATCGAATCTTCGAAAGATGCACAACTTATATTTCCCATAATCATTTAGGGGTTTGTTCACAACTTATATTTTACATAATTCCGATTAATTGTCAAATAATTTTATCACCCGTTTTGTAGGGGAGACTGGTCTATCAAATACCTTTCATGCTACAAGACTCATGGTTAATTCCAAGATTAAAGAAATAGAGGACTTCACAATCAGGTTAAGAGATTTTTTTTTTCTTTATACCATATATGATACTTTCTTATTTATTTATCTTTAAAAATGTATGTAGCCTGTTTGATGAACAAGAACGATGCTCATAGCAGATTAGCCAAGTTTCAACGTCGAGTTGCTATACAATTAAGGAGGAAATTGAAAATAGAATTTGTAATGTTAGAAAATTACATCAAATATCTGAGAGTGACAAGGTACATGTTAATGTATAAATCACCTACCTACTGTTGATTGATCACGTTTTCCTCATTATGTCTTTTTTTTTTTTTTTTGTAGGCTGAAACAGTTTGGGTAGTTGCACTAATAACCGAAGTACTTGGCGAAAAGAATTGGTTTTATACCAGTTGTAAGAAATGTCTCAGAAAAGTTGTTGAACACGGATCTTGGTTTTATTGTGAAAGTTGTCAGGGTTTCAACAATATGGATATGAGATTCAAAGTTCATCTGAATGTGGTGGATGGAACTCAGTGTCTGACTTTGCTTCTATGGGACCGTGAGTGTAGAGAATTGATAGGAAAGACGGCAAAAGAGATTCATGGACATCTTGCAACTGTAATCTTCAAAAGTCGACTATATTGCAAGTTTGTAACATGCATCCCACATTATTTCAATTTTTTTGGATTCTTTTGCAAGAGACCGTGCAAAAGGATAGCAATTCAAAATTCAAGGGTAAAGACACCTATAAGACAACACCCGTAGAGATTGAATGTTTGGTTGGAAAACAATTTCTTTTTAAAGTGAATATCAAAGAGAAAAATGTTAAAGAGGGCGACTCAGATTTTACAGTGATGTGTATTTCAGAGGATGCTGATTTAATTGGTAGGTTTAAGTCGACAGACCACATAATCACAATTAGTGATGACCAAGACTCCGTTAGTGACAATGAAGTGAATTCACCAGCTAAAACCTCATATAAGAGGTCTCATGACGAAGCATGTGCTGGACAGGAAATTAATGAGTGTTAGTGTATCAAAACCGAGGACGAATGATACCTTGAGCACTCTAGATAATCACATATTTCTTCATATTTCAAATAATTTTTTATGTATTGGTGTATCACCATAATCGAATCGAATGCATTGCTTTAACATTTCCTAAATTTCTCTTAATGTTGTGACTTGCATATAATATGCTAAATCAAATCATCTACTAGACAAATCAAAGTTATCAAACCTAAACTTACTATAATTCTTCCAAACAACACGTAAAAATGTAATATATTTTCCCACTTTGAATATACTGAAAACTTTAATCATTAACTTCAGCTAAACGATTTTGTAGGATAAATTAATGGACTTCAAATGAATATATTCCACAAAATCTACTAATTATGTCATCGTTTCCATTAAGTTTCACCAAATCACTAGAGCATCCTAATCATATTGTAAATGCTTTATTATTGTTTTATATAATCCCCCAACTTAAAAAATCTTTTAACTAATGAAACGTTAGATTTCATTAAACGAATAATATTATAAGTTTCATCAATTGAAAATATTAATCAATGGAGTTTTTTTCTATATATATTATATTATATGAACTAAGTATTAGTTTAACATTTATTTTAATGTAAAATCAACAATTTAATAAAGGTAATTAATATATTCCCACAAAAAATATTAACATAAAATTTCATCACTCCCCAAAAAATATATATTTTTCACTAACAATTAATATATATATATATATATATATATATATATATATATATATATATATATATATATATATATATATTCGAAATTAGGGTTAAATACATATTATGATACGTGCATTAGTCAATGCACGTATTTCATTGATTTTGATTCACGTAATGTCTACTGGAATTCTAATTGATATATGTAATGTCTATTGGAATTCCATTTGACCTTAAATAAATATTTTCTACTCATTATGCAGTTACGTTTCCTAAACAACATGAGAATATCATATTATATTTGTTCATCTGACCCCAATTGACCATCCAATAAACATACATATTCAAATATTGCGACTATACAGATTTTGATATGGAAAATATTGATAGCAAAACTGTAAAGCGCTTGAGATTAAAACATCCCATTCAAACATGTTAGTGAAATGGTCCTTTTTTTTTTTTTAAAACCATTCCCAAGTGCATAATTTTTTGCTAATGATGTGAAATCCTAACCACCTTCCAATGCAAATCCAACAATTTTTAAGTTTCATATTGTGAAGTGAAACATTAGAACACTACTAATTGATTACTGCATATCAAAGTGTGTACCTATTTGCCTGGGATGCATGTAACGGAGTTAAGGTATGAATTAGACTTTTAGGTTTTAGGTTTATGAGAACTTACCTTTGGCACCATCGATTATTCCCTGCAAGTTACGGTGGAACACCTTCGATTATCTGGCCAAATAAAGATGACTCTAATCAACTTATATCGACGAAAGAGTACGACATAAATGGATATATTGAATTCAGATCACCATTTAGTGATATAACAAATGGTATGTTTTTAATATGATTTAATAAATATTATTGTAATACCTTATTAACAATACTATAATATTCTCAATTTCACAAATTCCGGGATTAAATCATGATAACACTATATTGAAATCTAGGTGTTCATAAAAATGATGCAATCGACAACAGATCCTAACATCTGGACGTCATACATTCAGTGGTAAAAGTTGTCAATCAACATGTTCCTTATCCACCATTACTAATGGGAATGTCAGGACTAATATTGTGCTGAACGAACCACATTCAGATGATATTCAAGGTAAAAAATGTCATTATGCTTGTAGTATGAACGTGTTGGTGTCTCTTTTTTTGTTTATATGTTATAGATAATGCTTTATTGAAGAATTATTTTTCTAATTCACCTAATTTCTCACTTATTTTTATGCTAATAATTATCTATCTCCTACCAACTTCAGATACACTACATCGTGGTGACATCAGATGCCAACGAGTTCATCCTAGAACCAATACATATGTAATCGATTCCGAACCAGGCATACCATTATCTTCATACTCGATGCTAATTCATGGGGTGCCCATTCATGGGAGCAATGATTCGAGAAAAAGGTTTTTTAGTTCCTATGGTTCTACCACAAGTGACTAATGATTTTTTTTTTGTTAGTTTAGTTCAAATGTTTTGGAGAAATGAAGTTCATTTTTTTCTCCTTTGATTTGGTGAAGAAAACTTGCCCAGAATTCCAAATACGCAAACTGTTGAGCAATCAAATGATCCAAGTAAGGGTATATTTTTTTTATGCATGATCCTCCTAATATTGTTATATATAACTTCATGATACCTCTTGATTTGTTGTTTATAAATACTATAGCTATCTAATTTATGAAATATTGTAAAAAAATTATTATGGCATTTATGACTTTCAATAAAACAAAGACAAAAAAAAAAAAATACTCATTACATATAATTGTAGATCTATAACATAACTGACTATAGTATTGTGTAGTAATTTCCAATACGAATTGTTTTAAAGAGAGTTCAGTAGACTACGAATAAAATCATATAGCATGGGTGAAAAATAATTTCAATTAAGTGAGAACACATCAATCTTCTATATATAATTTTATTTTCTCACGATCTAAAATAATCAAGTATTTTATTCGTGCAATGTGTTGTATTAGAACTTATTCCGAACTCAATGTAAGATGAGCATTAGGTATGTAATGTTCTGTTTGTGAGACAATATCTGATCCATGTCGTATTTTCCTTCTCCGATGTGGTATATCTGTTGTCATCAAATGGTCCAGCTTCTTCATTTTTCAATTTATTCATCTCACAATTAATTAAATTTACATACCGGATAATGAAAAAATTAATTATAGACCATGAAAAGAAATAATAATAAAAAAAAAAAAAACCAATTTGATGACAATGAAATGCAAGGACATCAATTTCAAAAGTTCTGGATTTCTAATTTTTTCCGTGCATATCAACACATCTGTAAAGTAATAACAATTAGACGTAGTTAGAAATGAATTTTCTTTAAAAAAATTATGATCATCTTAAATTAATTGTAAGTGGGAAAATGTACTTATCTTGAAAGCGTATTCTCCTTCGTTTTCTCTTACCGGTTCAGATTCAGTTGATCCAGATTTGAAGTAATCTCCATTTTTCCCCATCATTTATGCGTGACAAATATTCCCACATGTGCAAAACATTTCCAACCCGCATGATAAGAGTAAAGTGAATTAAACGTTTACGCAGATTTGGAAGGGGAAAGACGTGTGCAATATGGCAAACGGGATTTCTAGATTTTTTTGTTATGCTTCTGCATCTGTTATCGAAGGATTTTGTGGTATGCGGTTGATATAAAAAAATCAGTAAAAATATAAAAAAAAAAAGCATTGTGGATGTATAGCTAACAAACGTGTCATAATTGGTAGATCTGGAATTACATAATCTCCATTTCTTACCTCTGCATACACGTCTCTGGTCTTCAAGAAGTTAATGGTTTCACATTAGGCAAATCAAACTAAGTTGAAGAAAATAATACAATGTTGTGCATACGGGTTGGGATCTGGTGATATACGATCGAAATAACATTATTCCATTACAAAAACCATAGATGGAGTGTCGATGTATAACCATAACCGGCTCGAGCGCGGTGGATCTGGAAGCCTTTGAGCTCCATTTTATTGAATCAATTTATACATCACACTCATTCTCAGAAGTACATGAAAATTTCAAAACCGCAAAATCATAGCTAAATTCATGAAAACGTTAAAATGTTTGAAATGTAAGGTTGAAAGATCTGGGGATTCACCACGTACAAACAATATTCAATTAAAATAAATGTGGATGTATAACCATAACCGGCTAAAAATCAGTAGATCTGAAATAATATAAGCTCGGTTTCTTGGCTCTTATTCTACATCACACTAATTAACACAATATGCACAAAGTGTCCAGACGACAAAGCAAATAAAAACCAAAAAAACGTTAAAAAACTGTCTGAAACGAAGAAGATCTGTTAGTATACGATCTAAGTCGAGAACATAATCGTCAAAAAAACTATGTGAAAGTCAGAGGCGATGTTCAACCATTACCGATTAGTATTTCGACAGTTTATCGTAAATCAAAGAAATGTGAAATTCAGATTTGTTTATCCGAGAGCTTTTCATCTTTGGAAATGATGGAGGATTTTTCTACAAACCCTTAGCTATACATATGGTTTTTTTGATTTCTCCGCCCAGAAGTTTTAACTGTCAGTTTTGTGCATTTTTGGGCCAATAATGTATTGGTATGTTTTTGGTTTTTAAATGATATTTGGACCATTTTGGGCTATTGAAATTAAAAATTGATTGGTTATGGCTTCGGTCCCTCTACAATTCTTTACTATAGTTTCCTTAATATAATTTTTTTATTTTTTTTTATTTTTTTTTTTTTGCAGATTAATTTTTATTGTATGCATGAAAATCCTATTGGTCTGCTTTAGCTTCCGTCAAATTATTATGACGAAATTTGTATTAAAAAGAATATTAGCCATGTATTTATTGTTAGAAAATTTTATTACAGATAATAATTTATCTATAATCTAAATAATCATCATGTTGGAATTATCAAGAATTAAATAACTGAAGCGGAAGCGTACCTTAATCAAACGTGATTCATAATAAACGATTCGGCGTTTGGATCTTCTAAATCGATACGTAGTCCGTATTTTCTCTCTGATGATGGGATGTCAGACAAGATGAACAGTACGTAGGATTCAAGGACCATAACCGACTTTATAAACTGAATTGTCAATTAACCTAATCCGGCCCATCATGAATTAGGTAATGGCCTGGTATCTACACATAAAAACCCATACATTTAATTAGATGCATTAAAGCCCGATATATTAAATCCTTATTAGATCACTTTAAATGGGCTTAACCAAAATCGATAGCCTTTTATTCAATACACAATAATTCACATATAAGCCCACACGATTGATTAAAATCCTTACAATCTCCCACTTGGGCTATATGTGTAACCTTACAATTGTGTATCAATCATAACCTTATGAGTACTCAAAATTTTGCTATCATCACTGAATGCATCCCCAAACAATCCGGTCCATCAATTATATCAACATAGGATCAAAGCGGCTTTCGCTACATTAATCGTAACTAAACCTTCAATGGTCACGTATATCGACATAACTGAATGACATGGATCAAGTATGGATGTGTAGCATGGAAATTACATGTAATGTGATCTTCAGCATGCATATTTCCAACTGGTCCAACTTTAGTGAGATCATCCTCAAACGAGTTCAGAGATAATAAACCTGAAACCTTACAGCTGTAAATAACTTTAACTTTAAACTGTATCCAAAAGGACAATAAATGTGTCTAATGCACCCAAAATACAAACTCCCACTGAAACCGAATATCCTTAAGAAATACAACACCCATATGAGTAATGTACTCATGAAAGACCTTGGGTTGTAATACTTTAGTAGGCGTATCCGCAATTATGGAGTTTGTCCCAATGTGCTCTTATTGACACATGTCCACTCTGAACTATATCCTTCACAACCAGGAACTTATGTCAATGAATTTTGACTTAGTTGAGCTCCTGTTGTTACTGGAATATAAATCTGCTGAGTTATTGTCACAATATAACTTTAGTGGTCTTTCTATATCGTACAGAATACGCAGCCCAGTGACAAAATTTCGCAGCTATATTCCATAATTAGATGCCCCCAAAATTGCTACAACTGTGCTGCCAAGTGAAAGAAGCTAAAGTGTTTGTTAAGCACTCCATCCGGAAATAGCTCCTCCAACCAGCAGATAAATGTAGCCTTATGTGGATCTTTTACTTTCTTGGCATCTAGTAAAAAAATCGGAATCATAATACCATATGATCTCCAACTGATCCGATTTTCTGTATGTGAGTATGTAATCTTTTGTTCTCTTTAAATACTTTATAACCCATGTTTGGCTGCTTTCCAAATGATCCATCCCAGGGTTACTTAAATATCTCCTTAGTATCCCAATAATGTATGCAATATCCGAACGCATACAAATTTGAGCATACATCAGACTTTCTATATCTTAACTATATGTGATCCTCTGCATTTCTTTAACTTCAAGATAACTTTTCGGGCATTAGTTGAGACTAAATTGTCTCCCTTAGCGATAAGGGTTGTCCCCTGATTTACTGTCTTGCATGCTAAACCTCTTAAGTACTTTATCGATATAGCCCTTTTGTAACAATTCAAGAATACCCCGAGAACAATCCCGGTGTATCTGAATTCCTAATACAAAAGAGACGTCACCAAGATTTTTAATCTCAAAATTTTATGTGACATGCCTATATCATTAGTGGCAAGCAATAATCAACATATAAAACCAGGACAATATACTTACTCCCACTGAACTTGTAATACATACAATCATCAACAACATTAATCTCAAAACCAAATGAGATAATTGTTTGATGAGATTTGTATTACCCTTAACGAGAAGCTGGCTTGAGCACATAAATGGATTTTCTTAATTTGCAAACCATTTTCTTTGGGTCTACTGACACAAAGTTTACTGATTGCACCAAATAGATCGTCCCATCAATGTCGCCATTGAGAAACGCCACCTTAGTATCCATTTGATGTAACTCGAGGTCAAAATGTGCAACAACCTAACTTTTCTGAAAGAGTCTTTCATTGAAACCGAAGAGAAAGTCTCTTTATAGTCAATGCCATCAATCTGTGTAAAGCCCTTAGATACAAGACGAACCTTATATCTTTCCACATTACCTTTAAAATCTCCCTTGGTTTAAAAATCCATTTAAGACCAATGGGCTTCGTACCCTTTGGTAATAGGACAAGATCCAAAACTTTATTGTCTTGCATATGCTTATACTCCTTATTTATGGCATCAATCCACTTTTGAGAGTTAGAACCCTGCATGGCCTGATGGAATTGATTAGACCATCTTCCATCATTCCATTATTTTCCTTATGTTCTTGGAGAAATGCTATTTAATTATCCGGAATAGCATTTTTCCCTTTCTCTCGTGGATTTCCTTAATGGCTTTAGTTATTGAGGTTGTTGAGTTTGTACTTCTGAAATTTACTTTACTTTGGATGGGAGGTTCTTCAATATTGTCTAATTGAGGTTCCGGATATACTTCTTGATCAATGACATGCATAAAAACTTGCACGTTGTCAAAAGCAATAGTAGGAATCGAAACCGATCCTTCCTCAACTTATTCCTTAAAGACAATATCTTTAACCTTATTTCTCCCCCCAAACTCAACATCCTCAAAAATGTTGCAGTTCCCGTTTCAAAATTTGACTTAAGTGTGGGATCATAAAATTATTAGCCCCTCGATCGCTCAGAATAACCAATAAAGCAGCTGCTAACTGTTTTGGAGTCCAATTTCTTTATGTGGCCTATAAAGCCTAGCCTTAGCTGGACATCCCCAAATGTAGAAATGCTTTGGACTAAGCTTTAAGCCTGTCAAAAGCTCATAAAAGGTTTTAGCAGTAGCTTTAGTTGGTAATATGTACGATCTTTCTTTAAATGTCCAGATTTCTGACAAAAGAAACAACCCTTAATGTGTTTATGTGGTTTCTCTTGTTCTGAACCCTTAACAACTTTATTTTCTTTATTTGTTTTCTTGCCCTTATCTTTAGAGGTGTTTGCCAAGTGATTTCAGTTCTGTCCTGCTTCAACTTTTCTTCCTCTTGCACACAAAATAGAATGAGCTCATTTAGAGTTCATTTCTCCCTTTGATAGTTACAACTGACCTTAAATTGACTGAATTGTGCAAGAAGCTTGCACACTATGAAATGATCTCATTGAGAGTCTATTTCTATTTTGACAGTTATAACTAACCTTAAATTAACTATATTGCGCAGGAAGCGATATCAATACCAAATGCACGAGCAAGTCATTAGACGAGTCGAGTTTTAGTTCCTTAAGTTTTGAAGCAGTGTGAGACATCTACACGATGTACTCCCTTATTTTCCCATTGCCTTTATACTTTATTGAAATCAAGCTTTGTATAAGCGTGCTTGTTTCAGCCTTATCGTTTTTTTGCAAAACGTTTCTTAATTTCGGCAAGGAATTCATTGGCATCATTTACCTCCTTAGATACTATGCCACTAAAGGCTTCCGGAATGCCGCACTTAATGATCATGTGACTCACGTAATTTAAGCAATCCCACTTCTCAAAGTTCCTCATTTGATTAGATGAACTTTCATCCGTAAGAGGAGTAGGTTACTCAATCCTTAGTACATGGTCTAGATCGATGCAGCCAACGAAAAGTTAATGTTCTTGTTTTGATCCTTGAAGTTTATTCCATAAATACAGGGATTAAATTTGAGCTTGTAGATATACTACTAGCAGAATTTGAAACTGAATAGAGAACACTTAAACAAAATAGCTCACATAAATACCTTATTATGCAAATCATATTTTCAAATAATGGTAGGGCCCATCACAAGATACCTAGCACAACATCAATATTTAGTCTTTGGACAGAAATATTGACTTGTAAGTGGTACTCTTGGTGTAGTGATCAAACACTGACAGTAAGACATGTCAACCAACAAACCTTTCTTTGGACCGATTTATTGATCACACGTAAAACCAAATAACCGTCACGTATTTATCTCCACAAGTTCATGTGAAATTCGGGCCAAATATTGACCTTCCTTTGGGCCGATCAATATCCGCATGAGATAACACACAAACACTTAATTTTTCCTTAGTGTAGTGATTAAACACTAGCAATAAGACATGTTAACCAATAAACCTTTCTTTGGACCGATTTATTGGTCACACGTTAAACCAAATAATTGCCACGTGTTTATTACCACAGGTGCATGTGAAATTCGAGCCAAATATTGACCTTCCTTTGGGCCGATCAATATCCGCAATGAATAACACACACAAATACCTTCTAATATTCAAAGTTAATTAATATCCACAAGAGAGGTTGCTTTGGCAACATGTTGCTTCAACTAACTTACTTTCGAATATTATATTTCTCAAAAGATTCCGATGTACCAAGATTTGAAACTGAAATTCATTGATTTGCATCTATATTTGACTTTAGGATTTGAATTATAAAATTCAAAACTTTAGAATAAAGCAATCCTTAAGTTACGAGAGTCTAATTGCAATATTCTTATACTTTTGGTGGCCAATTCTGTAAAATTTTAAGCTTGAAGGACTTAAATTATAATTTTCCCAAGACTTTATTGGCCAATTTTGAGAAATTCCAAACTTTAGGTCCCAATTTGAAACAAAACCAAACTTTAGAGGTCCAAAATATGAAAATTTCAATCTTTAAAAGTTGATTTTGAAAATTTTCAAACTTTAGGAGCCAATTTAGCAAATTCCCAAACTTTAGGGACTTAATTTTAAAAAAAATTCAAACTTTAAGGACCAATTTTGAAAATTTCCAAACTTTAGTGACTTAATTAGAAAATTTTCAAATTTTAGGGACCAAATTAAAGAATTTCAAAACTTTAGGTGTTGTATTAGAAAATTTTCAAACCTTAGGGGACTGAATTAGAAAATTTTCAAAATTTAGGGACCGAAAATGAAAGTTTTCAAACTTTAGGGGCTGAAATTTTAAAACCCATAACTTTAAAGGTCCTGATTTAAATAAATTTATAACTTCAGGGGCTCAATTTATAAATTTCAGAACTTTAGGGCCAACTTAAAAAATTTCATAACATTAGGATTTTAAACATAAATACCAAGCAAACAGGGGGACCAGATGTGGAATTTTACATAATTTCCCAAAAATTGCACAATAGTCCCTGAAGACTTCAAATTTCCAAGACAAGCCCCTTGCCCTAAAATCGACCACACAGCAGCTAGGGTTTATCCCGCCCCCCGCCGCCACAAATCCTGCACGTGCAGCGCCGGCATCATCCATCGCTGGCGGTTCATCTCCACCGAGCGGCGCCCTCTGACGCCGCGAATGCAGTCACGTCCGTCGCTGCTCAGCGCCTGCAACGCGGCTAAAATCCGCCGCTAGCAACGCGCAGCTCGCGGCGTTTCATCCCCAACCGGATCCACACACCAATCTCAACCACAAATACCACAATCCACAACATCCAAAGGCAAACCCCAACACCAGAACGGTACCCAAACGAATTTCAACCAAAAACAGATTCAAATATTCATAATCCCATAACCATATTTAATAACCCAACGGCCATGTATATACACACGAAAATCCACTTTGTATCTGCGTGTTTCCTCTAATTCATAACATCCAATTCCACCAACCAAAATTCAAGAAACTCATATGGCAGAGAGAACGATATATACACATACAGAAATCCACAGATTCAAAAAACCATACACCATACTCTCAAATCACATATGTACATGAACATCCGGCTTTGATGTTCTGAATGTTAATCCCGTTAAGGCCGATTTTATATATACAAAGTTCAACTTTGAAAGCTTAATTTCGCATATACATAATTAGGTTTTACATAAAATTGATCTGATAATTCAACACGATGTTGTCTTTGATACCACTTGTTAGAAAATTTTATTACAGATAATAATTTATCTATAATCTAAATAATCATCATGTTGGAATTATCAAGAATTAAATAACTGAAGCGGAAGCGTACCTTAATCAAACGTGATTCATAATAAACGATTCGGCGTTTGGATCTTCTAAATCGATACGTAGTCCGTATTTTCTCTCTGATGATGGGATGTCAGACAAGATGAACAGTACGTAGGATTCAGGGACCATAACCGACTTTATAAACTGAATTGCCAATTAACCTAATCCGGCCCATCATGAATTAGGTAATGGCCTGGTATCTACACATAAAAGCCCATACATTTAATTAGATGCATTAAAGCCCGATATATTAAATCCTTATTAGATCACTTTAAATGGGCTTAACCAAAATCGATAGCCTTTTATTCAATACACAATAATTCACATATAAGCCCACACGATTGATTAAAATCCTTACAAAAAAATTCATCTCAATTTAATTGCATTATGTTTTCTAATTTCGAGACTTTTTTTTTTTCACATTTATATCACACGAATTTTTTTTTTACTTAATTGATTACTACATATTACATAGATTCGTGTATTCTAAACATATATATTTTTATTTTTTATTTTTTGAATAAGTTCAGAACAACTACCAAGATAAGGTTTTGTGGAATAAATTAATTTTTTTTTTTTTTTACAATACATTTGAATAAAAAAAAAATTATATAAGTTGGGAGTATTTAAACGGCATGAATATTTAATTGAGATTAACATGTTTTAATGTATAAAAATATGTTAAAGCTATTGCTAATTAATGGATTTTGATGATAAAAGGTAAACAAAAGTTTGGTTGTAAAGTGATTTATAAATAGTATACAATTTAATAATAGGGTTTTGTGTGATACATTGAATATTTTTTTTTTAACAATATGTTGACATAAATAAAATTTATATAAGTAGGGAGCATTTAAAAGGCATGAATATTTAATTCAAATTAGTGGATTTTAGTGCGTAAATATGTTAAGGCTATTTCTAATTAGTGGATTTTAATGATAAAAAGTGTTGAATATTATTTTTGGTTGTAATGTGATTTAGAAATAGTATACAATTTAATGATTAGGTTGTGTGGGATACATTGAATTTTTTTTTTTACAATACTTTGAAATAAATAAAATTTATATAAGTTGGGAGTATTTTAAAGTTATGGAGTATTGAATTGATATCAATATGTTAAAGCTAATTCTGATTAATGCATTTTAATTTTAATTATGAAAGTGTTGAGTAAAAGTATGGTTGTAACGTGATATATAAATAGTATACAATTTAAAAATATTCTATACATTACTTTCTCAAGAATTTATATCATGTCACCATAACTTTTAATACGTTACTTCATTTCCACCCATGGGTATTAATTTTATTTTATTTGCTATTAGTAAAACCCATCATAAAAATTAATTTTTGTTTTTGTTATCTATAAATCTACATCATATGTTATATTACGTCCTTGGATGATATAGCTTGCTTGATTTACTTTTTCTATAACGACTATATTAAGAAATCGTGTTTTTCACGGCCAATTGATATGTTCTAATCGTTGTTGACTTTATTATATTTCGTAATTTTTTTTTATTTTTAAATATTTATTTCCATGTTAGTTTGTTGATTAATTGTTTAAACGTGCAGTGTATCTAGTTATTGGAGATCATTGCTATAAGTGTGAATATTGCAAGTCTATTTTTTAGTTCGATGAGAGAATTGACAAGCGTTATAAAACATGTCAATCCTCGAAGTTTTCATTGTGCTACATGCAAGGCAAAATTAAGATTCAACCAATGAATGATCCTCCGCAATTATTAAAAGATTTGTTATATGGGAGGAATGATATGAGCTTTCAATGACAATATACGGTCGTACAATATGATGTTTTCCTTTACATCTATGGGAGGGAAGATAGACTCGAGTCTTAATGCTGGAAGGTCACCTCCCATGTTCAGGTTACATGGCCAGAATTATCATTTGATCGGTAGCTTATTATCTACAGATGGATCTACTCCCAAGTTTGCTCAGCTATACATTTACGATACTGGAAATGAAGTATCAAACAGGATGAAGGCCGTTAAGTAAGAGATAAGTAGATATTTGCCTTACTTATATATGGTATTATCTATTAATTAAGCCATATATTTTCATTGTTTTTTTTTTCTAATGTAGTAAATCTTCACATGGAAACCACTTGGATGAGGACATTGTTTCAGATCTAAAGAATATGTTAGATGAACATAAAATCTTGGTTCAATCATTTCAAATGGTAAGAGAAACAATACGTTATGATTCTACTGGGAACCTCAAATTGCGGTTGATCGAGAATAGGAGTAGAGATGGAAGGCAATATAACATGCCAGAGAGGGATGAAGTAGCGGCATTAGTTGTCGGTGATTTCGAGACATTGCCTGGTAGTAGAGATATTGTCGTTGAGACACGGGCTGGACTACTATAACGCATAAGTGAACTGCATGCATCATACTTAGCACTACAATACCCATTGCTTTTTGTTTACGGTCAGGATGGCTACAGGGAAGACATTCTTTGGAATGAGTTAAGTACCCGAACCTCAGGTTGTTGGAAGAAACTAAGTATGAGAGAGTGGTTTGCATACCGATTAGAGGAAAGAGAATCTGAATCTCCAAATATTTTATTTTCAAAAAAGCTATTCCAACAATTTTTAGTCGACGGTTATACCATGGTCGAGTCTGCACACTTGGCTTATATACGTACTCACCAAAAGGACTTGAGATGTGAGATGTACAAAGGCTTGACCGAATTATTGTTTAAGAGTTGAAATGAATCCTTCTTCTGCGGAAAGAGAGTGGTTATACCTCCTTCTTTCACAGGTGGTGCTAGATATATGATTCAAAATCATCAAGATGCAATGGCCATATGAGGGTGGGCAGGGTATCCTGATTTGTTCACTACATTCACATGTAACCCAAAGTGGCCAGAAGTTGTTCGATTTTTTGAAAGTAGGGGATTACGATCATAGGATCGACCAGACATTTTATGTCGAGTATTCAAGATGAAATTGGAACATCTCATAAAGGATATACATAAAAACAATTTGTTTGGATTGGTTAGAGTAGGTACTCAACATACATATTGGTATTTTGATTGTATTATTGTTCACATGCTAGGTTATTTGTATGTGTTTCTTATCAAATTTTTTGACCTTGAGATTTATTTTCAGTTATGTACACCATTGAGTTCCAAAAACATGGTCTGCCTCACGCACACATACTACTTTTCTTGACTCAAGATGCTAAGTTCCCTGCGGCAGATGCTATTGACAGTATTATTTTACCTGAAATACCTAATGAAGTGACATATCCGATTTACTATGCACCTGTTCGAGATTATATGGTTCACGGTCCTTGTGACTGATTAAGGAGTGATTCTCCATGTATGTCTGATGGTCGCTGCACAAAAAGATATCCTAAAGATTATGTTGATTTTACAATCGTAGATTATGATGGTAATTTAATTTTGACTAATTCTGCAACTTGAGAATTGTCAGTTTCAACAATGAATTTTTTAGATAAAAAAAATAATGAAATGTTTTTTTATTCCTATGATAATTGGTAACAATTCTTTCTCATGAGTAGTATAATTTATTTCTTCTTGGTTGAATGTTCCACTGGAATATCTGCAAATTTCATTAAGATCTATTTTTAATGTTGCTACCCAATATTTATCTGAGGCATCAGTATTAACTATCAGATTGTCTTTTTCATCTAGTAATCTTAATTTTGGTAAAGTTTTATATTCTCCTTTTAGTGATTTAACAGTTTCTGTATGTTCATCACTCCATCCTTTTGTATTTGTTTTTCTGAATAAAATCTGAATTTTATGTCTATTTTTGAAAGATTTTCAATAAATCCTTCTACATAATTCAAATATCCTAAGAACTTTTTTATTTGTTCTTTTGATTCTAATTTATATGAAAAACTTCCTATTTTTTTATATATATGAGTTTGTAATTTTATTCCCTTTTTATCTATGGAAAGTCCAAGAAAGTCAATTTCTTGTTTTTCTTTTATAACATTCTTTTTTGAAAGAACAATTCTTCTTTTTTACATTTATTTAGAAATTTCATTAAATGATTTCTATGTTCCTCTTTATTATGAGAGCATATTAATATATCATCAAAACAAACAATTAAGAATTCATTAAATTTTCTAAATATGTCATTCATTTTCTTTGATATATTTGTGGTGCGTTTTTTAAACCAAATGGCATAACCATCCATTCATACTTACTTTGAGGTGTACTAAATGCTGTATATTGAATGCTATATTCTTCCATTTTGATTTGTCAAAATCTTGATTTACAATCAAATTTAGAATAGTATTGTTTCCCTTTTACAAGGTTTATTAATACTTCTTTGTTTGGTAAAAAGTATTCATCAAATTTAGTATAATTGTTTAATTCTTTGTAATTTATAAACATTCTAGCTTTTTCTCCTATTTGTTCAGAATGTTTCATTACCATAAGGGCTGAAATACTATAAGGTCCATTACTAGGTCTGATAAGTTTTTTATCAACTATGTGTTCGGGTAACTTGTGTTATAATCGACACGGATTTCAAACTATTTTTTTAATCACAAAAATTTTATATCTCCAATTTTTAACCATTCTACCTCAAAAACATAAATAACACTAATCATTACTATTTATAATAGTTGCCGAATAGTGGCCAAGTAATTCTTTTATTTGGGTTTTCAATTCTTGTGTATCTTGTATGGTATATATCATTGATCTAACTCTTATAATGACATTTTTTGTTAATTCTATTTTGGCTCTAGGATGATATGGTTTCCAAAATGATAATGGATTTTCTCCAAAAACCTTTTTCTAATTGTTCTATGATTTTTTCTATACTCATTTCTATTTCTATTTTTAGACCTTCTTTATATCTTATGTTTTTATTTTTTATTTCGTTCTGTGTAATTGGTTTTTTCTCCAATTTATCACCACACTGGGCTGACTGAACTATATAAGGTCTAAATTCTCTTAATATTTTTAATAAATGTGCACATGGTATTTGTAACATTATCATTTAATTATTTTGTTTGTGATATTGAAATTGTTGGATAAAATCATTTCCTAATAATATATTACATTCTAGTTTATCATAAATATATATTTTGTTTATTACTACTTGCTTACATCCAAGTATTATATCGACTTTATCAGCATTGTTAATTATATGGGTACTTTCTCCTGTAACCCATGTTATTTTTATCTTATTATTGGTATTCCATGATTTTATTAAAAAAAATTTAAATATTGATATATCACTTCCTGTATCAATTAATGAACAGGTTGTTATATTTGTTTCAAAAATAATAACTTGTATATAAACAGCTAATGAAAAGCTTATCTTATTATTCAATCATCTTTTCTGCATAATATTGCTTGGCTATTATGAGTTATATATAACCCTTCTCTTTTTATACTGTAATCTTCCAATCCATTTAAGAAACTCCTTCTTAATAGTATATGAGGTCCTATGTCCATACTATTGTCTATGTAACATGGTACTAAAAGGTTAATTCCTCCTATTTTTATTGGTACCTTAACTTTTAATTCTGTAGTATGTAGTTGTCCATCAAAATTAATATATCAATATGGTTCAGTTCTATGAGTTATCAATCTTTTATTCTTATTTGAAGCTATGTGACATTCTCTAGCTCCTATATCTATTAATATATTTGATCCTTTTACATGCTCCTTTCCATTCATTCCTAATAGTATATGAGGTCCTATGTCCATACTATTGTCTATGTAATATATGGTACTAAAAGGTTAATTCCTCCTATTTTTATTGGTACCTTAACTTTTAATTCTGTAGTATGTAGTTGTCCATCAAAATTAATATATCAATATAGTTCAGTTCTATGAGTTATCAATCCTTTATTCTTATTTGAAGCTATGTGACATTCCCTAACTCCTGTATCTATTAATATAATATTTGATCATTTTACATGCTCCTTTCCATTGAAGTATGCTCCTTCTATTTTCGTATTTCCAGCATTTCTATGAAGTTTTATTTCTCTTGTATTACTAGTCTCTCCTAATTGTCTTCTATTAGGTAGACTTAAACTTCTTGATCTTTTGATTAATCTTCCATCTTCAAACATTATTCTATTATCAGGATATTCTTCTTCTCTTAATTCTATGATCTCAGGTTTATTTTTTGTTATACAAAGTTCATAATTTTCTGGAATTAAGTTTAACTGTTTGTTTGGTTCTACAATTTTACTAATATCTTTACATTCTTTATGGACCTCAATAAATGGTTTTTTAGAATAAATATTGGGTTAATTGTACAAAATACTTATTTAACATAACAAAACTAAATTTTTCTATACAAAAATAAAAATATGAAAAATACTTAATCATCATCATTAATCTGTTCATCCCCCTGCGCCGCCTGTGACATGCCGGAAAACAACATTGCATCTTCCTCCTCCAATGGTAGGCTTCAAATCACAACACTGATACATTTGACTCCCCAGCCCAAGGCGAGGATGGGTCTCCAAGGCTAGAAGACGTATTCTTGGTGGTAGGAGTGCCATAAATGTTGGCTTCTACAGCAAAGAAGACCAGAAATTCTAAAGAATCGAGGAAAAAAAAGATGCTTACTCTGATGCTTCAATCACACGTAAGTAATTGGAGTCTCATCGGTTAGTGAGGGTGTAGATCTACCTATTTGCCTCTTTCACTTTTGTTGTTTTCAAAGAAACTCATGTTTGCCATGTGAATTCCTCTCTTTCTCTGCTAATTCCATCCAAACATGTAGTATTCTTCTTCTCTGTCAACAAGAAAATGGGGCATTTTAATGATTTTATGATCGTTTGTTGGTAATGATGGCGGTGGTCATGAGATATACCTGAAAATGTATAGAATATAGTGACTGAAATGTATTTGATTTTAAGTCTCAAACAAGGTATCATAAAAACTTCTAAAGTATCAAGTTGTGATACTAAAAAAATTTAAAAAGTATCACAAGTATCATACTGTGATACTAACAGATTTCAGAAGTATCATAAGTATCAAATTGTGATACTTCACGAAATTATGAAGTATTTTTCAGTTTTTATTATTTTATTATAAGTAATTTTCAAGTTTCATAAAATTTAAGTAAATTTCAGTTTAATCCCTAAAAATAAGGTATTTTTGTGGACAACCCATAAATATTTCCATAATTGGAATTAGTAAATGTATATAATGCTCTATTTTCTATAGTCATAATTTGATTTCATGGTTGCATTATGTTATCTCTGTGTAATTTGAAATGCAGTCCTAAACCTTTATTAAAGTTTTTATTTTCAATGAGACGCATATTTTGGGTAACATGTAAATATTAGTTTTTGATATGCAAGGTTTTCTTCTATAGTTCCTAGTCATCTTTTAAATTTATTATACTTCCATCATATAGACTTACAGTCAAAGGTGAATCTATCCCTTCTCTGAATAAGGATTTAAACATTTTTTGTATTCTTGTAAGATAAACATATTAAATCTTTTCACTTTGCTTTTTATTAATCTTTGTTAATAATTTTGTAACTGTATTTTTTGTTAAAAAAATTAATTTATGTGTTCCTTGAGTCGTTCTGACATCTATTGCTTTTTCAATTTTATGATATTCATTTATCGCTATCCTTTCTCTTCTACATATTCTATCTAAAATTTCCTATTTTCCAACTTTTAAATCTAAAGATAATTTTTGTATATTTTTAAATTTATTATTGTCAAATGTTACTTTCAATCCATAACCATCTATTCCTTCATACTCTTGTATATCTATGTTATTGTTTTCTGTTTCTTCTATTTATTGATTCTGATTCTGATTCATTGCTCTCTGAATTTGTTTCACTTATGTAAACTTCTTGATCATAATATTCTTCAATATCAGATATTTCACTTAGTTCACTTGCTATTTCTAAATATTCTTTTTGTAATATTTTAACTTTCTTCTTGGTACAATCATAGCTTATATGTCCTATCCCTCCACAATTCCAACATTTACATTGACTTTTATCCTTTTTATAAGGTTTATTTTTCTATTTTCTTTTATAATACATTATAACACCCGCACTTAATTTTTGGGTTTAACCTCAAGAAATTGTAAATTTAGGGACTTAATTGGATGTTAAAATTTATTTAGACCTTAATCATGATAAATTATTTTATTGTTGAAATTAAGAAAATATATGCAAGCATGAGAGGTTCCATTATACGTAATCATGAAGAGCATAATATTTGTATAAATATGGAAAAGTATATGAATGGTTGATAAGATTCCATTATATGTAATCATGAAGAGCATAATATTTGTATAAATATGGAAAAGTATATGAATGGTTGATAAGACTCCATTATATGTAATCATGAAGAGCATAATATTTGTATAAATATGGAAAAGTATATGAATGGTTAATAAGACTCCATTATATGTAATCATGAAGAGCATAATATTTGTATAAATATGGAAAAGTATATGAATGGTGCTTTACTTTAAGAAAAGGATGTGTTAAAATTAATAGAATTGAATGATGATGTTTACATTATGCCAACTTTACACATCTATATAAATCCATCTCTTTTACACACAACTCTACGCATATACACTTATTTCCAATCTCTTGACAAAATCCACAAGTAAGAGAAATTCAAGGTGGTCAAGAAAGTTTTGGTCTATTTACTACTACACTTCATTTTAATCTTTTAAACGGTAAGTATATCTTATGTTTTTATGAAAAGAAAGTATGTTTTCTATGTTTTGGATTATACTGTGAAGTCAATTTCAAGAAATTGTTATGGGTTCCACATGATATGATATGATATGTTTATGACTATGCTAAGGGACCGGAGTTTAGTAGCGCTACACATAAGAATTTTTACCACTTATGTTCGGTAAAATCCTTGTGTCTCCTTATGTTAATTATGATCCTTATGTTATTCATGAAAATTGTTTTTTTTTTTTTATATGCTTACTGAGGTTTTTATAAATCTCATTCCACGATATTTCTTCCTTTCAGAAAATTGATGATTCGAGGTGGTCAACATGGAAGTGGCAAAATAAAGTGGCCAAGATTGATGAGATTATTGGATTGAACACTTTAAATTTTCTATGTTTTGATATTATTTTTATGCAAAAACAATATTCACTATTTTAATTCCGCAATTAAATTATGACTTTGGAAGTCGCACTCTATTAATTCAGTTATGAAATAAATTCTTATTATATTACTATTTAGGTCTCGATAATATGATATGAGTCATTAATAGTGGCACTCGAATGGTCGAGAATTCGGGTCGTCACAGTTGGTATCAGAGCAAAAGGTATGTTTTCCTGTATACTCTTTAAATCATTTCAAAATATTTGTACAAGAAATGTTATTGCAATTAATCTATTTTAATTGCAGTTAAAGTAATTAATTTTCTTCATATTTTACATGTGTTTAAAATAAAATAAAATAAAATAAAAAAAATATTATTATTATAATATTCATTTACTGTTCACGACAGCACGTAACATGGAACACTGTTCACGCAGTGAACAGTGACCGAAGCAATGTTCACGTGAACAGTGAACAGTGCGTGGTCACTGTTCAAATGAACAGTGAATGCGTCACTTAAAAAAAAAAATTTATAAGTAAGATTTTGATCTAATCACTTATGCAAATTCTATTTTGATTACCAAATTATTTTATTTGGTAATTGGGCTCAATCTTGTATGAAAATTTAAATTGGGCTAAGTAAATTACTATGTGTATTGTTATTGTATCAATTTGGTCAATCTCATGTAAAGATCCAAAATGGTTAATGAATATTTTCTAAGAAATAGACCATTATTTAATTATGAAAAATGTGACTCATCAATCCGCTACGCCACCTTCCATGTCTTGACTCTTCGAATCAGGTATGTTATATGTTTTGCTAGTCATTTACGATTTTATGGAGGAAAAAAAAAAAATTTACCTTGAGACTTTACATGTTATATATGATTTGTAGTATAAATTGATAGAAGTCTCAATTTTAATTCCAACGTAGAATCTGAGACATAGAAGATACATATTGGAATTTTGGTACATGTTAAGCTTAGGAAGATTGACCCAATTTGATATTAAGTTAGTTGAAAAAAAAAAAAAAGGGTAAGGGATAATAAACAAAAATTTATTTAATGAATCCGTACGATAATTCATCCCTTTATCACTACCTTTGTGTAAAAACAAGGGAAAAACTGTGGATGGTTATTAGTACTTCCTCTTCAAGCTTACTTCGTCTTCAAGTTCCAACTAACAGTTCGATAATTTATCCCTTTATCATTACCTTTGCGTAAAAGCAAGGAAAAACTGTGGATAATTATTTGCACCACTCTTTAAATTTCAAATTCTTAAAATTTCACTCCTCAAAATTTATAATTATTCTAATGAAACTATAAAAAAATAAAAATAAAAATAAAAATAAAAATAATTATGCTTCCTATTTTTGCTAGATGGTGAGTGGACAAGGTCAAACAACCCGAACTGATAGGTGCAATCATTTTACTTGGTTGCATAGAAATTACAAGAGAAACCCTAACCATGGTTTGCCACAACATTTGGATGCCATGGAAAAGATTTACCGAGGGGCAAGGGCAAATGGATACCAATTTCATCGAGACGAAATTGTGTATCATCTAGATCGAACTCTCACTCCTTATTGGAGGAAATTCATCAAAAGAATTGAAGAGACATTCGACTACCAAACCTCCCCAAATATATTACTACGATGCATGAGGGAAAGGTGGAAGGTAAATCGTGAAGACCTTTATGACATCAATAGGGCGCCAGGCTACGAACAAAATCCAAGCAATGTCCTACCAATACCTGAAGTTAATTACGAGGGACTATATGTTGAAGATGAACCAAATGAGGAGTACAGCCCAGCGTCGTATTCCGCAATTGACCCAAGGCAAAATCCCGAGGGAAATCAACATGAGGGTGCTGATAGGAACTATTAGTTGACAATAAATTTTTGCCTTTTTAATTATGAACCCCATTAAGTTTTAGTATGTTTGGACACTGGGTATGCCTGGTAGTCCATTATGTATGTTAACTTATGAATATTTATGAATAAAACATGTTATTTCTTTAAGTTCTTGCTTTTAAGTTGACTTCTTTCTAAATAGTCACCATTGTTTAATTAAGGCTATGGCACCATCAAGACGCGGAAGGACTAACAACAGCAATAACCAAACCCAAGAGCCCCCACAACCTATTCAACCACAACCTATTGCAGTTGACCCACAGTTTGCTCAGCAATTTCTTTCTATGATGCAAACTTTTGTGCAAACTACTGCACCACCACCGGCACCTACTCAACAGCCAACCCCAACGCCACCACCTTCTCCGACACTATAGCGACCCATAATTTTTATGCAATGAATAATTATTTTAATATTTAGAAAATTGAGTCGCTATTGTTTTGAAATTAATGCCGCGACGGATTCGTCTAGCCAAGTCAAGAAATATCGAATTTGTTCGATTTTAAATTAAAATCCGAATTTCTATAATTATATTATTTTAATTAAAGTATCATTTTCAAAACCATTTTAATTCCAATATTCCTTATTAAATTATTTTAAGTCCAAAATATGTAATTCAATTTTTATCTCAAAATTCATCCATTCTCAGATTTATTTTCAGTCCAAAATATATCTGTTTTAAATACAATTCTTAATCAAAGTTATTCAATTTTCTAAGCCATAGCCACCACCCACAAATTCCTTTTCAGCTCCATTATTATCAGCATCAATCCATAGCCACGAACCTTCATTATATTAAACCATAATTGTACAAGCAAAGCATCTTCATCATTATCATCATCTACCCCATCTTCATTTCAATACTCATGGCACAACTCACACCTCCATTATATCAAACCTGCACCATCTTCATCAATCCAAAACAAATTCTCTGCAACCATTTCAAAGCCACAGCCATTCCACAAACATCACCTCTACTGCCCTATCACAACACTACCATTCTGCCGAGCCACCATCACCAAATTCATCTGGATCACAACCTGCACAACCACCAAACTGCCTCTGCTCAAAACCAAAATTCTTATTTACTCCGCCACTGTTTCAACACTGCAGAATCTCACCACCAATATACAAATCACGACCTCTATGAAATCATCATCATCTGTCATCACCACCACTGCGAAGCCCATTTTCATCATCACTGCAGGATCAAGTTCGGGCTATCATCAGTTCAACCACCAGCCTCCACATTTTCCGGCTAATACTCAAACCGCCCCAACACCACCAACGCCACCTTCATTGTCGAAAAACCAGAAACCCAATCGACTGAATCTCCAATCACCGAAACCCACCACTGCCCAATTTTCAACTCATCAGATCTTAACCCAAATCAAACCTTAAACCAAGAATATACTAACCCGACACTTACCTCGAGCTTTAACCCTTCACTGCCAGATTTAATACCGGAATTTTATCACGATTTGAACCTCGTTTGACCTCGGATTTCAGCCCCAAATCACCCCAAAATCCCTCCCTTTCGCGCGCACACACCCCACTTTCCCCGTCGCCAGGTGTCGGCGGCACCATCGCCGGCTGAATCGCCGGTGGTACAGATCGGAATGGTTCGATCGCCTTCTCTGTCGCTCGTATTTCTCTCTGTGTAAAAAAAAAAAAAGTGAAAATGGTGAGAGAGAGAGAAATCTGAGGATATATATATTTTATTTCGGAAATTTGCTTTTTGGTCCTTAACTTTTAATTTGTTTCAATTCAGTCCTTTTAGTTTTAAACTTATCGATTTCAGCCCTTACGTTTTAAATGAGTTTTAATCAGCCCTTTCATTTTCAAAATCTATTATTTCAGCCCTATAGTAATATTTATTTGAGCTTCGACCCAACTTTTGGAAAATTTATATTTTAGTCCCTCACTTCGAAAAATGTTCAAATTGGTCCCTCATCTTTCAAAAGTTATTATTTTAGTCCCTAATTATCAAACCCATTTTATTTCAGTCCCGGTAAATTACTTTATTTGATTTTAAGCCCAAGTTTCAAAGATATTCACTTTAGTCCTTCAACTTTCAAAGTATTCATTTTAGTCCCTAAACTTTCAAAAACATCAATTTTAGTCCTCAAATTATAATTTATCATTTTGAACTATATATTCGATATACTAAAGTGACTTATTGGCTAAGACGAAGCGTACGGAGAATTTAAAGAAATTGAAGTCATTCCCGCTCAACTTTGCACTCGTCGGATTTGAGGTAGACTCGCACTTATTAATTGATTTAAATTATGATTTCATATGAATGTCATGTGACTTGTGAAAGTCAATTTTTAAGAAAAGCAAGTATGTTGTTATGAAAGGTAAATATACCTTATGTTGTTATGAAAAGTAAGTATGTTTTTATGAAAAGAAAATATACTTTATGTTTTTACGAAAAGTAAGTATACCCTATGCTTCACGAAAATGTTTTTTTTTGGATCATTGCTATGAAATCAATCTACCAAGATTGTTTTGGGTCCTATATGATAAGTTATGATATGTTAAGGGGACCGGAGTTTTAGTAGCGCTACACATAAGAATTCTTGCCACCTAAGTTCGGTAACATTCTTGTGTCTCCTATGTTTATGAGGATTTGCCACGAAGTTCGGTAAAATTCCTATCTTTCCATATGTTTATGAGGATTTACCACCTAAGTTCGGTAAAATTCCTGTCGCATATGTTTATGAGGATTTCGATCCTATCTTATGTTATGATGCAATTGATCCCTATGAATTTCAGAAAAATTATGCTTGGTATACTTACTACATAAGAATTCTTGCCACCTAAGTTCGGTAAAATTCTTATGTTTATGAGGATTTCGATATTATCCTATGTTATGATGAAAACTTACTGTTATTATGATTTTACTGCATAAGAATTCTTGCCACCTAAGTTCGGTAAAGTTCTTGTGTCTATTTATGTTTATGAGGATTTAAATCCTATCTTATGTTATGCTTTCAAAAGAAATTATGCTTGACATAATTAAAATGTTTTTATAAGTATATGGTTTTCAAAGAGCTGTTTTCAAAGAGCTATTTTCAAAGAGCCTATGATTTGTAAAATATGTCCCGTGCTGTAATGCACAATATGAGTTTTATCAAGAGCAGTTTTATAAAGAAGCTCTATCAATGCCCGTTTTATAAAGAGCCGGGATTTATGTGTTTAATCATCTTATAAATTAAATTAATTTGCGATGAGTCTACTGAGTATTTCCCCCATGAAATACTCACCCTACTTTTTAACAGTTTTGCAGATTTCGGAGACGGTGGCGAGCGATGAATGATGGTGGCAATAATCGTTGAACGGTTGAAAGTTTGACGTTAATGATTTCCGTATTTTCCAAACAATCGAATAATTTAGAGAAGTTCATTTATTTGAGAAATTATGATATTGGCAATTTCTTTACAATATTAATGGTTCGATTTACTATTTCAAATGGTTTCATAAATGTTTTCAATTTTAGCGGCCATTACAGTTTATTTAATGTTGCCAAAAATGAATTTCAATTATTTCTTCCGCAAAAATATTATTCGAAAAATTTAGACAGAAAATGACGTAGTGAATCGGGTATACGGAACTCGGGGCTCTACAAGTTGGTATCAGAGCTAGTCTGCGTTTCTGTAGACTGGAAAAATTTTCAAAAAGAATTTTCAAGAAATATTTTCCATTATAAAATTTTATTGATGAAGATTGCCACTGCCATCATTCGTTCCACCAACTCCGAGGTAAAGAAGTTTATGATGTTTAAAGTTATTTCAGTATTTCGAATACTCATTTTATTGATTTATGAGAAAGAATGAAGAGTATTTCGGATACTTATGATTTATGAGAAATAAGAATGTATTTCTTCGAAAATAATGATGTTGTTATGCTTTGTCATAACTTATATGCTTTAATGTATGATTATGAGAAATTTTTTTAAAGAAAACGAGTGTTGAGCATAATGGGAATAATATGATTTTATTGAGAATTAAGTAATGGATATTATGTTGAGTTAATTTATTATGCCTCTATGTTGAAGAGAAATTTATTATGAAGTTTGGCTTTGTGAATAAATTTTGGGAATATGATTTATGGCATATATTTATAAGTATGAGTAACTTTTGAGCCAATTAAGGTATGAAAGGAAGTAATATTGTGATATTGAAAAATATGATTTGAAATTTCTATGTTGAGGAATTATGAATTGAATTATGGGATATTTTGATGATATTGAAGTGTTGGAATCGTTTTCAATATTTTTAGATCGTTGTGATCAAATGTGGAGTTATTTATTATTGTGAGTTATGAAGTATGCTTATGGTTTGGAATAAGTCCAAATTACAAGGGAGACTCTGTCCAGAATTTTATCATTTGGAATTAAGAGCATAATATGATAAGCATCCACTAAAGGAATTAAGGTTAGACATGCAAGATCATTTACATCACAAACGAGATTTAGTAGATGATAGCAGAGATTTTATTATTTTCTCATAAGGAGAACACACAAGAGTCACACTGGAAAGGAAATACATGAAACACACGAAAGCATAAGAGAAAAAAAAAAGATCCTCAGAATGAGAGATGTGTTTCCGGAGTAGCCGTATCCTACCACCTCTGATCTTTTGAGGAAATAAAGAAACCTTCAAAGAGGTGTGTTTCGAGAGTAAGAATACTCCGTAATCTACCACCTGGAATCTTTGAAGTACACACAAGATTTAAACATTAAGGAAATCCTAGTAAATGGAGGGGTGTCTCGAGAGTGAGAATACTCCGTACTCTACCCCCACCTATTCTAAGATTCAAAGAGTTAAATTTACATTAACCGGACTCCATTTTCGCTTGATTCCCCTTCCTTGCGACCAATCTATCTTAACCCCTGCTGGATCTTGTATTGAGATATATGACTGCAGCTTATCCAGTAGTTCATCAATAGTAGGAGCAGAAATAAGAAGCCTTCTGGAAAATGGAGAGATGAATCCCTGTTCCACAGCATAATCAAGAAAGGTTAACAAACCATCAAAGAAATTGTTAACATTCAGAAGCCCAATAGGCTTAGTATGGAGATCTAGTTGAGCCCACGAGGTAATGTTAAAGATTTCTTCTAAGGTACCAAAACCTCCGGGCAGGGCTATAAAGGCATCAGAACCATATAGCATACAAGTTATGCGTTCATGGATGGATAAGGTTTGAACTTCATGCCCTCGTGTTTTGCCTGCAACATCTACCAAAGGGACAGGTATGACACCGATTACTTTTGATTTCTCTGCAAGAGCAGATTGGGAAACACAACCCATTAGACCACTGCTACCACCCCCATATACAAGAGTGATACCTTTTTCCCCCAGTTTCTTTCCAAGATCTACAGCCGCTTCTAGATAACCGAAGCCTTTCCCTACTTTTGATCCACAAAATACACAAATAGTTTTGATTTGTCGAAGTTTTGGTGCTTCCATCTTTGATAGTATAGAAGAGAAAACTTACGAAGAAGATGTGATTTTGGGATGCCTGAACTATGAAATATGTTTGACTATTTAAAACCGGAAAAATTTACTGTTTTTGATTGATTCTGAAAAAGTAAAGATTTACTTTTGACAAAATCAGCCCACTTTTGAATATTTTTATCGTATCGAGGCTGTCACCTTTCGGTGATTTATTTCCAGCTTTATCAAAACTCGAGAAAAGGAAAATATATTTATTTCCAGCTTTATCAAAACTCGAGAAAGGAAAATATTTTTTTTATTTCCAAAACGCGTTAAAGAAAACAGAAAAATATTTTTAAAAGCATATCAAAAGATTTACCTTATATCATTGCTGAACTGTCAGAAGCCTCATTTTGTAAAACAGACTGGCAAACAGGATCTTTCGATATTATATTTTGGAGACTATAACGATTTTTGTCCTCGTTAAACTGAGCGTATAAGGAGAGAAGTTCACGTTGTACATAACCACTTGGGTGCGTCTCAAGAGTCAGTCGAATATCATCCAAAGACTCCTTACTCAGTCCACCCTTTATGAATTCGATTTTATCATCCCGATTAGTAGAAGAATATCCTACTGATTTGCAACGAGTATTACAGTTCCAACGAGCACATTTGTAGCAACCACCCAGTCTTTTTGCTCTTCGTTTCTTTGCAAAAGTGCTTTTGCCTAAACCAGGCATGTGCTTTGGAAATGTTGATGGTAATTCACCAGATAGTCGAACCTTTGCTTCTATCAACCAGCGAACATCTTCTGGAATATCATGAGCCATTAGCAACCTCAATCTTTCGAGCCTTATTCTATAGATCTTTCTCAGATCATTCATAGGAAGACTGGAATAATACTTGCGAATGTTAGAAAGGATGATATCCATTGTTTGATGATTCAACCTCTTCCCAGCATGAACTATTTAAAAGCGCAAAGGATCTGAGTGAATCCGCGTGATGTTGTGACCAGCAAGAAAGCGCAGATTATTTTAATGAAAAGAGGAGACAAGAAGTAATGCGCTGTTAAATTTTATCGATAAAGGAGATTTGATTGGAGATTTGGAATATTTTCTTGGATTATGGGTACTGATATTTTGTTTTAATAATGATAATCTTGGTATAATGTGATGATACGTGGAAAGTAAAATGAGTACCGTATTGAATCAGAATTCATACGTATATACAAGTGAAAGAAATACTTTGCAGGAAATGTGGTGACATTTAAGTATAGAATCTTAGTTTTGGGAGATATTTGTTTACTGAATTTTGGGTTACAAATATTGGAAAGATAAGTTGATGATATTATGTTGATATGTTTGGGTATATTACGTAGAGAAAATATTCAGGTAATTCTTTGATTATTTTGGGAATTTTCGATGATAAGAAGAGAGATTCTGATTAAGTATTCAGAAATTATAAGATTAAGTAAGTTTAATTCCGAGGACGAAATTATTTTAAGGGGGTAAGATTATAGCGACCCAGAATTTTTATGCAATGAATAATTATTTTAATATTTAGAAAATTGAGTCGCTATTGTTTTGAAATTAATGCCGCGACGGATTCGTCTAGCCAAGTCAAGAAATATCGAATTTGTTCGATTTTAAATTAAAATCCGAATTTCTATAATTATATTATTTTAATTAAAGTATCATTTTCAAAACCATTTTAATTCCAATATTCCTTATTAAATTATTTTAAGTCCAAAATATGTAATTCAATTTTTATCTCAAAATTCATCCATTCTCAGATTTATTTTCAGTCCAAAATATATCTGTTTTAAATACAATTCTTAATCAAAGTTATTCAATTTTCTAAGCCATAGCCACCACCCACAAATTCCTTTTCAGCTCCATTATTATCAGCATCAATCCATAGCCACGAACCTTCATTATATTAAACCATAATTGTACAAGCAAAGCATCTTCATCATTATCATCATCTACCCCATCTTCATTTCAATACTCATGGCACAACTCACACCTCCATTATATCAAACCTGCACCATCTTCATCAATCCAAAACAAATTCTCTGCAACCATTTCAAAGCCACAGCCATTCCACAAACATCACCTCTACTGCCCTATCACAACACTACCATTCTGCCGAGCCACCATCACCAAATTCATCTGGATCACAACCTGCACAACCACCAAACTGCCTCTGCTCAAAACCAAAATTCTTATTTACTCCGCCACTGTTTCAACACTGCAGAATCTCACCACCAATATACAAATCACGACCTCTATGAAATCATCATCATCTGTCATCACCACCACTGCGAAGCCCATTTTCATCATCACTGCAGGATCAAGTTCGGGCTATCATCAGTTCAACCACCAGCCTCCACATTTTCCGGCTAATACTCAAACCGCCCCAACACCACCAACGCCACCTTCATTGTCGAAAAACCAGAAACCCAATCGACTGAATCTCCAATCACCGAAACCCACCACTGCCCAATTTTCAACTCATCAGATCTTAACCCAAATCAAACCTTAAACCAAGAATATACTAACCCGACACTTACCTCGAGCTTTAACCCTTCACTGCCAGATTTAATACCGGAATTTTATCACGATTTGAACCTCGTTTGACCTCGGATTTCAGCCCCAAATCACCCCAAAATCCCTCCCTTTCGCGCGCACACACCCCACTTTCCCCGTCGCCAGGTGTCGGCGGCACCATCGCCGGTGGTACAGATCGGAATGGTTCGATCGCCTTCTCTGTCGCTCGTATTTCTCTCTGTGTAAAAAAAAAAAAAGTGAAAATGGTGAGAGAGAGAGAAATCTGAGGATATATATATTTTATTTCGGAAATTTGCTTTTTGGTCCTTAACTTTTAATTTGTTTCAATTCAGTCCTTTTAGTTTTAAACTTATCGATTTCAGCCCTTACGTTTTAAATGAGTTTTAATCAGCCCTTTCATTTTCAAAATCTATTATTTCAGCCCTATAGTAATATTTATTTGAGCTTCGACCCAACTTTTGGAAAATTTATATTTTAGTCCCTCACTTCGAAAAATGTTCAAATTGGTCCCTCATCTTTCAAAAGTTATTATTTTAGTCCCTAATTATCAAACCCATTTTATTTCAGTCCCGGTAAATTACTTTATTTGATTTTAAGCCCAAGTTTCAAAGATATTCACTTTAGTCCTTCAACTTTCAAAGTATTCATTTTAGTCCCTAAACTTTCAAAAACATCAATTTTAGTCCTCAAATTATAATTTATCATTTTGAACTATATATTCGATATACTAAAGTGACTTATTGGCTAACACGAAGCGTACGGAGAATTTAAAGAAATTGAAGTCATTCCCGCTCAACTTTGCACTCGTCGGATTTGAGGTAGACTCGCACTTATTAATTGATTTAAATTATGATTTCATATGAATGTCATGTGACTTGTGAAAGTCAATTTTTAAGAAAAGCAAGTATGTTGTTATGAAAGGTAAATATACCTTATGTTGTTATGAAAAGTAAGTATGTTTTTATGAAAAGAAAATATACTTTATGTTTTTACGAAAAGTAAGTATACCCTATGCTTCACGAAAATGTTTTTTTTGGATCATTGCTATGAAATCAATCTACCAAGATTGTTTTGGGTCCCATATGATAAGTTATGATATGTTAAGGGGACCGGAGTTTTAGTAGCGCTACACATAAGAATTCTTGCCACCTAAGTTCGGTAACATTCTTGTGTCTCCTATGTTTATGAGGATTTGCCACGAAGTTCGGTAAAATTCCTATCTTTCCATATGTTTATGAGGATTTACCACCTAAGTTCGGTAAAATTCCTGTCGCATATGTTTATGAGGATTTCGATCCTATCTTATGTTATGATGCAATTGATCCCTATGAATTTCAGAAAAATTATGCTTGGTATACTTACTACATAAGAATTCTTGCCACCTAAGTTCGGTAAAATTCTTATGTTTATGAGGATTTCGATATTATCCTATGTTATGATGAAAACTTACTGTTATTATGATTTTACTGCATAAGAATTCTTGCCACCTAAGTTCGGTAAAGTTCTTGTGTCTATTTATGTTTATGAGGATTTAAATCCTATCTTATGTTATGCTTTCAAAAGAAATTATGCTTGACATAATTAAAATGTTTTTATAAGTATATGGTTTTCAAAGAGCTGTTTTCAAAGAGCTATTTTCAAAGAGCCTATGATTTGTAAAATATGTCCCGTGCTGTAATGCACAATATGAGTTTTATCAAGAGCAGTTTTATAAAGAAGCTCTATCAATGCCCGTTTTATAAAGAGCCGGGATTTATGTGTTTAATCATCTTATAAATTAAATTAATTTGCGATGAGTCTACTGAGTATTTCCCCCATGAAATACTCACCCTACTTTTTAACAGTTTTGCAGATTTCGGAGACGGTGGCGAGCGATGAATGATGGTGGCAATAATCGTTGAACGGTTGAAAGTTTGACGTTAATGATTTCCGTATTTTCCAAACAATCGAATAATTTAGAGAAGTTCATTTATTTGAGAAATTATGATATTGGCAATTTCTTTACAATATTAATGGTTCGATTTACTATTTCAAATGGTTTCATAAATGTTTTCAATTTTAGCGGCCATTACAGTTTATTTAATGTTGCCAAAAATGAATTTCAATTATTTCTTCCGCAAAAATATTATTCGAAAAATTTAGACAGAAAATGACGTAGTGAATCGGGTATACGGAACTCGGGGCGCTACAGACACCTCCTCAACCAGAGCAACAACAGGAAGTTGTGCCCGACACTAGGACCACTATCGCTGTTGTTGAGCAATTCAGGAAACAGCAACCCCCTATCTTCTATGGAAGTACGGATCCCTTGGAAGCGGAGGATTGGCTAGTAGGAATGGAGAGGATTTTCGAACTCATTGACTGCCCGAACCCTAGAAGGGTGATCTGTGCAACCTTTATGCTACGTAAAGGAGCTAGACGTTGGTGGGACACCACTGTTAGATCAAGGGCTCCTGGTCATGTTTGGATGTGGGATGAATTCAAGGAGGTATTTTTGAAAAAATACTACCCCACGAACATTCGAAATCGGAAGGAAGCTGAATTTCTCACTTTGACTCAGGGATCGATGTCCTTGATCGAATACGAGCAGAAGTTTGATGAGTTGGCTCATTATGCTCCTGAATTTGTGGATACGGAAGAGAAAAAGGCAAGACGTTTCGAGCAAGGTTTGAGGGATGACTTGAGACGGACTGTTATTGTGCTCCAGCTTGAAAGTTACCATGATGTGTTGGCAAGGGCACAACTGGCAGATTTCAAAAATCGCACTAGAGAGGAAGATAAGCATCATGGTGAACAGCCAGAAAAGCAAAAGTGGGTTGATAACAAACAGCCAGAGAAGCGAAAGTGGATGGATAACAAGGGCAAAGGAAAACAGAATTTTTCCAAGAAAGGAAGAGGAGATTCGACACAAGGCAGCAACAAGAGCTACCCACGCTGTGAAAAATGCCAGAAGCATCATCTGGGAACTTGTCTTATGGGGACAAATTCATGTTTTCGGTGTGGAGAACAAGGACACATGGCTCAATATTGTCCTAAGTATAGTCAGCCAGGAAACAACCAGCAAAAGCCACAGGGTAACAATCAGCAGAGGCCTCATGGAAACAATCAACAGAGAAATAATCACAATAAACAAGGCAATGCATCCGGAGGACAGGCTAGGGTTTATGTATTGGGAGGACAAGATGAGGATCAGAATCGAAATGTCCTGGCAGGTAAAGTCCTCATATCCAACTTACAAGCATATATATTAATTGATTCGGGTGCCACCCACTCATTTATATCCCCTAAATTTGTAAGTAAACTGAATGTTATGGTCGAACATACACAATTCCCTTTAGAAGTGACGATGCCCAATAGAGATGTGTTGAATACTGATTGTATAACTAGGATGGCTAAGGTAGAAATTGATGGTAGATCACTGGAGATGGAGTTATATTTACTAGATATAGACGAATTCGATGTAATTCTTGGAATGGACTGGCTATCCAAGAACCACGCATTAATTCGTTGCTTTGAGAAAGAAGTAATTTTCCAAAGACCAGGAGAAGAAGAATTTCGACTATCTGTAGCTGGATGTGGACCGTTATCTCGCATCGTTTATGCATTGAAAGCACGACAAGCCTTATCATTAGAAGACACAACGGGTTTTCTGATGTTTGTAATAAGTAAGGACGAGAACAACAGACCAACAATTAACAATGTTAAAGTTGTATGTGAATATCTGGAAGTCTTCCCCGAGGAATTACCTGGCATACCACCAGAACGAGAGGTAGAATTCACAATTGACCTCATTCCCGGCTCAGCGCCAATCTCCAAAGCTCCGTATAGAATGGCGCCTAAAGAATTACAAGAATTGAAGACGCAGATAGAAGGGCTATTGGAAATGGGTTTCATTCGGCCTAGTGTATCACCATGGGGGGCGCCAGTGTTATTTGTTAAGAAAAAGGATGGATCGATGAGAATGTGCATTGATTATAGAGAATTGAATCGGATCACTATAAAAAATAAGTATCCCCTTCCCAGGATTGAAGATTTACTTGATCAGCTCCGAGGTGCAACGGTATTTTCCAAGATTGACTTAAGGTCTGGTTACCATCAGTTGAGAGTCAAAGCTAGTGATGTCTCCAAGACAGCATTTAGAACTCGGTATGGACACTACGAGTTCTTGGTTATGCCTTTTGGGCTAACTAATGCTCCTGGGGTTTTTATGGATTTAATGAACCGCATTTTCCATGATTACCTGGATCAATTTGTTATCGTGTTCATCGACGATATCCTAATCTATTCTAGAAGTAAAGAAGATCACGAGGACCACTTAAAGATCATTTTAGGGATTTTGCAGAGGGAGAAACTCTACGCCAAATTCAAAAAGTGTGAGTTTTGGCTAGAACGAGTAGCATTCCTTGGTCATGTTGTCACATCACGAGGGATAGAGGTGGATCCTAGTAAAGTAGAGGCAGTGTTGAATTGGCAAAGACCAACCAATGTAGGAGAAATTCGTAGTTTCTTGGGTTTAGCAGGATACTATCGGAGGTTCATAGAGGGATTCTCCAAAATATCGGGACCTCTTACACAACTAACTCGCAAGAATGCGATGTTTGATTGGACAGAGGATTGTGAGCTAAGTTTCAAGAAGTTAAAGCAGAAGTTGGTGAATGCGCCAGTACTAACCATACCCACTGGGTCAGATGGTTTTGTGATTTTTAGTGATGCTTCAAAGCAAGGTCTGGGATGTGTCTTAATGCAACACGGTAAAGTGGTCGCCTATGCATCAAGACAATTAAAGATACATGAAAAGAACTACCCCACGCATGATCTAGAACTTGCCGCCGTGGTCCATGCACTAAAGATTTGGAGACACTACCTTTATGGAGGCAAGTGTGACATTTATACGGACCATAAAAGCCTCAAATATATTTTCACTCAGAAAGAGTTGAACATGAGGCAAAGAAGATGGCTAGAGTTAGTTAAAGACTATGATTGTGAAATTCATTATCACCCCGGCAAAGCAAATGTAGTAGCTGATGCCTTAAGTCGTAAAGTTACAAGTCAGTTAGCCATGTTGACAATGCAAGAACCATTATGGAGAGAATTTGAGAAATTGAATCTTGAAGTTGTCACCACTCAGCCAGGTGTGGTCGCTCGAGTCGCAGTTATGTCGATCCGACCCACACTTCGTGATAGAATTAAGGGTCATCAAAAGGGTGATCAATCCTTTGAGCATATCAAGTCTGAGATTAACTCAGATAAACGAAGGGATTTCACCATTTCTGAAGATAAAGCATTATACTACCAAGGACGCCTATGTGTACCTAATTTTGAGGAACTAAAAAGAGAGATTCTAGAAGAGGCTCATTCATCTCCTTATTCAGTACACCCAGGAGGCACAAAGATGTATAATGACTTGAAAGCAGTATTTTGGTGGGAAGGTATGAAGAGGGATATAGCTGAATACGTCAGAAAGTGTTTAGTGTGTCAGCAAGTGAAAGCCGAACACCAACGACCATCAGGGTTACTTGAACCATTGGAAGTCCCAGAATGGAAGTGGGAGCACATAACGATGGACTTTGTGATTGGTTTTCCAAGATCAGGGAAAGGCAATGAAGCAATTTGGGTCATAGTAGATCGACTCACCAAATCCGCTCATTTCCTGCCAGTTCGGATGACGTTCACTATGGATCAATTTGCGCAACTTTATGTGAATGAAATAGTAAGGTTACATGGTGTACCCGTTTCTATAGTATCTGATAGAGATTCAAGGTTCACATCAAACTTTTGGAAAAGTTTACACAAATCTATGGGAACTAAGCTAAAGTTTAGCACGGCCTTCCACCCTCAAACGGATGGTCAAACTGAGGGAACAATCCAAACATTAGAGGATATGCTTCGTACATGTATCCTCGAGTTTGGTGGACAATGGGAGAAACATTTACCTTTAGTCGAGTTCTCATATAATAACAGTTACCACACTTCAATTGGCATGGCGCCATATGAAGCATTGTATGGAAGAAAGTGTAGGTCACCAGTTCATTGGGATGAAGTCGGGGAGAGGAAGATTTTGGGGCCAGAAATTATTGAACAGACAATGCATGCAATTGAGAAAATTCGCGCCAGTATGAAAATTGCACAAGATAGACAAAAGAGTTATGCAGATAAAAGGAGAAAAGGCCTAGAATTTTCAGTTGGTGATAAAGTGTTCCTCAAAGTAGCACCAATGAAAGGAGTGATACGGTTTGGAAAGAAAGGTAAATTACGACCAAGATTTATTGGCCCGTTCGAGATCTTGCAACGGATAGGAAATGTTGCTTATCAATTGGCATTACCTCCAGAACTCTCAGCTGTGCATAACATATTTCATGTGTCAATGCTTAGAAAGTACGTCCCTGACCAAAGCCATGTTATCAACCACCAGTCTATAGAATTACAACGAGGTTTGACCTATGAGGAAGTACCAATAAGAATCGTGGAACAGACATGTAAACCCCTCAGGAATAAAGTGATTTCACTAGTAAAAGTACAGTGGAAAAATCACTCTATGGAAGAGACCACGTGGGAGCGAGAGATTGAAATGCGAGACAAGTACCCACAACTTTTCGATGATTTCCAAGGTAAATTTCGGGGACGAAATTTAATTTTAGGAGGGTAGATTATAACACCCGCACTTAATTTTTGGGTTTAACCTCAAGAAATTGTAAATTTAGGGACTTAATTGGATGTTAAAATTTATTTAGACCTTAATCATGACAAATTATTTTATTGGTGAAATTAAGAAAATATATGCAAGCATGAGAGGTTCCATTATACGTAATCATGAAGAGCATAATATTTGTATAAATATGGAAAAGTATATGAATGGTTGATAAGATTCCATTATATGTAATCATGAAGAGCATAATATTTGTATAAATATGGAAAAGTATATGAATGGTTGATAAGACTCCATTATATGTAATCATGAAGAGCATAATATTTGTATAAATATGGAAAAGTATATGAATGGTTAATAAGACTCCATTATATGTAATCATGAAGAGCATAATATTTGTATAAATATGGAAAAGTATATGAATGGTGCTTTACTTTAAGAAAAGGATGTGTTAAAATTAATAGAATTGAATGATGATGTTTACATTATGCTAACTTTACACATCTATATAAATCCATCTCTTTTACACACAACTCTACGCATATACACTTATTTCCAATCTCTTGACAAAATCCACAAGTAAGAGAAATTCAAGGTGGTCAAGAAAGTTTTGGTCCATTTACTACTACACTTCATTTTAATCTTTTAAACGGTAAGTATATCTTATGTTTTTATGAAAAGAAAGTATGTTTTCTATGTTTTGGATTATACTGTGAAGTCAATTTCAAGAAATTGTTATGGGTTCCACATGATATGATATGATATGTTTATGACTATGCTAAGGGACCGGAGTTTAGTAGCGCTACACATAAGAATTTTTACCACTTATGTTCGGTAAAATCCTTGTGTCTCCTTATGTTAATTATGATCCTTATGTTATTCATGAAAATTGTTTTTTTTTTTTATATGCTTACTGAGGTTTTTATAAATCTCATTCCACGATATTTCTTCCTTTCAGAAAATTGATGATTCGAGGTGGTCAACATGGAAGTGGCAAAATAAAGTGGCCAAGATTGATGAGATTATTGGATTGAACACTTTAAATTTTCTATGTTTTGATATTATTTTTATGCAAAAACAATATTCACTATTTTAATTCCGCAATTAAATTATGACTTTGGAAGTCGCACTCTATTAATTCAGTTATGAAATAAATTCTTATTATATTACTATTTAGGTCTCGATAATATGATATGAGTCATTAATAGTGGCACTCGAATGGTCGAGAATTCGGGTCGTCACATACATTCTTCTAGATTTTATATATTTTTTCCTAAAATTTTTGAATTTTTTAAACTTTTTATTTTTATATTTTCTCTTAGTATTTCTTTTCTCGGGATTACATCCCCATTGTATAGGTTTTTCCAAATCTTCACAACATATTTTAGTCAATTTTCCTGATTTTTTTTCAATAATTGTCTTTGCTAACATATATGCTAGTATTTCGAATAGAAATTTTATTCTTTATCCTAATGTCCTACGAGTTTGAGGGTTATCTCTAGCAAATAGTTCAAATTCTATCTTAAAATATTTTTCCCATGAACCTGGTAATTTATTATAATATATATCTTGGTTTACTTCTTAATTTTCATTACTATAAAATTGGAAATAATAATATTCTTTAAATTCATACGTATATTCTTTAATCTTACACATATCACATATTGCTAAATTTATCAATCTGACTCTAGCATTATTTTTTTTCTCCTACTGATTCTCGTTCAGCATTACCTATCCAATTTTCTCCTATAAATTCATCTGAAATATATTCAGTTAACCTTTCTATACCTTCTCTATCCGATTTTATTATTTTTGTTTGAACATTTCTTCTTATTAAAGTTTTTATATCATTGCTAATTCCTTCCCACAAGTTTCTAACATTTCCTTCAAAGGATGAAACTAAGAAGTCTATTCTTCTTTCAGTACTTTCCCATGTATCATTTTTATTATATAAAAAGAATAATATCATTGAATTTTCTCAAGTTAATAAGGCTCTTTTGGTGTCTATTTTACAATCTAAATCCAATTTTTTTTTCCCTCCATGATTAATAGATTTATCATAATTATCATTTGGTTTATATCTATCTTCGTACTTATTTCCTTTAGGTGGTTGTCTATCTCTGATTCTATCATAATATTGTCTATGTGGTTTTCTAAATAAAGGTTCATAACTTTCATTTGGATCTAGTAATTTAGAAGTTCCTGTTGGACCTGGATTAGGTGCTCCTCCCATGTTCATTATAACTTGGTATTCATTTAAATTTTCTAGGCTTAATTGATCAAAATCTTCTATGAGTAAGTCTAAAACTTCATCCATCTTTATGTTTTTCTTCAGCTTTAAGTTCTCCTAAAGTTTTTTTAAGAGATTTTTGTAATTCTAATTATTCTTCTAGAATTTCTGGCAATATGTTTTTTCTAAATTCATCATCCATACTTCCAGATTCTATTACAATTTTTTTTATTCAAAATGTTTCTTTCCTATTCTCACCATTTCTTTTTCTATAAGTTTTTTTTTTTATCTATTTTCTTGTCTTTATGTTTATTATTTTTCTTTAGTTCTCTAATTTTAAGTTTTAATATATTTATATAATCTCTTGCTTCGTTTAATTCATTTTTAACTTCTTAGACAGTACTCAATAATGATTTTATTAATATTTTAGATCTTCAAAACATTCACTTATTGACATTTTATGCTCTTGGTTTAGTGGTTTATGATTTTTGTACCTTAAATAGTCTATCGTACATATCATCTATCTTTGTTTCTATTTTCATAATTCTTTCTTCTATTGATATGATTCTTTCATTATTTATCTTTTCACTTAATTTTTCTATTTTTTCTACAATTATTCCTATTTTATATTGATTAATTAATTCTCTTGATTTTCTTTGGAATTCTTTTAAAATCTCTTCATTTATATTTTTAGCTTTTCCTATCATATCTTTTAATTCTTGAAATTGTATTGTTAGCTTGTTTTGGATGTTTTGTAATTTTTCTTTAATATTTTTATCTTGTATATTTAATTGTTGAAACTCTTCAATAGTTATTTTATCTTGTACATTTATATTTTTATATATTTGCCATAAAAATGCACTTATCCAATTTAACTGCATGTTGAGAAATCCATCAGATTCTCCCCATGAGCTTAAGGGTCGAAACATGGTTGTATTAGCTCTTTTAATTTGATATAAGATCCAACTGGTAGTTTAATATTTTCTATTATTTGTTTCTCAAATTTTATTTCTGGAATTCTGTCGTTAAATTATTCCTCTGATATGCTCAATTTTTAATCTTAGTTATGTCTCATATTTTACTTCTTTACATATCATTATATTATATTCACAAAATTCTTCAATTGATTTTAATATTCTTATCTTATGATATGCTCTATAATATTTTATATAATCTTTTATTTGTCCTGTTTTTCCATATATCTCTTTTTTTTTTTTTTTAATCTTTTTCTTTGTTTTCTAAAATTATCTTTATTCTAAGTACTTGTTTTAAGATTATATTAAAATATTCTCTCTTTTTCTCTAATGATTTTAATCTTAGGAATCCTTTTCTTTTTATGTTTCTTTCTTCCATCATCTGATTTGTTAAATTTTCTCTTTGTACCATTATTAAATCTAATTTTTCATTTGTTTCCATATCTAAATATTTAATTAGTTGAGGATTTGCTCTATGATATTCCATGTCTATAGTCTTTGTATAATTCTTCTAGTATGTCCTTGTGGATTAAATCTAATATTTATTTTATGATAAAATCTTCTTTTATTATGTTGAAACTTATTAGATCATATATATCTCTTCTTATATCTTTATCTAAATCTTTTAAGGTTTTTAAGATTTGTATTTTATAATTATCAGGTAGTATTAAAGTAATTATAAATCTAGATGTATGTATTCTATATTCATTTTTGTATTTTGTAATGTAATATTCATCCTTTAGATCTGCCATATGGTTCTGATACCAAATTGAGGGGGTGCTACTATGAGCTGGGGAAAATTAAATAAAATCGTAATATTAAAATTGTTTTGAAATTTTTCTATATTTTGAAATGTTAAGCCTTGGGGACTAACATGTTAAATTCTATGCAAAGGGGTATTTTGGTTAATTTTATTTTTCTGTATGTATGTCTATTATTACAAATATACTTTTCCTTCTAATTATCACTTAACTTATGAAATTTAAATTAAGATATCCCTTTCATTGAAAAAAAAAAGGAAAAAAAATACTCAGAAAATCATTTATTAGAATGAAATTTCTTGAAATAATAACATTTTCCTTCCCTTCCCTTCCCCACATGGCCTATTTTCTTTGTGTTGGTTGGAAATGTCGTATTTGATAACAATTGATTTCTATGGAAATGTCACATCCGAAGAATTCGCTTCCTACTTTTTTCGTTTGATATGAAGTTGGAATTCGAACTCAAATTCTAATATACAACCACTTTAAACTCACTTCTACCGGGAGGGGGGGGGGGGGGGGGAATTCATTGAATTAGCCATACAAGTTGATTATTTACTTTGAAAGATATGTCCCTGAATTTAATTTGGTTGATTTAATTCAATAAATTTTATTATATTCATATTTTTTAATCTTTTAAGTTCTTCTAAAAATGTTCTATATTGTGATAATTTCTCAAAAGATTTAGGATGTTCTTTTTTAGTTATATATCCTAATTTTATTCCTTCTGAAACTTCATCTTCTATATCTTCTCTTTTAGTTATATATCCTAATTTTATTCCTTCTGAAACTTCATCTTCTATATCTTCGTATTCTTCTATAATTTTATGAACTGTATTTATATTTTATGCTGTTTTAATAGAATTAAATTATATTCTATTTAGGATAGCATAGTCAATGTCTTCGTATATTTCTTTTAGTTTAAATTGTCCAACAGAATGTTTATTTTTAGATTTTTCAACAATAGCTAATAAAAATGAAATTTCTTTATTTTCTAAATATAATTTATGATCACAGTTATTAGAAGTTGATGCTTGTGAAGTATCCATAGATTATCGGGTTGGTAAATTATTATACAAAATTCTCTGGTATAAGTCTATTTTTTGATCTAGTAAAATACAATAATTTGCAATATATTGTTCGTATTTTTCTAAAAGTTTATTATATTCTTCAGAAGATATGTTTTCATTTTCCATTTGATATTTAATATCTTCCATTTTATCTTTCAATTTTTCTAAAAGGTTACCTAGTCCTTCTATTGTATATCCTGGCATTAGGTTTGGACTGTATTTGTCATTATTTTATTTTCTAAATCTATTTTAAGCTGTAATATATTAGATTAATCTATAACGTATTGATCATTGTTTTCTGAAAGTATATAATATTGTTCAGATGATTCATCCATATCTATTAATTGAGATATAATATTATCTATTTTTTCTATTATTCTCTCTAACAAATTGTCTAATCCTACAATATCAAGGCATTATAAACACAGAGATAAATAATTTATAAAGTTTCAAGTAATTTTTCAAATTCTATCAGTATTTGGGAATTGATAATATTTATATTAGCCATGATATTTATACTTGGTTCAAATGGTATATTATATTTTGAAATATTTTTCTTCATTTTTTCTAATTTATCAATTATATCTTGAATATCTTGTATTACTATAAATCTTACAGTACTTTTAACAAAGTTTTCTATCAAATTTTCTTTAAAACTTTTTAATATTTCTTGTAATGCATAAAGTTGCTCTTGGTATCCTATTTTATCAATTTCATTTCTATATTCAATTTTTTTTAATATTCTTCTTAACTTTATATGGACCTCTCTTATATGCGGGTTTTCTTATGATGTAATTTTCTTCATTCATGATGTTAAAATATTCAAAAACTGGTAAAGAATTATTCATCTCTTCCATCACTGTCATAATCTATTATAGGATCATAATCATTATCACTACTAAACACATATCCTAAATATAATTCATTATTTATTTCAGTATTATTACTATCAAGCCAAAAGTAAATGATGGATTTTGTAATTTCTATTCCTAATAATTCTTTTAATTTAGGAAAAATAGCTAACCGACATGGCATATAAACATGATATAACTTTTTTATTTCATTATTGGGTTTAGTAAACTGTTTATGCATGAATAAATTTTCAATTATGCTATGATATTCATCCTTATAAGGACTGTTTTGATAATTAAATTTAACAATTTTGAATTCTATAATGTTAAAAGCTCTTCTTCCTCCTAATTCCGTAAAGATACATATATTAAGAATATTAATCTCTTTTCCTGTTCTCAGTACCTTTGTATTTTCTTTCTATTGTTAGTGAGACGTTCAGGCTTACATGTTTCTGCTCCACATCCTTCAATGGCTTCCTGCCTTCACGGGTTAATAGCTAACCCTGGATATATGCCTTCACTGTATAACCTTTTAGATGGAAAATATTTTAGGATAGAGTGTAGGGAGTTTTCTTAATAATATATCTTCTTTTTGGAAATAGGATTTAGAAGACAAGAATTTAGAAACTCATCATAATTTGATAAGTAGATTGAGATTTTATTGATAATATGAAGATTGACACAAGATTGGTATGAGAATTTTTTCAAAGACAGAAGATTTTTTGGCTTTCTCACCCACTGAGTGCTCAAGTGAGTTCTACCTTTCAAATAGCCCAGAGGTATTAATTTATAATGTTACATTGGACACAATTACATCACTGCTTAAATCATTGATCTAATAATTTTACAACTTTTCATTACATAAGGACACACCTGTCCTCTTTTATTTATTACAAGGGCACATCCGTCCTCTATTATTTATTTCTTCACATGACCCTTACATTATAGGAACACCTATCCTTCTATTATTTTCAGTCTTCACCTGGCCCCTACATTGTGCTGCCTTGTTTCATTAAAGCAGATTTATCAAGTAGCTTCCACCTGTCCATCAATTCTGTTGGCATGTGGGGGCAATTCCTGGCTATACACGCTTCTTGTAAGGTAGCAAAGCTTCCATGAATTTGATGAGTGTCAAACTTGTTGATGTATTCTTTCAAGATTGTTGACTTTTCTTTTCCTCCATTAGCGAGGAGGGTCCATCCATTATACTGGCATATTCATTTGAAATTTTTATCATACAAGTTTTTGGAAATGTTGTAGAGAACCTTAATTCCCAACACCCTTTGAGATCTAAACCATGATCATGTAATATTTGGTACTTGCTTGGTATTTTTTCCGACTTCAATTTGAAAATTTCAAGCAACATATCCAATTGTGATAATATGCTCAGCAGGATAATACATCCTTCCATTAATTTCAGGACTGATTGAATAAAATTTTAAATATATAGGTCTTCCTTGTGCGAATTATGAAATTTCTCCTTTTAATAAGTCATCAAAATTTTCAATCTCTTTCAAGTCTTTCCTTGGGTAGACAAGATCAAAAAATCCATAATCTGCTGCCATTTTTGTCATAACGAGATCTCCTCCCTGAGTAACGATCAATCGTGGGTATACATGATCTCCAGATGAAATGTAATAACAGTCACATTCTTGGAGTTCATATATAACTTTGACAGTAGTTTTATATTCGTCTTCTTTGGTAAAAAAGGGGAATCATCTTCCTCATCAGCACGAATTCTGACTACCCTTGTATGTTCATCTTTGGCATTGATTGCTATTTTTCGAGGACTAGTTTCATTTATGACAACTTTCTTGGGACTTGGTTCATCTCTTTTAATCGTTGGTCCACCACTGCTTCCAGAAGATGTACCTGTTTGTATTTTTGATATAACCTGTTTGTTATCAGTCTGTTTGGTAATTAACGATTCAAACTGAGATTCAATCTAAATTATGTTATTGCTCAATTCCTTAGTATAATTGTAATGAAATTTTGAGATTTCCATTAATTGCTTGAAACTTTCTTGGAGAGTCTCTGTTAGTTGTTCAATTCCGAGTTTTATATTTTCAGCTTCCTCTGTGAGGAAGTTTATTCGCTGTTTGACGTCTATCAAAGATTTTTTGATATTATCCATTTGCAAATTCAATATTCTTGCTTAAAAAATCTGCAAGATAATTATTGACACCTTTAATATGAATTATATCAAAATTATAAAATGCCAAATAGGCTTGCCATTTATGGAGCCTTCTATATTGAGGTTCTGGTGGTAACTTATTTTTTACTAATCCTGCAACTTGAGAGTTATCAGTTTCAACAATGAATTTTTTGGATAATAAAAATAATGAATTTTTTTTATCCCTCTAATAATTGCTAACAATTCTTTCTCATGTGTAATATAATTTATTTCTGCTTGATTAAACGTTCCACTGGATTATCTGCAAATTTCATTAAGATCTGTTTTTAATATTGCTGCCCAATATTTATCCGACGCATCAGTATTAACTATTAGATTATCTTTTTCATCTGGTAATCTTAATTTTGGTAAATTTTTACATTCTTCCTGTAGTGATTTAACAATTTCTGTGTGTTTATCACTCCATCCTTTGGTATTTGTTTTTCTAAGTAAAATCTGAATTTTATGTCTCATTTTTTAGAGATTTTCAATAAATCCTTCTACATAATTTAAACATCATAAATTTTTTTGTATTTGTTCTTTAGATTCAAGTTTATCTGGAAAACTTTCTATCTTTTTAGATATATGGGTTTGTAATTTTATTCATCTTTTATCTATTGATAATCCAAGAAAATCAATTTCTTATTTTTCTATTATAACTTTATTTTTTGAAAGAACAATTACTTCCTTTTTGCATTCATTTATAAATTTTATCAAATGATTTCTATGTTCTTCTCTATTATTTATTAGAACATATTAATATATCATCAACACAGACAATTAAGAATTCATTAAATTTTCTAAATATATTATCCATTTTCCTTTGATATATTTATGGTGCATTTTTTAAACCAAGTTACATTACCATCCATTTATACTAACTTTGAGGTGTACTAAATGTTGTATATTGAATACTATCTTCTTCCATTTTTACTTGCCAAAATCCTAATTTACAATCAAATTTAGAATATTATTATTTTCCTTTTACAAGATTTATTAGTACTTCTTTATTTGGTAAAAAGTATCTATCAAATTTGGTATATTTTTTTAATCCTTTATAATTTATCACCATTCTAGTTTTTCCTCTTTTTTGTTTCTGAATGTTTCATGACCACGAAAGCTGGATTGCTACGGGGTCCATTACTAGGTCTTATTAATTTTTGGTTAAGTAATTCTTTTATTTGAGCTTTAAATTCCTGTGTATCTTGTATGATATACATAATTGGCATAACTCTTATAATAATATTTTTTGCTAGTTCTATTTTGGCTTTTGGATGATTTGGTTTCCAAAATAATAATGGATTCTCTCCATAATTTTTTTTCTAATTGATCAATGATTTTTTCCATGCTTATTTGTATGTTCGTTTTCAAAACTTTTTTATAAATTATTCTTTTATTTTTTATTTCATTTTGTGTAATAGGTTTTTTGTTCCATTTATCACCACGATGTGTTGGCTGAACTCTGTAAAGTCTAAATTCTCTTGGTATTTTTAGTAAATGTCCACAAGGTGTTTGCAACATTATCATGTAATTATTTTGTTTATAATATTGGAATTGTTGTATAAAGTCATTTCCTAATAATATATCACATTCTAATTTGTTATAATTATATATTTTATTTACAACTATTTGTTTACTTACAAATATTATATCAATTTTATCAGCACTATTAATTATTTGAGTACTTTCTCCTATTACTCCTGTGATTTTTATCTTTCTATTAGTATTCCATGATTTTATTAAGAAGCTTTTGAATATTGTTATATCACTTCCTGTATCAATTAATGCACATGTTGTTGTATTTGTATCAACAATGGTAATTTGTATATAAACAGCTAATAAAAAACTTATTTGGCTATTCATTTATTTAGTTTTTTCTACATAGTATAGTTTGATCATTATGGGTTATATATAATCATTTACGTTTTATACTATAATCCTCTAGTCCGTTTAGAAAACTCATTCCTAACATTATATGAGGATTTACCATACTATTATCTATATGGTATGGTATTAGGAGATTTATTCCTCCTATCTTTATTGGTACTTTAACTTCAAGTTCAGTAATATGTAATTTACCATCAAAATTCATATATTTATACGGATCAGTTCTATGAGATATTAATCATTTATTCCTGTTTGAAGCTGTAAGACATTCGCTAGCTCCTTTATCAATTAATATATTTGATCCTTTCACATGTTCTTTTTCATTAAAATATTCACCTTCTATCTTCATATTTCCAGCATTTCTATGAAGTTTTATTTCTCTTGTATTACTAGTTTCTCCTAGTTGTTTAGGTATTCTTGCTGATCTTCTAATCAATCTTCCATCTTCAAATATTATTTTGTTATTAGGGTATTCTTCTTCTCTCAAATCTATTATTTCCGGTTTATTTTTTGTTATAGTAAGTTCATATTCTTCTGGGACTAAATTTGTTTGTTTATTTGGTTCCACTATTTTACTAATATTTTTACATTCTTTGTGAACCTCAATATATGGTTTTTTAGAGTAAATATTTCCATAATTAGAATTAGTTTATGTGTATAATGCTCTATATTCTATTGTCATGATTTGGTCTCCTGGTTGAATTATATCATCTCTATGTAACTTAAAATGTAGTCCTAAAACTTCATTAAAGTTCCTATTTCTTAATGAGACACAATATTTTGGGTAACATGTAAATATTAGTTTCTGATATGCTAAATTTCCTTCTATTGTTCCTAAATGACTATCTTTTAGATTTAATATTCTTCCATCATGTAAGCTTACAGTTAAAGGTGAGTCTATACCTTCCCTAAATAAGGATTTAAACATTATTTGTATTCCTGCTAAATAAACATATTGAATCTTTTCACTTTGTTTTTTTTATTAATCTTTGTTAATAATTCTGCAACTGTATTTTTTGTTAAAAGATTTAATTTATGAGTTCCTTGGGTTGTTCTAACATCTATTGCTTTTTCAATTTTATGATATTCGTTTATTGCTACTCTTTCTCTTTTCCATATTCTATCCAATATTTCTCATTTTCCTACTTATAAATCTAAAGATAATTTTTGTATTTTCTTGAATTAGATAATTTTTGTATTTTCTTGAATTTATCATTATCAAAAGTAACTTTTAATCCATAACCATCTATTCCTTCATATTCTTATATATCTATATTATTGTTATCTATTTCTTCTATTTCTCTATTCTGATTCAGACTCATTACTTTCTGAATCTGTTTTACTTATATAGACTTCTTGATCATAGTATTCTTCAATGTCAAATATTTCACTTAGTTAACTTTCTATTTCTAGGTATTCTTTTTGTAATATTTTAACTTTTTTCTTGGTATAATAAGGGCTTATATGACCTATCTTTCCACAATTCCAACATTTGCGTTGACTTTTATTTTTCTTATAAGGATTATTTTTCTATTTTTTATTTGGATTATATCTTCTTTTGTAATATCTTCTCTTAGGTTTTATATCTCTTTTCTTAAAATTTCTGAATTTTTTAAATTTTCTATTTTTATACTTTCTTTTAATATTTCTTCTCCTTTCAGGGTTACATCCCCATTTGATAGGTTTTTTCATATCTTCACAAAATATTTTAATTAATTTTCCTGATTTCTTTAATAATTGTCTTTGTTGACATATATATGCTAATCTTTCAAATGGAAATTTTCTCCTTGATCCTAATGTTCTATGTACTCCAGGGTTATTTCTGATAAATTTTTCAAATTCTATTTTAAAGTATATTCCCCATGAATCTGGTAATTTATTGTAATACATATCTCTTTATACTTCTTGGTTTTCATTACTATAGAATTGAACATAATAGTATTCTTTGATTTTACAAATATCACATATTGTTAAATTTATTAATCTTATCTTGCATTATTTTTTTCTCTAATTGATTCTGTTTCAGCATTACTTATCCAATTTTCTCCTAAAAATTCATCCGCGATATAATCTACTAACTTTTCTATACCTTTTCTATCTGATTTTATTAGTTCTGTTTGTACATTTCTTCTTATTAATGCTTTCGTATCACTACTTATTCATTCCCATCAATTCCTAACATGTCCTTCAAAAGATGCTGTTAAAAAGTCTAGCATTCTTTCAGTATTTTTCCATGTATCATCTTTATTATATAAAAAGAACAGTAGCATTGAATCTACCCAAGTTAATAAGGTTTTTTTAGTATTTATTTTACAACCCAAATCTAGTTTTGTTCCTCCATGATTAATAGGTTTATCATAATTATTATTTAGTTCAAATCTATCTTTATATTTATTCCCTTTAGGTGGTTGCCTATCTCTGATTTTATCATAATATTGTCGGTGTGATTTACTATATAAGGGTGCATAACTTTTATTTGAATCTAGTAACTCTTGTTTGGAAGTTCCTATTGGAGTTGGGCTAGGTGCTCCTCCACTATTCATTAAAACTTGGTATCCATTAAAATTTTCTAGGCTTAATTGGTCAAATTTTCTATAAGCAAATCTAATTTTTTATTCATTTTTATCTTATTTTTCAATTTTTTCTTCAACTTTTAGTTTTCCTAAAAAAATTTTTATGGATTTTTGTAATTCTAATTCTTCTTCTAGTATTTTTGGTAATATGTTTTTTCTAAATTCATCATCCTTATTTCCTGCTTCTATTATAATTTTTTCTTATTCAAAGTGTTTCTCTCATATTCTAAGTATTTCTTTTTCTATGAGGTTTTTGTCTATTTTTTTATCTTTGCTTTTATTATTTTCTTTGAATTCTCTAATCTCTAGTTTTAGTATATTTATATCATTTCTCACTTCTTTTAATTCATTTTTTTACTTCTTGAACATCAATTATTAATGATTTTATTAAAATATTTAGATCTTCAATATATTCACTTATTGAAATTTTATACTCTTGATTTAATAGTTTGAGTTTTTTGTACCTTAAATAGTCTGTCATACATATCATCTATTTTTATTTCTAATTGTTTGATTCTTTCTTCTATTGATATAATTCTTTCATTTTCATTCCTCCTTATTTTCTCACTTAACTTATCTATTTTTTCTATAATTATTCCAATTTTATCTTGATTAATTAATTTTCCTGATTTTCTTTGGAATTCTTTTAAGATTTCTTCAACTATATTTTTAACTTCTCATATCATTTCTTTTAATTCTTTTAATTTTATTGTTAGTTTATTTTGAATATTTTGTAATTTTTCATTGATATTCATATCATGTATATTTAATTGTTGTAATTCTTCAATAGCTAATTTATCTTGTAAATTTATATTTTTATACGTTTGCCATAAAAATGCACTTATCCAATTTAATTGCATATATTGAGAAATCCATCGGATTCTTTCCATGAACTTAATGGTTGAAACATAGTTGTATTAGCTCATTTTATTTGATAAGACTGGAAGTCTTATATTTTCTATTATCTGTTTTTCAAATTTTATTTATGAAAATTCTGTCATTAATTTCTTCCTTTGATACGTTCAATTTCTAGAATAAGTTCCGTTTCATATTTTACTTCTTTATAATTCATTATTTGATATTCAAAATATTCTTCTATTGATCCAAGCATTAATTTTCTATGATATATTCTATAATATTTTAGGTAGTCTTCCAATATTCTTGTTTCATTATATTTTTCATTTCTAGTTTTCCCTTTGTCTTCTAAAATCATTTGTATTTTCGTTAATTGCTTTAAAATTCTATTATAATATTCTTTCTTTTTCTCTAATAATTTTAATCTTAATTTTTCTTATCGTTTTATATTTCTTTCTTCTCTTATTTGATCCATTGAATTTATTCTTTTTTCTATTATTAAATCTAATTTTTCATTTGTTTTTATTTCTAGATATCTAACTAATTGAGGATCTGATCTATGATAGTCCATTTCTATAATCTTTATATAATTCTTCTAGTATGTCTTTGTGGATTAAATCTAATATTTCGTTTATGATAAAATCTTCCTTTATTATATCGAAATTTATTAGATCATATATATATACCTCTTCTTATATTTTTGTCTAAATCTTTTAGAGTTTTTAAGATTTCTATTTTATAATTATTAGGTACTATTAATGTATGCATAATCATAAATCTTGATGTATATATTATATATTCATTTTTATTTTTTGTCATATAATATTTATCTTTTAGATCTGCCATATGGCTCTGATACCAATTGAAGTTGGGGGGGGGGGGCGCTACCGTGAACGAACAAAAATCAAATAAAATCATATAAACAAAATTAATAAAAGTATATAAATATGATATTTAAGGGTATTTTTGTTAGTTCCTAATGTCTAAGGTTATTTTTATGAGTTGGTAAAAATTTTGGCTATTTTCATAAATAGCCAATTTCACTTGACCATTTCCATGATATCCCACCACTTTTAGGCCAATTCCATGGAAATCAATTCTTTGGGGAAGGTGGTTTTTGTTTCCCAACTAACATGAAATTTGAATTCTTTTTCATCTTTGGCTATCAAACACTAGGAAATGATTTTTCATGGTACATGAAAAATCTCTTGCGTCACGTTTGATTAATTTTGTTATTGATAATTGATTTTTTTTTTCTTCCAAAAAATAACATTATTATTTTCAGGTATAAATGAATTAAAAAGGTTAAAAAAAAATGATTAAAATTGCTAAATTTTACTTTATTTGATCCATCAAAAATATTTTCTTTCCAACCTATCAATCAATCACACCCTAATAATTTAATGCGCGTAGGAATCTCGGAAACAAAAATTGACTTGTCTTCATATCAATATGGCCATTCTGATACATGCACTTAATTTTGATCCTTTCACATGGCGAAATTATTCTCCATTTATCTTGTTTTCATTTTCAGTGGATATTTCCAGGTTTCTGCTTCTGGTTCCTCTGATGAATCGGTTTTGTTAGATTTCAGAAATCTGGTAACAAATCCCAACAATATTTTGACTCATAATTGGACAAGAAGTACTTCTTTCTGCAATTGGATTGGAGTCACATGCAGCCCTGGAAGGCAAAGAGTTATGGCCCTGAAACTTGCTAACATGAATCTTGAAGGAACAATTTCTCCATCCATAGCCAATTTGTCCTTTCTCATTGAGCTTGATATGAGCAATAACAGTTTCCAGGGCAATATTCCCTTTGATTTGTTCCGAAGCCAAAACCTGGAAATCATGTCTTTGGCTTACAATAAATTAAGTGGAGATCTGTGGAGTGATTCCTGGAATGCACCAGAACTCAGAATTCTGAATCTTTCCAGGAATTGCCTGTCGGGTACTATTCATTCTTCCATTGGAAATGTTTCGAAGCTGGAGAGGTTGGTTTTATACCAAAACATCATTGGCGGGAACATTCCAGGTGAGATTGGCAACCTGAGTAGCCTCAGGGAATTGGATCTGTCGAGGAATCGTTTTGCAGGCTCGATTCCTCCAACCATTTTTAACGTCTCATCTTTGCGTGCAGTAAATCTCTCGAATAATAGCCTCTCTGGTGAATTCTTGCTTACTACTACTAGAGAGGATAATTTTCTTGACATTGAGGATATTGATCTCTCTTATAATCAAATTATCGGAGGAATTCCTTCCAGCTTATGCCGATACAGAGAACTAAAATCACTGCATCTCTCGTACAACAGTTTTACTGGCCAATTACCAAGAAACATGGGTTGCTTAACAAAGCTTGAGAAGTTTTATGTGACAGGAAACAAAATAGACGGTATTATTCCGCCATCTATTGGAAATATTTCTAGTCTACAATTCCTTGGATGTGTAAACAATAGGTTATGGGGATATATACCTGAAGAACTGGGAAAGCTATTCAACTTGCAAATGCTTGGATTTGATTATAACAATCTTACTGGCGAAATTCCCCCAGTGATTTTCAACTTGTCTTCTTTGGTGTATATAGCTTTCACTGATAACAATCTCTCCGGACGTATTCCACCAACCCTTGGGCTGCACCTTCCAAACCTTGAAGGAATTTATTTAGCGGATAATATGTTCCAAGGGGAGATTCCAATATCTGTCACAAATGCTTCTAAACTCAAGGAGCTTGAATTATCCTATAACTTCTTCACGGGCCCGGTGCCATATAATTTGGGTAATCTGAGGGATCTCCTTTTCCTCAACCTTGAACATAATCGACTCACCAATGAACCGAAAATTCCTCAACTTGGATTTATGCATTCCTTGGTAGAATGTACAACGCTGCAATTTCTCATAGTAGGGAATAATCCGCTTAATGGTATTCTGCCTGAGTCGGTTCAGAACCTCTCGAGCTCTATTGAAATGTTTAATATTGAGAATGGTCAGATTTATGGGAAAATCCCAACTGGAATAGGTAACATGAGTAGTATGTTAACTCTACTCTTGAATGGGAACAATTTAAAAAGAAACATACCTTCAGAGATTGCTTGTCTTAAACAACTTCAGAGGCTGTATCTAAGTAATAACAAGCTAGAAGGGCCTATTCCGGTCGAGTTTTGCAACTTAGCTTATCTTGGAGATATGATACTTTCAGAAAATAATCTTTCAGGTTCCATACCCAAATGCATAGGGAATCTTAGTAGGCTACAAACACTCATGATAGGTTACAATCGATTGACATCAAGCCTACCCACTAGTCTCTGGGAAGTTACGAATCTATTGGTTCTGAACGTGTCTCAAAATTCTATTCAAGGAGAAATTCCTCTCGAGATTCGTGAGTTGGGGACACTCGATGTACTCGATTTATCGAGCAACGAATTGTCAGGCCTAATTCCAAGTGCATTCGGGGATTTAAAAACTCTGAGGCATCTTTCACTTTCAAACAACTCCTTCGAGGGTTCGATTCCATCAACATTTGGAAATATGATTAGCTTGGAGTTCTTGGACCTGTCTTCCAATGGCTTAACTGGAACCATACCAAGTTCCTTGGAGAGGCTATTGTACCTTAGCGAAATCAACCTGTCGAATAACAATTTAGAAGGAGCAATACCTGCTGGTGGTGTATTTGCAAAGTCTTCTCCTAAATCTTATGTCGGGAACAGAGGATTATGCAGCATGGTAATACTGGAGTTCCCTCGCTGTGCTAATACTACCAGTACTCCACGGGAATCATCAAGATCTAAAACATGAATTCTCAGAATTACTATTCCAGTTACAGTATCAGTGGGATTGATACTCCTTACATTGTCCTTCTGGATTTTGTATAGACGAAAAAAGGAGAGATCGAGAGATCCCGAGTTATTAGAAATTCCAACTCATCAGATGGTTCCATATCGCGAGCTTGTGAAAGCAACGGATAATTTTAGCGAAAACAACTTACTCGGGGTAGGAAGTTCTGGTTCTGTATTCAAGGGTATTTTATCTGATGGAAATCTCGTGGCAATAAAGGTTCTGAATTTAATCCACGAGGAAACACGCAAAAGGTTCGACGCAGAATGTGAGGTGATGAGACGAATACGGCATAGGAATCTCGTCAAAGTAATCACGACATGTTCCAACGAAGACATCAAAGCCATTGTTCTTCAATACATGCCAAACGGAAATCTTGACGATTGGTTACATCGACTGGACTATAAACTTGATCTCCTTCGGAGAATCGACATAATGCTTGATGTGGCAATGGCTGTTGAATATCTCCATCATGGCTATGATGATCAAGTGGTTCATTGTGATCTAAAACCAACCAATGTTCTCCTGGATGCTGACATGGTTGCTCATGTAAGTGACTTCGGAATCTCAAAGATATTAGCTCAAGATAAACCCAATACACAGACCAATACATTGGGGACTATTGGCTACATCGCACCAGGTATAATAACCACTATAACTTTATGCGTCGTTCTTTGTTTATTATTGTCTCCAACTAGGGTAACGTGTCCGAGTCCGAGAATCTCCTCACACTCTGTTATGGTTATTCTTCTTTCTTTATAAGAGAAATCATATACTTTTTAGCTAAAAATTATTATTAAATAATAATGTAGGTACTTATAGTCCAAAAACTTCAACAAGAAAAAATGATAATAGGTATAAAACTAAATTTATACTATATGAATGAATAATTTTGAAGATCTTAATAATGTGATACTTTTTTGAAAAATTACACGTCGACGTGTCTGACACGTATTGTGATAGGATCCCAGTTGCAATTTGTGAACTATCAGAACCAGAAAATAACTTGTTGAATTTGATTGAATGAAATTGAAAAATTACAGAAATTGAAAGAAAAATCCAGGCTATTCGAGAGGCCCGTCTCTCCTATCCTGACCGAAAATTTCATAATGCCCCCTACCCACTTCCCCCATCGCATTTATTGACATTTCATGTAGCTATATTACCCTTTTACCCCCATCTAACTAATTTGGAACACTCGAATGATTGAGATCTATCATATCGTGTTAGTTACACATGTTCGTTTCAGTGCATCGTAGATTATTGCTCTCCCACCATCGCCTATGAATCTAATGATCAATTTTGATAGAGTATGGCTCACAGGGAGTAGTGTCCACAGCTGGTGACATCTACAGTTTTGGCATTATGATCTTGGAAACACTCACAGGAAAAAGACCAACAGATGAGATTTTCTCCGAAAATTTGAGCCTGAAGCAATGGGTTACAGCATCTTATCCCAATTCTTGGAAGGAAATTGTTGATTCCAATGTGTTTCAAGAGGAAAATGAAGTAAACACTAAGCACAAGAACACTAAGCACAAGAATTGCATATCCTCTGCGATAGAATTGGCTCTTGACTGCTCAAAGGAAGCACCAGAAGAGAGGATTATCATGAAAGAGGCTGTGATCAGACTTGCTAATATCAGAAAGAATTTCTATAGTTATTAATTTTCTACTGCAGCCAGTTTCACAAGTTTTTTTTTTCTTTCATACATACATTGGCCTGATAGCTTGGAGGTGAAGTCATAAGTAATTTCTATGGAAATCCCCGAATCAGTTTTTAGTTACCAACATTTTTTCAAACCACTTTTCTGCAACATATTTTATCTCGAAAACAGTAATTTTTTTATTTATAAAAATAACTTTTACCAGACGAAGGCTAAATTATTAGACAAAATGATCATTTTCTATGTTTAATTTCAAATCTCTTAGCTATCTATCTTGAAAGTTGACGTCTGGGACACGGAAGGATCCAGATCTTTGCCAGGCGATCGGATTATTGTGTTGGATCCATCAATTTTTTTCCCTTACATTTATGTGTAATTTTTTTTTTCCCTCTTACTCTTAGGTGGTCGTTCGTACTGATTCAATATTAAATTCGTCTGTATGAGAGTTTGAAATGGAAAAAGCAAACTAGTTTGCTTCTAGGTTCGAGATTTTGATGTTTTCTTGAAATTTTATTAGAATCATTTTCAATATAATAATCAATATATATTTAAAATTCAATAATCATCTGTACTATACAATACTTTATGATTTTCAAACTTTTGCTACTTATATTCAATTAATTTTACTGACGCTCGTGAATTAAAATAGTATTTTGAATTAGCTCCCTTTTAATTTAATTTTGCTAAAAATTAAAATTTTGATAAAAGTTAATAAAGGCGATAAATACACAAACATGTGGTTACAATACCACATTTCAAAGGTAAGGAAATAAGTTTAAAATCCCAAAAATCATGTTGTAAATATAATAATTAATATATTATATAAATCACCCACACCCCACACCACCCCACCCTACCCTAATTCAAATATTCTGTAAACGGTCTGCACCCACTTCATCATCAACCACCACCACCACCAACCATCGTCGTCACCACCACCACCACCACCACCGTCATCACCATCACCATCACCACCTCCAATGTGACCTTTGACTCATCGCCGCCACCACCACCATTGTTGACCAAAAAATATGATAGGACCTTGGATCAACACGTCTCAGCTCCTCCCTCTTGACCACGTGGACTTCCTGCGTACTAGGACAAACATTCAGTATGCAAAGGGGGTCGAGATGGCTCATGTTTGCACTCCGATGCATAAGTTAGTAGTCATTTCAAGTAGAAATAAATTGGGTACGAGAAATATAAGTGTGTAAAAGAGAGACGGGGGAGTGAGATTTATGTATGGTGTTTTAGTATTGAGTTTCGAACCTTTTTCTTGAAGATACTAGCAATCTATTTCTAGTAGAAGTAATCGCCCCAGATGTTGACACGTGTTGCGCTTTACACGTGTCAAACCCCTAACCGTTGTAAAGGTAAACTAATTGTTTGGCTATAATCATCACTGCCTACTATAGGGGTGACCATCACATCCCTCTGAAAAGGAGCTGTCATATCAAGCAACAACTTGCATATAGGCCGCCTCTCTGACACACTAACTGGTCTTGTCACCAGTCCGGGGGCGCTAGCCCTGGAAAACATCAGTTCGGACATACGGAGCTTCGGACAACATGACGCTTCGGAGAGCATATAGTTTGTCCGATCTAAGGTCCTACACATAGCTTGTGGGTCCCACAAAGTTCCTTAATGATGATGTGTCAAGTCCATTTAAGCATGGTCGTAATACTAGTCCCTCAAATATTGTTGGTTCATTTATGTGCGAACCATAATTGCAGAAGACGGATAAATTGCCTTTTCTTGAAGGATTCGCATTTGAATGTTGGTACCAAAGGCGAGGTATCTCCTCTAAATTTCGAAGCGAAATTAGCAGCAGCGAATTTGGTAGAATCGTGTAACTGGGGCCTCAATATAGACATGACACGTGTATTCAGGAACAAGCAATGGTTATTTGCGAGTTATGAGGGTTGTCTCTTGGGCCTCACGTCTTTAGAGCGAGTGTATGTCGCACATGGGAAGATAGACGATTTTCTCTTTTTGAATTCACACCATTTGGCACTTCATTGAGCCAATATAATGAAAGAAACAGTTAATGAAGGCACATGGAGGGCCAAGATCAACTTAGGTCTCATTATCCAACATTCCAAATCGGCAGGATGCCTTCATAAAACCTTTGTCTCTTCATTTTTTCCTTTTCACATCTACAATACGTCTCCACATATTCTTTGGGATTTCTCTTACTTTTTCCACTGTGAATCCTATGGTGCCTTGCTGAGAGTTATTGCTGCCGGTGTTCTTCCTACTTCACCTTATCTCCCAGGGATTTTCGCCCTTTGTTCAGCAGGTAACTACTCCTTCCTCTGCGTGTGCTTATTGATTCTTCTTTTATTCTTTTTGCAATGTGTTTGACGAGGACCGAAGCACGGGATTAAACGTTGGAAAGTTCCAAACCTAGGTTTATTTGTAGACAGAGGAATCTTGACCCAAACTTCATGACGCGAGGATTGACGATGCGGAAGAGAGAACCAAGACTTTTGAAATACCACAAGGATTTGTCCAATTTCCTTGATAAATTTCTGATTTTTTTGAACGCCAGAAATATTCTCACGAATACTTGATAAGTTCAATTGAACGCCACAAAGAATCGATCTTTGATAAGTTCGGGGAAAATATAGGAATCCACCAATAAATTATTGAATCAATAAATAAAACTGTTTATTCAAAATCAAGGCTAACTATTACAATGAAGAAATAGCATATAAATAAGTAAAAATGACCTAGCACTAACCCTAGCCACATTAGGGTTCAAAAATAGAATTAATAATTAATAAAACGGAAATTAAATTAAAAATCGCGAAAATATGCTACGATTTCAACTACGTGATCGCCTAGTTTATCCTCGCGTGATTATGCCTGAAGCTCTCAGGTTGATTTTTGATGCATGTGCCTGAACGCCCCCTCCTTGGCCTATGAGATCGCGTGGTCTTCCCGACTGGCTCCCTTTTCATCCCTTTAAAACAACTTGATTCGGTTTGATTTTAGATTCGGGTGCAACACAAAACTTGCTCGTTTTTCCATGTAGATTATTGTTGAATTGCTCGTAGCCTGATTTCTCCTTTGATATCCTACATTGGATCACATCATCCCCCCTCTCTTGAAAAGGATTTGACATCGAATCAACTTTTGGCCTGCTTTTCAAACACGTCCTGCTTTTGGGGGCCTAATGTAGAATTTTCCCACCTAGATCAAATGGAAAATTCTTGCTTCCTTGCAATAGGATCAATCAACAATACCATGCAACTTGGATTATATGAATGGATCGAACCATAAACTCCTTTGGGCATAGGTGGTGTGGCTCAAATTCCCAAATGCAATTAATCTGCAAAAAAAATTTAAATAAAATGGGGTGAGAAATGTTAGTTTCATAATGTACAAGGTATGGATCCTTGTACTTATAATGAATCATCATCTCCAACTCTTCTTTGGAAACCATGAGGTTGTTCTCTTCACATCTTTCCTCCTTTGAAACTTCTTGCTCAATTTGTTTACTCTCAAGCCCAACCACATTTTCTAACTCCACATTTTTATCAACATTTTTATACACTTCCTCATCACTGCCCAAATGTGGATCTTCCACTTCAAAGTTCAAATTTTGAACTTCTCCTCCAACTTCCAATTCATGCACCTGCACATAAAAAATTTTAACTTCTTGTCCATTCGCCTCTTTACTACCTAATTCCCAAATTTTACCTCAATTTTTTGGATTTTTTTCAACTATTTCTATTTTCAACTCTTGCACATCTTCTTCAATAATTTTATCTTCCCACTCATTTTCCAATCCTCCCTCCTTCTCAATTTTCCTATCCCCACTATGTCTCCTATCATACCACTTTTCACTCTCCTTTTTTTACCTTCCGCGAATCTTCTAGTGCTTCCTCTAATGTCAACCCATATAGTATGCATGTTTTACATTTCTTAAGGAATCTGTATATGTGTATATTCTTATCATAAACAGCCTCCATCCTACGTCTCCATGATTTTCCTAACAAAATATGACAAGACATTAATGGCACCACATCACACCATACTTCATCACTATATCTTCCATTACTCTCTCATCCATGTCATCCCATAAGGCTTATATTGTGGTATTAGGGGTAATCCTAATTTTTCGACCATGATGCTACTAACAAAATTAGTACAACACTCTCCATCAGTTGCCAAACTACACCCCCTTATGACCTACATAACTTCTAGTTTTGAACAAGGAGCCTAGTTCATAACTCGTCTCTTATGTGGCGATTCAAGAATTTAAATAATATCAAGACTAGACATCAAACGGAAGAAGTTGATAGGAGTATTAAGATGTTTAAGGTAAGTCAAGAAAGTGGCCTTTTTTTGAATGATTAATGAATTTTCGGAATAAATAAAAAAAATAATTTTTTTTATAATAAATCGAAAAATTTGACTACGAATATTAGAAAACAAACGAGACTTAATTTGGACAAAAAATAGACATAAAAACAATTTTGGAATTTTTTCTAGATTAAAGACTCAAGAAAGACAAGAACACGAAAAATCGAAAACAAGACTCAACAACAAGATATGAATAATTCTCATGCGGACTATATGATAAATACATGGAATTAAACTGGGATAGCGTAAACCTAAATTCAGAGTCCAGCTCTGATACCAAATGACGAGGAACGAAGCGCGGAATTAATCGCCAGAAAGTTCCGAACCCAGGTTTGTTTGTAGACAGAGGAATCTTGACCCAAATTTCACGACATGAGGATCGACGATGCGGAAGAGAGAACCAAGACTTTCAAAACACCACAAGAATTTGTCCAATTTCCTTGATAAATTTCTTATTTTTTGAACGCCACAAATATTCTCACGAATACTTGATAAGTTCGATTGAACGCCACAAAGAATTGATCTTTGATAAGTTCGGGAAAATATCGGAATCTACCTATAAATTATTGAATCAATCAATAAAACTGTTTATTCAAAATCAAGACTAACTATTACAATGAAGAAATAACATATAAATAAGTAAAAACGACCTAGCACTAACCCTAACCGCATTAGGATTCAAAAATAGAATTAATAATTAATAAAACGAAAATTAAATTAAAATTGCGAAAATCTGCTTCGATTTCAACCGAGCGATTGCGTGATTTAACCTTGCGTGATCGTGTGGTTATGCCTAAAACTCTAGGGTTGATTTTTGATGCATGCGCGCGATCGCCCCCTCCTTGGCCTGCGCGATTGCGTGGTCTTCCCGGCTGGCTCCCTTTTCATTCCTTTAAAACAACTTGATTCGGTTTGATTCTCGGTTCAGAACCAACACAAAACTTACTCTTTTTTCTATGTAGATTATTGTTGCATTGCTCGTAGCCTAATCTCTTAATTGATCTTCTACCTTGGATCACATCAGTGTTGAGTGTCTTTCTTTCGTGTCCTATTGGGGGTAAGTTTGGTTTTGGCGAATATAGAAGGAGTTGGGAAAGTGGACCCAAAGGAGTTAGCAGTAGGGCCACCCCATAAGGGGTTTTGCCCTTTGTCGTGCTTATGTTTTAGTTCTCACCTTTTCAGAGAGCGTAGGAAGAGGCGAGACAGGAAATTTTGACTGCAAAGAAGATAAGAATCAATTGTATATGCCCAAAATATTAGTTGAGGAAGAAGCGTCACTGTGGAAAATCAGGAGTAAACGAGAGAGAGAGAGAGAGAGAGAGAGAGAGAGAGAGAGAGAGAGTTAATGGGGGAAGATGTGATGCGCTCTTCATCCGGGGCTCAAGAATCTGGCTTCGGGGTTAGAGCCCCCTTTAGAGCACGTAGGGAAGAGTTGGGTTTGATAGAGGAGGAGATTGCCCAAGTAGAGGAGTGGGTGGACTACATTAATAGAGCTTCGAGATATTATGTTGATCCATTGCCTCATCCAGAGCTGTGGGAGTCCAATGAAGTCAAGACGGAGGTTAGGGGAAATGGCATCACCGAAGTTTCCTCTACGTATAGGATGCCTAGGGAAATACGGGTTATACATCCCAGTCTATCATCCAGGCTTTGTTGTCCTCCAGATGACCAAATGGCAGTACTCCTTGATGCATTTGAATACGGGATGCGCTTGCCACTTGATCCCTTTTTATGGCTCTCCTCCGAAGCTACAATGTGTGCCCTTACCAGGTGGCCCCAAATTTTTGGACTTAAGTAGTGGGGACCTATTTGATTTGGAAGGAGGTTAGTCTGGACTATCTGATTTCCTTGTACATTACACATGCTATGTATATTAGAAAGAAGGCCGCAAGGAGGGAAAAATATGCCAAATTGGATGTGAAGGACTGGTATTACCTAACTCCAAGGGTGAAGTATCCTCCGATCATCACAGGGCATCCGACCTCCCTCAAGAACTAGAGGACTCAATGGTTTTGGGTTGTCAGTGACTGGAAGTGTACTCCTTTGGGTCTTGTCCCTGAAATAATGGTCTCCCGAACCCTCTCTTGTCCCCGTGAGTCTTTACGTATATTTTTAATCCCCCTTATACCTTTTTTCAATTTTACAGGTTAGGCATACGCCCACCAACTACCTAAAGAGCATTTGGAGGTGGTGTGGAAGTTGTTTGCTTATCGAGCAGATTTTCAAAAAATTATTACCTCGAGAAGACTTTTCGTGAAGCACGGTTTAATGCGAGAAATGGGTACGCTCCTTGCATTAGTATCACCTGTGTACATTCCCCTGTGAATTTTTTAATTTGATTTTGTGTTCTTTTCGTAGGGTCAAGGGAGTTTCCTAAGATTCCACTAAAGGGTCTAAATTCTAAGAAGATCTCTCCGATTCTAGGGCCCGACAGCGAAGAGGAAAGGAGGCAGAAATCTATCTTTGCTGGATTTCATTTGGAGGCTTCCAAAAAAGATGTCGAGGCTTCCACAAAGGCTCTTGAAAATGTTTCTGCTTCTGTGAAGCTTTTAGCTCCTCCTTCTCTAGGTTCTCCTTCTCAACAACTCCTTAAAGTAAAGAAAGAACATGGTTCCAAACTGGCTACAGGCAAGGAGAACGAAAGGAAAACTAGGAAAGGGGAAGATGTGAAGTAAAAACGATTGGAGAGGTGGGAGATGATGACGATGTGGAGGAGGTGGCAGTGGCGGTGGAAGATCAACCACCTTTGAAGAGGTTGAAGAAAGGCAAGGTAGGTTCGTCTCATGTTGCCGAAGCTCCCTTGGGTGGCCTCTCCACTAAGTCCTCGGAATTGCCCAAGGATGTTGATCCATCAAAGGTGCCATCGTTGGAGTATACTGAAAAATCAAAGCAGGACGTGGCTTCGAAACTAGCCCAAATCAAAGATGGTTTGGTTCCTAAACCATAAATTCTGGATTCCGATGTATTAGCATCCGTTTTGGAATACTCTACCAAGGCTGTTATTTCAGTTGACTGCTATTGGACAGAGGGGTGGTAGTCTTTCGCTGCTAAAAGCTCTCCTAGCCAGAAGTTGGCTGCTATTATAGAGTTGACTGCTAGAACCCTAGCCTTGGTTGACAAGATGGAGCTGTCTATCCAAGAGCTTAAACAGAGGGAGGTGAGCACAAAAGTTGCTCTGTGCAACGCAAACAAATTTGTGCAGAGGATCAAGGATTTAAAGGACTCCTTAGCCATAGCCTGAGATCTCTTCATGATGAAAGGAGCTTCGTAAAATCTTTGTGGGAGGACAATGAGAGACTAAAGAAGGACCTCAATTTGGCCAAAGTAGATGTGGCTAACCTTAGCAAAAAATATGAAAATGCCTGCCAGGCTCAGGAAGTCACCGCTGATGCCCTTGCTAAAGCCAAAGCCATGAAGGGAAAGCTCTTTGACGATGTGGCCGAACTTAAAAAACAACTGGACGGGGAGAAAGAGGTCACAGCAAAAAAAAAAAAAAAAAAAAAAAAAAAAAAAGACACTCGGGCTTTAGCAGCGAGAGATATCAGCTTCTGGAGCAAAGCGTGGAAGTTAAGGTGGTCGAGGTTATTTAAAGCTTCAAGGATACCTTTGAGAACATAGAAGAGTATGGGTTGATGCAAAGGATATTTGGCAACCTTGGTGCCCGGATGGCTCTGGGGGATGTAAAGAAGGCTTTCCCTAACTTGGATCTTTCCAAGATAGATGCTTTATACCCAGAGCAGCAGGATGAGGATGAAGGTGACTCTACTGCCAACCCTGCTAGCTCCTCACAAGGTGCTTTAAATCAGGATGTCCCTCCTGGTGATGGTTCTGCTGGAAATGCTCCTCCCTTTCTTGATTTTTCTTTTATTTTTGAGTTTTGACTTAGACTGAACATTTTACCACCTGTAATGACTTGTATCTTTGAATAATTATTTTTGTGAATTCAATGCAAAACACTCAAATATGATGGTACTTTTGAGGTGTTTTCTTTTATCTTGACCTAAATGAATATTTTTAGATGTGGAGTAAGTATTTTTCCTCAGTATAATGATAGTCCCTCAAACCTAAGCCTTTAAGACATTCATGTTTATGGATTAGGTTTGACTGACCGACGTTTTACTTCAATGTTTATTTATGAATGGGCCCTTGTTTGTGTCTAAAGTACGGAGTGGTATGCTTTGGCTATTTTTGTTTGACCAACATTCAATTTTTATTTGATCAACTTAATTTCCGAAGTGCCATTTTCTTCGAGGAACCTCTCGAGTGGTGAAGTCCCTCGTATTAGTTCTAGCAGTGATTGCGTTTATTTTGACCACTACGGATTTTGGCTAGACTTAAATGACTGTAGCTACGAAAATCACTGAGTAACTCTAACTAAAGATGAGCTGCAATGTTCCCTTAATTGTAAAAAATGAAGCATAGTGTTTTTCTTAACTACAAACAAACCATGGCATTACCAGTTTTGTGATGGGTGCCTTTTTGTATGTTAGGTAGTCCCTTGCTTTCATTTGAAGTGTTTCAGCATAATGTGAGTTTGTCGGAGTCCCTTGTTAGGGGATTCTTACACTTTTGCTTTACTGCGGAAGTTAACAAGATGCATCAGTACTTGGTTAGGTTATTTTTTTATAACGACATTTGAACTTACTTGATGTAATTTTTTATAAGAAAATTCTTCGCTGCATAACTTTTACAAAATAAGAGGCGCATGCCTTAAGTTAACAAAGGTTGACTCTATTGATAATAACGACGAAGATGATCAGTGTTCCAGGGATAAGGCAAAGATATCCCGGACAGGTTCTCTATCCTGTAGGTCCCTAGTACTACCTCGGCGGTGACTTTATAAGGCCCATCCCAATTGGGACCTAAAGTCCCTACTCTCAACTTATGCGTTGAAAGAAGTCCCTTCTTCAAAACGAAGTTCCAAATTCTAAAAAACCTCCTCTTCACTTTCTTGTTGTAATAGAGGGCCATTTTTTCCTAGTACCAGGCTAATACAACCTATGATTTGTTCCTCCTTTCAAGGAGGAAATCCAGATCCGCCATTTGGGCTTCTTCATTAGCCGCTTTTTCGAAGTGGATCCGGCGAGGCGAGGGCACTCCGATTTCTACTGGACATACTGTCTCGAACCCATAAGCCATTGAAAACGGAGTTTCTCTTGTGGTGGTGTGCGAGGTAGTACGGATCACCCACAAGACTTGGGGAAGTTCATCCACCCAAGCGTCTTTTTTTATTCCTACTTTCTCTTCAATGTGTTCTTTATGGTCTTATTGACCGTCTCGACCTGCTATTTCGCGGCTAAGAGAATAGTTTGCAAATACCCAAATCATCACGCAAATAATCAACCTTTCTGTTTTTGAATTTCTTTGCGCTATCAGTCACCAGAGTGAATGTCAAATCTACAAATAATATTCTTCCAGATAAATTTTGAAGTGTTAGTTTCTGTAATCCTCATTAGCGGCTCAACCTCAACCAATTTAATGAAATAATCGTTTGCTACAATCACAAAATAGTGATTCCCACACCCCATTGGCATGGGACCAGTAATATCAATAGCCCATTTTGCAAATGGCCAAGGGCTGGTTACTACCCTCAACTCGTGATGTGGTTGGTGTGGTATGGCAGTGTATCGCTGACATTTGTCACACTTTTGGACGAAGTTATGCGCGTCCTTCCACATTGTGGGCTAGAAATTAGCTGTATATCTTTGTAATTTTCAAGTTGTCCATGAGTTCTCCTCCTCTATTACATATACTTCTACTCCTGACTCAATAGAAGGACCGTTAGATGCTCAATAGGCACTATGCTAAGGAGTTCGACGTCTTTGCTACTTGCTAATTTTGACAAGGCATCTGCATTTGTAATTTCGGACCGGGGTATGTGGAGCAACCTAAAATTTTCAAAATGAATTACAAGATCCTTTACTTTCTTAAAGTATGCAATCATTGCGGGTTCTTTAGCGATGAATTTCCCATTGATTTGACTAACGACGAGCTGGGAATTGCTTTTTGCCATCAACATTTGGACCTTTAAAGCCATTGCCAATTTTAATCCTGCTAAGAACGCCTCTTACTCTGCTACATTATTAGAAGCTGAAAAATCGAAGCGGATGGCACTATGTAATTTATGCACCTCTAGGCTTACAAGTATTATGCCTGCTCCGAATCTTCCTTCAGTAGAAGATCCATCAACGAGCAATTCCCACACCTAAGCCTCTCCCATATTCTCAATCATTTCCACTTTGGGGGGGTGCGTAAATTCTTCTATGAAGTCTGGCAATGCTTGACCCTTTATTGATGTCCTAGGCATGTACTGAAGGTAGAACTGGCTAACTTCTATAGCCCATTTCATCAACTTTCCAGATGCATCTGGCTTTTGCAATACTTGCCTCATGGGAAAGTTAGTGAGTACCTGGATTGAATGCGATTGAAAATAGGGTCGGAGCTTACAAGTCACTGTGATTAATGCCAATGCGAGTTTCTCCATATTTGGGTATCGCATTTCTGCGTCTAATAGGGCTTTGCTGACGTAATATAAGGGGATTTGGCTCCCATCCTCCTCTCTAATTAGGACGGAGCTTACAACTTCTTCAGTGACTGCCAAATAAAGGAACAAAGGCTCTCCGACCTTTGGCTTCTACAGTAGTGGTGCCCTTCCTAAGAAGTCCTTTAACTTTACAAAGCCTCTTCGCATTCTATCATCCACTAGAACTTATCTCCCCCTTTGAAGACTTTAAAGAAAGGTGAGCACTTGTCCGTAGCTAGGGAGACAAACCTACTTAACGCTGCCACTCTCCCTGTTAAGCTTTGTACCTCTGTGGGATTCTGAGGAGATTGCATGTCAAGAAATGCCTTGATCTTGTTTGGGTTAGCTTCGATTCCCCGGCTATTTACATGAACCCCAGGAATTTTCCAGACCCTACTCTAAATGCACATTTGAGGGGATTGAGCTTCATCTTATACTTTCTCAGTACATCGAAGGTTTTGGCCAAATGCTCAATATGCTTTGAATCCACCATGCTTTTTACTAACATATCATCCACATACAACTCCATGGTGACCTCTAGTTGTTTGGAAAACATGTGATTTACCAGCCTCTGATAAATGGCTCCAGCGTTTTTCAATCCAAATGGCATAACTTTATAATAGTATAGCCCCGTGTCTGTGATAAAGGACGTGTGATCGTAATCAGATGCGTGCATTGAGATTTGGTTGTATATAGAATAGGCATCCATGAAATTTAGCATCTCATGCCCTGCTGTGGAGTCAACCAGTTGGTCAATCCTGGCAAAGGAAAACTATCCTTCGGGTACACTTGATTGAAATTATTTTCAATGCATATTCTCAACTTTCCATTTTGCTTTGGGACAAGCACTGGGTTAGAAACCCACTTTGGATATTTGGATTCTTAGATGAAGTCATTTTTCAATAGCTTCGATACCTCTTCTTTCAAGGCTTCATATTTTTCCAGACTCATTGGCCTCCTTTTTTTGCCTGTGTCTGGGGCAGTTCGAATCGATTTGGATCCTATGGAAGGCGAACTTTGGGTTCTTGGGCTCCTGGGCCAATTTTCTGTTGGGTTGGGAAATTAAAGAATGAGGAAATTACACAAAATACCCCTAAAATTGAACATATTTGAAAACTACCCTTTATATCTAATTATAAAACATTTACACACCGTAAATACAGTCTTCAACCAAAAATACCAAAACTCAATTGAAAACCCAGGTTCCTAATTGTGGCCCAGCCGCCTTCCTCCACAAGTCCCTCGCATCTTCCACCAGCCCAAAAAATTGATAAGTTCTATTATCCAGTTGATTTTTTTGTTTTTGATGTTCAAAACACACCCAAAACCTCCCCTCAAATCCCTGTTATTCTTGGTAAACCGTTTTTTGCAACTTCAAATACTTTGATAAATTGTAGGAGTGGTCTTTTAAAACTAACTTTTGGTAATATGACTTTGGAACTTACATTTTCAATGCTTGTAAGCAGCCAAAAGATTTTTGATGAAGTGCAGGCAGTTAACAAGCTAGAGGAATTGTAAGTTGAGATAGAAGGTCCTGATGAGTAAAAGGAGCTTACTGGTGATTTTGATGAGCAAACAGAGCTTAAATTCGAATGAAAAAAAGGGGGGGATGACAAGAAGATATTGGAACATATGAAGGGTATGTTATTATTTTAGATCTAACTAATTTGATGAATTACCCCTAAAAGAAACGAAGTGGCTTAGACAAATCTTTTTTGTTGATAACCTCAGACCAATCAATTGAATATTGATTAATACGTAATTGATCGAACACTACTTATAAACGGCTCTTCTGCTCAGAAACGAAATGTTCCGAACTGAGGACGGGTTTTTGGGGTTAGCTCACTCTCGCGGGATCGCGACCCTTTGTCTTGGCCAATTACCCCCATCGAATTATTTGGGCCCACTCATTGTCAATGGGTTCAGGGTTACCTCCAGCAAGAGATATACCGAAGAGTTAGCGCTGGAAAAACTTCCCATCCCATATCTATTTGGATTTTCAATGATGGATGTATTTTGAATCAAGATGCCTTCCGTTGTCGGTTATCAACCAACCGTGAGTACCGAAATGGGGACTTTACAAGAAAGAATTACTTCTACCAAAGAAGGGGCCATAACTTCTATTCAAGCAGTTTATGTACCTGCAGACAATTTGACAGTGGACAACAATGAAGAATTCTCAAAAAGTGAAATAACAGTAGCTGTAAGAGCTTAGCAGCCAAGCATTGAGCCTTTAAATGTCAACTAGACACCCATGCACTCAGTAGAGAAGATGCCCACTCTAGAGCTTAAACCTCTTCCATTGGAATTAAAGTATGCATTTTTGGGACCCAATGAATCATACCCCATGGAATTTGACATTACAATCAAGGATAAAAAGGGGTTGAAATTGTTGTTGCTGATCATTTTTCTAGACTAAATTCTGAGAGTTCAAAAGTCTTTACCCTTTGAATGATTCATTTCCTGATGAACAATTGTTTGGTCTGAATACTCGTCCTTGGTTTGCTAACTTGGTTAATTATCTGGTGACATGTCATATGCCTTCAAATTGGAGTGTCCAAGGCAAGATGAGAATGAAGGCTATTGCAAGGAACTTCTTTTATGATGGTCTGTACTTATTCAAATATTGCGTTGGTCAGATCATTCGAATATATGTTCCTGATGATGAGATGCAACAAGTTCTTACCTTCTGTCATTATCATGCTTGTGGAGGCCATTTCTATTCACAAAAAACAGCAGCGAAAGTACTTCAATGTGATTTTTATTTTTATTGGCCTAGTTTATTTAAGAATGCTCATACCTTTTGTAAAAATTGTGAAGCATGTCAGAAACTTGGTAGTCTCAGCCATAGAAGTATGATGTCATTAGCTCCAATCCTTGTGCTTGAGATTTTTTATTGTTGGGGTTTAAATTTTATGGGTCATTTTCCCCCTTTTTTGGATATCTTTATATATTGGTGGTTGTTGATTATATGTCAAAGTGGGTAGAGGTTATTCCATGTAGGAAAAATGACCATAAAATTGTGCTCAAATCTTTTGAAAGAACATATTTTTTCTAGGTTTGGTATGACTAAGGCTATAATTAGTGATGGATGAACACATTTTTGTAATAAACTTTTTGAAACATTTCTAAAGAAATATGGCTTAGGCATAAGATAGCCACTCCCTATCACCCTCAAGCTAATGGTCAAGCTGAATTAGCCAATTCGAAAATTAAAGACATTTTGACAAAAATAGTGAATCCAAAAAGAAAAGATTGGGCTATAAAATTGGATGATACTTTATGGGTCTATCAGATTGCTTTTAAAACTGTTCTTGAGATGTCTCCTTATAGAACTGTTTATGAAAAACTTTGTCATTTGCCAGTTGAGATTGAACATAAAGATTATTGGGCAAACAAAACGCTCAACTTTAATTTAGATCAAGTCGGTGAATTGAGGAAACTGAAGTTCAATGAATTAGACGAGTTACGTTTGGAAACATATGAGAATGCAAGAATTTCAAAAGAGAAAATGAAAGTTTTTCATGATAAGAAAATTTTTAGAAAATCATTTTTTCCTTCTAAAAAAGTATTGCTATATGACTTTAAGCTTCATCTGTTTTCTGGTAAATTGAGAACTAAATGGATTGGTCCTTATACTGTGCAAACTATTTAACCTTATGGAGCAGTTGAAATCTTGGATCCAAAAACTGGTACTATTTTAAAAGTAAATGGCAACGTCTGAAACCATTTTTGGATAATTTTTTTGCTGAAGTTAATGAACTACCTTTTCCTGGACTCTGATTCCAACGCGTGATTTTCTTGGAGCTAACTTGTTATTATCATGTATATATTTTATTTTCTTTTTGCAGATTTTATTCTTTGTTCTTCATTTTTTTTTTCATTCACGAATAAGTGTTCATGTGCATAGGTATCCTCTCAGGTACACTATTCTCATTTATCTTGATTTAATTTTGAATTTGGTTCTATGAATTACTGTTCATTTTTCTTCTCTTTAAGTCATTAAGGACAATGTTTGATTTTAGTTGGGGGGAGAGTAACTCAAATGTACTTGTTTTGCATGAATTTTGTTAGATCGTTGAACATTAAAATTGAGTACATCTTGAGTCTTGAATTATATCCTTGTTATTCTGTAAAGACCTCCAAATTTTATTTTATTTTTTTTATGCACGCTTTTAAGCATTGTGGTAAGATGAATGGTCAACACATGCAATTAGAGCTCTCCCAAGTTTAAGTGATTTTATTTGTTCATGAGAGTTGAGTGATTGGTGGATATATTGTCTTTGTTTGATATTGTTACTTCCATTGTTACACGGATTTTGGATTGTTGGTTGTTTATACTTAAGAAATGATGAAAGTCAATGTCAAATGAAATTTAAACCCTTGAAGCTAACCATATCATATTCTCTTCCCATCAGAAATCAATTCATAGCCACAAATTTCTTTCGTCTACTTCACATTAAAGACAAACATTACATTCAGATATTGCATCCATAAATACATAACCTTGCCTTCTACTTTCAAGTATAAGTTAGGATGATGTTTTTTGCTCCCTATATGAGAAACAAATGTTCGGTGTATGAAATTAAAGAAACGTTGAGTTCAAAGGTATTTGAGAGTCATCGAGATTAGAGGAGAATGTTGAAGAATTATTTGAGAGAGAGAGAGAGAGAAAAGAAAAGGAAAGCATATTGAAAAGAAAGTGAAGGATTTGAAGAACAAAAGTAAGCTTGAAGTGTGATTAAATGTGAAAATTATTGTTATCGCTTATATTTGGAAGTCCTCAATTTGAATCCCCATTTTTCCTTTCTCTAATTTTTGTCTAGCATGTACCCGAGCCCCATCATTAAATTTACATTGACATTTTGATCTTAAGTTGTTTTGTGGTAAGAACGGTTGAGTCCCAATGGTTGTGAGACCCCCTAACAAGTTCAAAACAAAATATACATACCGGTGAGTAAATGGAGTTTATGCTTTGCTTGAGTGAGTACTCGAAGTTGTATGTGTTGGGGTTAGTAGTTTGATGGATTGACTTAAGACATACACACACAAAAGGGGTCAAGTTATAGCCCAACAATAATCGAAGGTCATTCTTCCAAGTAATTTTAATGGTATAATAATATTTGCTAAATTCAAATTTTAAACTATGATTTCAATTTTTGCTTAAATGAATTAAAAGTGGATATAGTTAAATTGCAATAAATGAGAAATTTGAGTAGAGTTATTCTTTCGCTATCAATTGGGTTTGCAAATAAGATTAGAGTGAATTTCTTGAGATTGATAAGATTTAAACATATTAGTAAGAAAATGAACCAATTTATTATATGACATTTTGTTAAGCATATTGTGTACATATTCAATACATACTAGTATACTACATTAGAAACATTCATCGAAAACTTAAAACACTTGTTAACCCTTATCAATAGCAATAATTCATACACAAGAAATTAACATTTACCCATTGAAGCTAAGAATAATTCCTCTTAAATATAAATTAGCCGACCATAATTGAATTAACCGAAATGAAATTCAAACTAAAAATAACCATTACTAAAGAGTGAAAGTAAAGTTTGAAAATGAAAATTCAATAACCAAAATATATCTAAAATCCAACTAACATTAATAATCAAAATTTATGAAAAAATTAATTGAAATGATTCAAAATCTAAGCAAAAATATGAATAGAAATTGGAACCAATCACCCGAAACCACCAATCCCAGTCTCTTTTCGAACAAAAAAGACTTCTTCCGTTCTCAGTCAGCTGTTGTGTGGCTAGAGAGTGAGTGCTGGGGAAATGAAGCTACTGCGTGAAGGATGCTTGAGGCTGCTAGTTGCTTGATGCTATGCGAATGTTTTACGGTGGAGTAGAAGAGGCTGTCGTGTGTGTGATGGAGGGTTGTTACGGCTGGTTCTATGAAGGAGAGATGCTGTGTGGTTTTTCGGTGGAGGGAGCTATGTGTGGTGAGAGAGAGAGTTGAGCGGCTCTGAGTGGGACTGCTGGGCATGGTGAGGTGATAAAGGCTAATATGAGTGCTGGATGCGTGGATGGTGGAGTTCCGGTGTAGGACTACAACTGGAGAGTTGATGTGATCCGTGGTAGGAGATCAAGGGAGAAATCAGGGCATGGGTGATTCCATGACAATCTACGTGAGAAACGGAGCAAGTTCAGTGTTGGGCCCGAATCAAGGATCAAGCCGGGTCAAATTGTTTTAAAGGGGCAAAGATTGGAGCTTTCGGGAAACCCACGCGACCGCGTGGTAAAAGGGCGGAGCGATCACTCGTTAGCATCGAAAAGCGACCTGAGAATTTCAGGCCTAACCACGCGATCGCCTAGGTCATGACCACGGGATCGCGTGGTTCAAGAAATTCAGAATTTCCGCGTTTTTTTTATTTAATTTCCGTTTTAATTATTTATCTTCGTGTTTTGAACCCTAGTTGCGGCTAGGGCTAGGTTAGGCGAGTTTTACATTATATTATCTTGTTTTTCATTATTGAACAACAGTTTTTTGAGTTTATTGATTAAAATTGAGAGATGATTTTCTTGTGAAAGGTTGAGTTTTCCCTTTTCTTGAACTTATCAAAGATCCAATCTTTCTGGCGTTCACCCAACGAACTTATCAAGGAATTGACAATACTTGTGGCGTTCACCAATTTTGGTTCTTCAATCTGCATCGTTATTCATTGCGTCGTGATTATCGGGTCAAGATTTTATTGTCAATCTATCTTTTAATTTTCGTTATTTTATTCTTGTACTTGTATTTAATCTTTCGTAGATCTTTCCTAGGGTTTTTATTTTCGTTATTCCGCGTTTTTGTCGAGATTCCTCGATTGGGATCGCGTCATCTGGTATCAGAGCTTGGATCTATTTCAGATTCTTGCGTTTCTTGTTATTTCTTGATTTTTTTCATGTTCTTTGTGTTCTTCGTGTCAATCATAATTTTCTTCAGTTTAATCCATAAGAGTCAGTCCCAAAAATTCAAAAGTATTTTTCTTCTTCGTTTTTCGTCCAAATCCAGTTCCCTTTTTTCTGCCATACTCGTAGTCCAATTCTCTGGCAGATTAAAAATAAATTTCGAAAATTCCCAAATATTCTCCAAATATTTCGAATTTTCTCAATTTCCAAATTTCCTTGTTCTTGTTCGTGTCTTACCCTTTTCCAACCCTTGATTGAGTTCTTGAATTGTTTCTTGGTTAGTTCTTGGGTGAAATTTGAAGGGATAGAAGAGTGATACACGATCGAAAATACACGTGAGGAGAAATTTATTTTGATATTAAACATGTCTTATAGAGAGGGTTCTACATCTTCATCTTCTATGGGTGACAGAAAACAGCTAAGGGATGTGAATAGAAAGGATGATATTGCAGCAATGAGGGCACAATTTGAAAGGTTTATGGCACAGATGGAGAATCGAGGTGCAGAACTTGAACAAAGACCTTGGGATCAATCTCATGATGGTTCTCGGGTTAGGAGAGGTAATAGGCGTGAGGTTGGTATGGATGATGAGGGCATGGGCAGTGAAAGTGGAAGTATATCTTTGGGGGGAAGTATGCGAAGGAGGGATAGAGGAGATAGGTATGAGAGGAGGTATGATAGGGAGCGTCGTGATGCTAGGAGAGGTAATAGGCGTGAGATTGGTATGGATGATGACGGCATGAGCAGTGAAAGTGGAAGTATATCTTTGGGGGGAAGTATGCGAAGGAGGGATAGAGGAGATAGGTATGAGAGGAGGTATGATAGGGAGCATCGTGATGCTAGGAGGCAACGTGGGGGTAGAGATGTTGTTGATGACGACCTTGGGAAAATTAAAGTGAAAATACCATCGTTTCAGGGTAGGAGTGATCCGGAGGGGTACCTGGATTGGGAAACCAATGTTGAACGGCTGTTTGATTGTCACAATTATTCAGAAAAAAAGAAGGTGAAATTAGCAGTGATTGAATTCACAAATTATGCAAATATTTGGTGGGATCAGCTAGTGACGGGTAGGAGGAGGAACCTTGAGGAGCCGGTGGAGACTTGGGTGATTTAAAGACCATAATGAGGAAGCTGTTTGTGTGAGGAGTGTATAAGATTATCACAAGGATATGAAGGTGGCGATGATTCGGGCCAATGTGGTGGAGGATCGAGAAGCTACAATGGCCAGGTTTTTGAGCGGGTTGAATAAAGATATTGCCAACATCATCAATCCGAAACATTACGTGGAACTAGAGGACATGGTACATATGGAAATGAAGTTGGAAAGGAAATTGAAACGAAAAGGGGCAGCAAGGCTCTTGTCGGGTTCTTATCCTACATCACAACCGCAGCGGGAACACAATGATGAACATGATCCGGAACCTACAACGAAAGGTAAAAATATTTCTGATTCTCAAACTACTCGGGATAGAAATATTAAGTGTTTTAAGTGTTTGGGTTATGGTCATATAGCATCCCGGTGTCCAAATAAGAAGGTAATGATTTTGCGTGATAGTGGTGAAATTAGTTCCGAGGATGAATTTAAGGGAATGCTTAAGTTAGTGGATGTTGGGGCTAGTAGTAGTGATGAGGAAGGGCTGACTTATGCTGTTAAAGGTTCACTTGTTAATCGGCGTGTCCTTAGTACTAGGGTCAGGGTGGATGAAATTGGTGAGCAAAGGAATAATCTCTTTCATACTAGATGCTTAGTGGGTAAAAAGGTTTGTGGAATGGTAATTGACCGGGGGGCAGTTGTACTAATGTGGTTAGTACAATGTTGATTGAGAAATTAAGCTTGAGCTTCATAAAACATCCAAACCCTTATAAATTGCAATGGCTGACCGAGTCGGGAGAAATTAAGGTGAATAAGCAGGCTAGGGTCAATTTTGCCATCGGGGGTTATAAGGATGAAGTTATATGTGATGTAGTGCCTATGCATGTTGGCCATATTTTATTGGGTAGACCTTGGCAACATGATAGAAGGGTGGTGCATGATGGGTTTAAAAATCAATATTCCTTTGTGAAAGAGAGGGGGAATGATGTGATCCGTGGTAGGAGATCAAGGGAGAAACCAGAGCATGGGAGATTCCATGACAATCTACGTGAAAAACGGAACAAGTTCCATGTTGGGCCCGAATCAAGGATCAAGCCGGGTCAAATTGTTTTGAAGGGGCAAAGATTGGAGCTGTCGGGAAACCCACGTGACCACGTGGTAAAAGGGCGGAGCGATCGATCAATGGCATCAAAAAGCGACTCGAGAATTTCATCAATCCACATCGTCATTCATCGCGTCGTGATTATCGGGTCAATGTTTTATCGTCAATCTATCTTTTAATTTCCGTTATTTTATTCTTGTTCTTGTGTTTAATCTGTCGTAGATCTTTCCTAGGGTTTTTATTTTCGTTATTCCGCGTTTTTGTCGAGATTCCCCGATTGGGATCACGTCAAGAGTGAAGTGCGATGCTGTTGCGATGTGTGGATTGGTAAAGTGTGTGAGAGAGGGCACTTGCGGCTGGTTGTGTGAAGTGAGGGTGGGAGTAGTTAGGGAAAGAGGGTTGGCGGCTGTGTTGTGTTGTTTTGAGTTTTTTTTTGGAGGCTGGAAGAGAGTTTGTAGGCTGTTGAAGATGGGTTCATCCATTTTGGACTTTTTCGGGTCAATTAAGGCCTTGTTCGACATCTATCAAAAAAGAATTTGAATTATTTTGTTGATTTATTTGTATTTTCTAGATAAGATGTAAGGTTTAAAATTGAAGAGAGAAAATGTTTGTGGTTAAAAAATGGTATGAGAAATTGTGTAAATTAAACTTTGTGTTTTCTTTGAATTAAATCACTTAGCCGAATAGATCCTAAGTTAGGGGTTTTCGAATTGAAATTGTCCAAAATATCTCTACAATCAAATAAATTAAATTAATAGCAAATAAAGTCAATTTTGTTGTAAATTATTAAAGTAACCCATTACCTAACCGTACCTAATTTATATTGTAAAGTATTGTGCGAATGACTTGTTTTGCCTCTATAGTTTTCCTATAAATAGGGGATTAAGCTTTGAAAATAATATACTTGAATGAGAAGAGTTTCTCGCATTTCTCACTACCTCTCTTTCTCTTTAGATTTTGGTAGTTTCACAACATGTTATCATCACGAGTCTCTAGCCAATTGAGTAATATGATGGGAGTATGCTCTACAGTTGCATCTAAATGATGAACCTCTGTATCAGAAACCTGATTATTATTAATCAACATGAAATACGCTTTTAAATTCTAGATGTTGAAAATCTGATGTCTCTCTCAAATCTTCACTTGTCGGCTTCACTTCCGGCGAATTCTCTATAGCCATCTTTTTCTTATCTTTAACATGATTTTAACATAAACAAGCAGCAGTCTTCTCTTCAACATGATTTCAATATAAATAAGCAAGAGTAATAAAAGTTTCATTGGTTCTTTAACCTCTGCGACTCCAACTTTAAGTTTCCTGCAAAAACTGTCTTTGCCTCCCGATTCTTTCGCACCTAAAACATCGTTTCTTATAATATAATGGATGAATAAAATCCTATCAATTTCTTGCAGCCTCCTTGCTTTTGAGTTATCATTTAACTCTAATCCTCCTTCAGAGATCTAAGACAAAATTATATACATGAAATTTGTATTTCTATTTTCTCTCTCTAAAATTCGTTAGAAAATGTTTGTGATTTGTATGGCAGCAGCTACTTTGCATAGTCAGAAATGGGCAAGATTTGGAAAACGATTTGTAAGCCAGATTGAAATCAATTTTCTCTCTCCCAGATTTGGTGACTTTCTTAAAGTGGTATCCGCTAACTTCGTGGATGACAACTACATGTCAAGCATCTTTTTTTAATAGTAGGTATTGCTTATTCCCAGGTAATAATAAATTAAAATCACATTAATCATATTTGAACTCATTTAATTATTCATAATTATTGATCATTATATTGTTACCACCTATATGGTTGGTTCTACCGATTTTAAATATTTCTGGTCTTATAAATTTGATATTTTATTGAATGGTATAAGAAGTTACCATTACCAAAAGTTTGTTGGATAAAAAATAATTTATCAAATGGTACTAGAAGTTACTATTATCTGTATTGAAAAGACAGATGAAAATGAATTATCTAATAAGAGAATGTTGATGTATGATAAGATAATATCACATGATAGCACGGATATGGCTAATGTGAAAATAATCTCATCAGTATTATGAGATGAATATTATGTGATTGAAATAAACAGATTTGATAAATATCTGAAAAAGTTCTTCCAGAAAGCACTTATTTACACCAGAAGAAGTACATATTTACTACTGAAGAAGTACAATTCATCATATAAACATACTGAAGGGATACTATTATTGCTCTTAAAGAAGCACAAAAGAGTCACACTGAAACATATCAAGAAAAAGGATACATACAAAACACAAGGGGGAAATATTTATAAAATCCTCAAAAAGTGGAGGTGTGTTTCAAGAGTAAGAATACTCCATACTCTACCACCCCTAATATTTCTGAGGTACACAAGGTTAAGTTTAAATATTCATAAAATCCTCAATATTAGAGGTGTGTCTCAGGAGTATGAATACTCCGTACTCTACCACCCCTAATCTATTCTGAGGTTCACAATGTTAAGTTTGGATTTATCGGACTCCATTTTCGCTTGATTCCCCTTCCTTGCGACCAATCTATCTTAACTTCTGCTGATCTTGTATTGGAATATATGATTGCAACTTATCCAACAGTTCCTTGATAGTAGGAGCAGAAATAAGAGTTCTCATAGAGAATGGAGAGATGAATCCTTATTCTACAACATAATTAAGAAATGTTAGCAAACCATTAAAGAAATTGTTAACATTTAAAATCCCAATAGGCTTGGTATGGAGATCCAACTGAGCCCATGAGATAATATTAAAGATTTTTTCTAAAGTACCAAAACCTCCCTGCAGGGCTATGAAGGCATCAGAACCATATAGCATACAAGTTATGCATTCATGGATAGATAATCTCTGTACTTTATGCCCTCATGTTTTTCCTGCAATATCTACCAAAGGAACATGTATAACGCCTATCACTTTCACTCGCTCTGTTTGAGCATATTAGGAAACACAACCTATCAATCCACTGCTACCTCCTCCATACACACGATTGATACCTTTCTATCCCAACTTCTTTCCTAGATCCACTGCTACTTCTAGATACCTAAAACATTTCCCTACTTTTGATCCACAAAATACACAGATAGTTTTGATTTGTCGAAGTTTTGGTCCTTCCATCTTTGAGAGTATAAGGAAGGAAAAACTTACGAGTAAATGTTATTTTGGGATGCATGAAACTGTGAAAATATTTGACTTTTTAAAACAAAAAAAAAAACTTCATTATTTACTGCTTGTCTTTTGAAAGATTGAAAATCTACTTTTGATTAAATGACACTACTTTTGATAAAGCTCACATTTCGGTGATTTTTCAATCACACTTTATCAATGCTCAAGAAATGAAACATGAAAATATTTTATAAATATGTGTGCAAATATATAAAATGATTTACCTTGTATCAATGTTGAATAACCAAAACATCATTGTTTATAACATACTGGCAAACATAATCTTTTGCTATTATATTCTTGAGACTACAAAGGTCTTTATCATCATTGAATTGAGCCCATAAAGAAAGGAGCTTATGTTGCATATATCCACAAGGGTGCATCTCAAGAGTCAATCGAATATCATCCAATGACTCTTTACTCAGTCCACCCTTAATGAAATCAATTTTATCATCTCGATTTCTAGACGAATATCCTATTGATTTACAACGGGTATCACATGTCCATCGAGCACATTTGTGACAACCTTTTAATCTTTTTGTTCTTTGAACTTTTGCTTCGATCAACCAACGAACATCTTCTGGGATACCTTGATCCATCAGCAACCTCAATCTTTCAAGTCAAACTCGGTAAAGCTTTTTCAAAACATTTACCAGAATATTAGAATAATATTTGCGAATATTTGATAATATAACATCCATTTTTTATGGATCTAATCTTCTTTCCAAACGATCTATTTAAACGCATAAAAGAGCACTCCGCATGATATTGATTCCATCAAGAAATAGTGGAATAAAAATATTGAAAAGGTGGGAACAATGAGATAATGTGTCATTACCTTTTTCGATATAAGAGAAGATTTGGCGACAAGATTGAGAACATGAGATATTTTCTTGGATATTATACCTGATTTTTTTCGGTACACTAAAAGTAATCAAGGTATACTGATTTGTACTATATAGAAATACGTACTGATGAAATGAATACTGTATTGAACCAGAAGTTCATACATACATATTTACAAGTGAAATACCTTGTTGAACCGGAAGTTCTATAATTTAGCATGATTGGTTAGACTCCAATTCAATAATAAGATTTACTGAGAATGCAAAATGGCATTCATTAAAGAACCAGAAGATTGTTCAGGTTAACAAGTTATCATTGTTGTTTGTTCTCAAAAGCAAATTGATTATCTCACTAAGAAAATGAATAACTGATTATTTTCTCAAGTAATGATATTACGAGCAAAGTGATAAATTCTAGCATAAATACATCTTAAAATCATCAATGATTTTACGAATTAGTTGAGATAATAGACATTGTATTGCTAATGGTTTAGCAGATTAAAAGCCTCAAGTTATTTTCTATGAGAACAATTTGAATATAATTTTCTCATGCAGCAATATTATAAATACAAACATGTCAATACGATGAAATAAAGATTAGCTTGTGAAGCTTTATGATTTCTAAGAAGTGCGATATGTATATACACTCCAACAAAATGTAATTAGATATATAATTGTGATTATATCACTAAATATGAATGACATGTGTTGTGACATTTTAACCAATTGATATAATATAATATTTGCGAACATTATGGGTAAAGTACGCCTGAAGCGTAATTATGCCTGAAGCATAATGACAATCGATTCCAAAAATAAATATCTCTTGAATGATTGAAATGATCCCTTTGAGGCTAAATAGTCATGGTGAGTATAAGGGACATAATTAAATGATAAGAGACTCATGTACCTGATGATAGAAAATAAAAAGAGATCTCTATGTCTATATTGAGATGAAATGGAATCGATAAATAAGTCAACTTGAAATGATCCGGACCAGGCATCGAAAGGCGAAGTCGAGACATCGGCAATACAACAGTGATCTACGTGCAAAACGGAGTAAGTTACATGTTGGAATCGAGCCGAGAAGACGAAAGAATCAAGCCGAGCCGAGTACACGAAATTGTTTATGCAGAAAATGCATTACGGCCGTAATAGAAATCCTTCACGGCCGTAACTAATAAATCAGATTTTTGATCAGAGAGGCCATTATGGCCGTAAGAGAGTTCCTCACGGCCGTAAATGAGGAGCGGGCCAGATTTTCCGAATTTTATAATTATTTTATTTCCTTTTTGGTTTTTAGGTTATTTTCCTATTTTAGAATTTTAGTCTAACTAGAATTCTATTTTGAGTAAATTAGATGCTAGGTTATTTTGAGTAAATTAGATGCTAGGTTATTTATACCTCTTTCCATTCATTGTAAAAGTTTAGTTTGAGTTTTGAAATTAATAAAGTTGAGAGAGTTTTCTCCAATTAAAAGGTTGAGGAGTCCCTTTCGTGTTCTTCGAGAACAAATTATCAAATATTTGAAATATTTGTGGCGTTGAACTTATCAAATATTCGCGAGAATATTTGTGGCGTTTCCAATTTAGAATCTTATCAAGGAAATTGACAAGTCCTTGTGGTGTTGAGAAAACCTTGGATCTCGATTCCGCATCGTCAATTTCTTGCGTTGTGAATCTTGGGTCAAGATCCTATCGTCAATTTTATCTTTCCAGTATTCGTGTTCTTGTTATTTTCATGTCAGGTCTGATTTAGATCTTTCCTAGGATTTTAAATTTCGTTATTCCGCGTTTTCGATGAGATTCCCCGACTGGGATCTCATCATCTGGTATCAAAGCTTGGATCTATTTCAGATTCTTGCGTTTCTTGATTTCCTTGAATTTTTTCGTGTTCTTCGCGTTCTTCGTGTCAGTCATAATTTTCTTCAGTTTGATCCATAAGAGTCAGTCCCAAAAATTCAAAAGTGTTTTTCTTGTTCATTTTTCGTCCAAATCCAGTTCCGTTTTTTCTGCCATACTCGTAGTCCAATTCTCTGGCAGATTAAAAAAAATTCCAAACATTCTCCAAATATTCCGAATTTCCTTGTTCGTGTCTTAAAAATGTCTGATAGAGAGGTTTCCACATCTTCATCTTCTATTGGAGACAGGAAACAGCTCAGGGGTGTGAATAGAAGGGATGAACAGGGTAATGATAATATTGTAGCAATGAGGGCACAATTTGAGAGGTTTATGGCTCAGATGGAGAATCGAGGTACAGAACGTGAACAACGACCTCAGGATCAATCTCATGATGGTTCTCGGGTTAGGAGAGGTAATAGGCGTGAGGTTGGTGTGGATAATGAAAGGCCATTGAAGCGAAAATAGACATCAAAACGGGAGAGTAGTGATCATGTTCACAAAAGGAGGTAGGAACCGACAACCAAAGGTAAAAATAATTCTGATTCCAAGCCTCTTAAGGATAAAAATGTTAAGTGCTTTAAATGTTTGGAACGGGGTCACATTGCACTTGATTGTCCACGTAAAAAGGTTAGGTGTGATAGTGAAGGGGCGAAAAGTGTTGTGGTGGATAAGTAAATTATTGATAGGCATGCTCTTAGCGTTAGGCGTAAGGTGAATGTTTTTGATAATGTGGAAGGGCAGAAGGATAATATTTTTCGCACTAGATGCTTAGTGGATGAAAAAGTTTGTAGCTTGGTGATTGACGGGGGAAGTTGTACTAATTTAGTTAGTATAATGTTGGTGGAAAAATTAGGCTTACCTTTAATGAAACATCCAACACCTTATAAATTACAATGGTTGACTGAGTCAGGGGAAGTTAAGGTGAAGAGACAGGCTTTAGTGGCATTTTCTTTTGGTGGGTATTCGGATGAGGTAATTTGTGACGTAGTGCCAATGCAAATTAGTCATATACTGTTGGGGAGACCTTGGCAACATGAAAGGGCTGTGCTACATGATGGGTATACGAATAGATACAGCTTGGTAAAAGGGGGGAAAAAGTTTACTCTAATGCCACTATCTCCAACTGAAGCCCTGAAAGATCAATTGAAAGTGAAAAGTGAGTTTGAGGGGAAAAATAAGAGAGTTGAGGCCACGACCTCGGAAAAAGGAGAGGGAGTGGAAATTAAAGAAAAGAGAGTTGAGACCACGACCTCAGAAAAAGGAGAGGGAGTGAAAAATAAAGAAAAGAGGGTTGAGGTTCAAACCTCAGAAAAAGGAGAGACTGAGTGCAAAAAGCAAAAGAAAAGAGAGTCTACCATAAAAATGAGTCTATTTGCACTTACTCACGCTAACACACCCCTCCCCAGTTCTTTAAAATCTGTTTTACAGGTACCGAAGTCAAACCATGAGCTTAAAACAGGAAAAAAACTTGTTGGCACAAATGAGCAGCCCAAAAAGTCGAGAAATTCGAAGGAGAAAAATAGGCAGCCCAAAAGGTTGAAAGCAAGCACAAGGCATAAGCATGATCATCGAGCCCAGACAAGCAGAAGGAGTTTGAAAAGCCGACCAAGATTGGATTCGAGGTCGAATCCTTTTCAAGAGAGGGAGTATGATATGATCCGGACCAGGCATCGAAGGGCGAAGTCGAGACATCGGCAATACAACAGTGATCTACGTGCAAAACGGAGTAAGTTACATGTTGGAATCGAGCCGAGAAGACGAAAGAATCAAGCCGAGCCGAGTACACGAAATTGTTTATGCAGAAAATGCATTACGGCCGTAATAGAAATCCTTCACGGCCGTAAAAGCTATTGTCACGGCCGTAATACTATCGAGGGAAAAGGAAGAATTTCAGCAGAACCAGGCTTACGGTCGTAAGTCTGAAAGTTACGGCCGTAACTAATAAATCAGATTTTTTATCAGAGAGACCATTATGGCCGTAAGAGAGTTCCTCATGGCCGTAAATGAGGAGCGGGCCAGATTTTCCGGATTTTATAATTATTTTATTTCCTTTTAGGTTTTTAGGTTATTTTCCTATTTTAGAATTTTAGTCTAATTAGAATTCTATTTTGAGTAAATTAGATGCTAGGTTATTTTGCTTATTTATACTTCTTTCCATTCATTGTAAAAGTTTAGTTTGAGTTTTGAGATTAATAAAGTTGAGAGAGTTTTCTCCAATTAAAAGGTTGAGGAGTCCTTTTTGTGTTATTCGAGAACAAATTATCAAATATTTGAAATATTTGTGGCGTTGAACTTATCAAATATTCACGAGAATATTTGTGGCGTTTCCAATTTAGAATCTTATCAAGGAAATTGACAAGTCCTTGTGGTGTTTCGAAAACCTTGGATCTCGATTCCGCATCGTCAATTTCTTGCGTCGTGAATCTTGGGTCAATGTCCTATCGTCAATTTTATCTTTCCAGTATTCGTGTTCTTGTTATTTTCGTGTCAGATCTGATTTAGATCTTTCCTAGGATTTTAAATTTCGTTATTCCGCGTTTTCGACGAGATTCCCCGACTGGGATCTCATCACAACTACATACACAACTCTCTTGTGAAAATGAGGTTGATGAAATGATAATACTTTGGCCAAATATAAAAATGCCAATGTAGGGATTATTGCTATAGGACCTGAAGTCCAAACACTTAAATGTGTAAAGCCAGTATTTATTTGTACAAATGAAAAATATTACACAGTCGTAAAAGACGGCTAGTTGCGCACGAAATTTTTCAAAGAACTAGCATATAATATGGTGGATGGGACTATAATCTAGATCACTAGTTTGAGCTCTTTGATATACCAATGAGTGAGATCAAAATGTGTGACTCTCATCTCGGTACTTTGGGAGTATTCTTTGATGTACTAGTTGATCGCGGTATGTTGAGATTTCAAGTGAAATGATTATAGATTATATGTCGAAATTGATATCTATTTGAATAATTGATTATACTCCTGTAAATTAAAAATTGCAGTTTATAACATGCAAGAACATACATGTATAATCATTAAAATATTCAATATGCCCGAAGTAGTATCATTATAGAATGAAATGTGATTATTATATATAAAATGAAATCACATGAAGAATGATACAAACGACCCCATAATATAATATGTTAAAAATGAAATTGGAGTGTACTATTATTATATTTGAATATTTGGGCATGCAATTGATTTTCAATATGCAAATTTATATTACCCATCGAAAATTAATATTTAATTATTCAGCAGAAGTGAATTCTATATTTTAATAGTTTCACCAGAATTGAATCAATTCTAGATTCGAGTAATGCAATAAGTCAATTAGTGAAACATTGCTTGATATAGCATGTTCAATACATAGTAAATGAGCTACGACATTATAAATGAGTTATAAACTATTTATATAAAGCTCAACATAAATGATATGTTTGATAAAAGGATTTGAGATTGTATCAATATACTTGTAATATTCCTATGAAGGGAACAAATACGCGTTGCACTCTTTTTCCCTTAGCGGAGGTTTTGTCCCACAGGATTTTCCTAGCAAGGTTTTTAATGAGGCAGCAATTATGACGTACCAATAAGAATAATGTACTAATTTTCCCTTCGCTAAGATTTTGTCTCACAGGGTTTTCCGATCAATATTTTTAAGACATTGTCATAGCTATCTGCAAGTAATAATTCAACAACAAGCTCTCTCTTTAAATTGTACTCGAATGATATCAACAAAAATGAAGAAAATGATATACATCTTATGAAGAATGTTATGATATCGGTTACACACAAAGAGATCTTCATAAATACATATTTTAGACGAAAGATGATATCATTATTCAAGAAGTTCATGAATACTCAATTGCACACTTCAGGGGGAGAATAATGTTGTACTCTTTTTCATTCGTCCAGGTTTTGTCCTACTAGGTTTTATTGACAAGTTTTAACGAGGCAGCACTTCATAATTTGAAGCTTCAGCACTTCAGAACTTCAAGATTCGGTAAATGATTTGTTCTACTTGTAACACCCAGGCCAGGAAAGGTTATAATATTTGATAGGTACTACTCATACCAATAAGGTGCACCTTCTTTTCCAGAAGTCCATCGTTAGAAACTCCACAGTTAAGTGTGCTTGTCTTGGAGAAATTCTGGGATGGATGACCTCCTGGGAAGTTTTCTCAAGGAATTTGCGAGTGAGGACAAAGCATGCTGAAAAGACTCGTATTGGCACAGTGGGGACAGTACGCAGTCATCTAACTGCCGGGACATCCCGTTAAGTGGGACCCGGGTCATTACAAATGGTATCAGAGATAGCCGCCAACCGGAAATCGGGAACTAAGTGTTACGCCATAGGGCGGGAGCTACCCCTAGAATTCCAACGCCTAACAACAGATCCTCAGATGGGTTAAGGGAAATGAGGAAATCACGAGTCTAACGAGGGAAGATTGTAACACTCAGGCCAGGAAAGGTTATAAGATTTGATAGGTACTACTCATACCAATAAGATGTACCTTCTTTTTTCGGAAGTCCATCGTTAGAAACTTCACAGTTAAGCATGCTTGGCTTGGAGAAATTATGGGATGGGTGACCTCCTGGGAAGTTTTCTCGGGGAGCGTATGAGCGAGAACAAACCATGCTGAAAAGACTCGTGTTGGCACAATGGGGATAATACGTTGTCATCTAACAGCCAGGACAACCTGTTAAGTTGGATTCAGGTCTTTACTCTATTTATCATTTGATGTCATTAGACTTAATGATTAAAGATAGCCAACATCAGGGAAAGCAGCTGTACTCTTTTTCCTTCGCTCAAGTTTTATCCCACTGAGTTTTCTTAGCAATGTTTTAACAAGGCAGCTATTGAGCAATAAGTCATTCAGGGGGGAGTGTTGTAAATTATTAAAGTAACACATTATCTAACCTTACCTAATTTATGTTGTAAAGTATTGTGTGAATGACTTGTTTTGCCTCTATAGTTTTCTTATAAATAGGGGATTAAGTTTTGGAAATAATATACTTGGATGAGAAGAGTTTCTCTCATTTCTCTCTACCTCTCTTTCTCTTTAGATTTTGGTAGTTTCACAACAAATTTAGAATTTAAGAATTAGAATTGAATATTTTATAAGTTTTACTCTAAATTAAATACCTAATTTATATCCCAAAATTACATATTTTTTTTTTATGTATCCACCTATTTAAAATAAATAAAATTGGACAATAATCAATGCACAACGCCTAGATTTTAAGTCACCTCTTTAAAACTAATAAACTTAAGTTTTTTTTTTAAATTCAGGTGTTAAATAGTAATTAATAAATATAATATTATATATAATATAAAAATAATTATCATTTATATATTAAATTAAAATTAATATAATATTAAATAATAAAACCCAAACAATACCTTATCCATAAAAATAATGCTACTTTCACAACATTTTCCCGCTACTACTCTTACAACCATGAGATATCGCAAGATATCATCTACCATTTATCGCGAGAAGTTTTATAAAATTCTGAAATATCAAAAAGGTAATTAACTTTTTACTTCCTAGAATTTATCCCTCCGGCCACTCACTTCCCCAGCAATGAAGAAACTCTCCATGAATAACTCTTCCAAGAAATAATATTTCCTAGAAATTAATACCCACCGTTCTCTACTCCCTATCGGTATCTCGAAAAATCAAGTAGAAGGCTTGCGTTAAAAGCAGTTGAAAAAATTCGACGGTCGGTGCATTGGTTGATCTGATGTTGAGTTGAAGTTGCATCCCACCCTTTGGAAAAAAAATGTCCGAAATGGGTTAGTGTTATTTCCCCCCAATTTTAAGCTAAGATTAGAAGAAATTTACGTGTTCATGTTTATTAATTTTTGTATTGAACTCAGCGGCAGTAACTTCATGAAAATTTACTTGTTCTTGTTTATTAATTTATATATTGTAAATGATTTTCAAATTATAAATTTTTTATGGCACATTTGTTAGAAAAACTAGTTGCAGGCACTGTTATTTAGAACAATAGTATTTCAGAAAAGAAAAAACTTATCGATCGAGACTCGTGACAGCACGATGTCCTAAAGTGAAATTGCCCGCCGTAATCTGCTGCGACCTCTTTGGACAATCACTCCCAGGATACAACGATCGAATCACTATGTACAACAATCACAAGTGATTTCAGAACTCTTCAGGTTACTCCAGAATAGCTTATAGAAAAAAATATGAACAAGAAAAAGAAGAAATAACTAGAATATGTTTCTGTCTTTGTTTTGAAATAAGTAACTTGAATTTATAGAAAAAAAAAAATATATGCATAACTTCCACAATCATTGAGTTCTCGCGGTTGTGTTCATTTCGGCCATGAACTTTCCCAGTTTCTTTGAGTGCTCTAGAAAATTAGCCTTAATTCTCATAGGAAGCGGCCCACTTCCACACTCAAATAGGTGCTTCTATCAAGAGTGTACTGTATCTAAACACCCCACTGATAACAGCTATAGTAAGCATTAAGAGCATTAGCTCATCCTCCAACCAATACAGTTGGTACTACAACATCATAGGGAGGGGTTTAGAATAAATCCAATGTAGTACCCCCACAGATCACTCCAATAACTTTGTTGTCCCATTGAACCTTGTCCATGGGATCTCCATTCGCAAGGTTGGGTTTCCGTTATAGATGATCTATTTTCTAATAGGCTTTAGCCCCATCCCCCTCGATGTTTTCTGAATTAGCTCTCTAGCCAATCCTTTGGTTAACGGGTCAGCAATATTATCACTTGACTTTACATAGTCAATAGCTATAACCCCATCCTTAAGCAGTTGACGCACAGTATTGTGCCTCCTACGGATATGTCTAGACTTTCCATTGTAGGATGAATTTTGAGCTCTCGAAATAGCTGCTTGACTGTCACAATGAACAGAAATAGCTGGAAGTGGTTTTGACCACAAAGGAACATCCATAAGGAAATTCCTTAACCATTCAGCCTCCTCACCTGCTTTATCTAAAGCTATGAATTCAGACTCCATAGTAGATCTCGCAATGCAGGTTTGCTTTGTGGATTTCCATGATACGGCACCTCCAGCCAAAGTGAAAACATATACACTCGTAGATTTGGTTTCATTCGTATCCGAAATCCAATTAGCATCACAATATCCCTCTAGTACAGCAGGGAATTTGGTATAATGTATTCCCCAATCTAGAGTGTATCTCAAATACCTCAGTACACGAATAAGAGCCTCCCAATGTTCACCATTAGGATTACTAGTATACCTGCTTAGTCTACTCACCGCATATGCAATATCAGGTCTTGTGCAGTTCATGAGATACATGAGACTACCAATCACTCTAGCATAATCTAACGCAGAAACACTAGGACCTGAGTGTTTTCTTAAATGTATACTTGCATCATAAGGTGTTTTAGCAGGAACACAATTATACTGACTAAATTTCTTAAGCACTTTCTCCACATAATGAGATTGGGTTAGAGTGATTCCTTCAGAATTTCTTAATATTTTAATTCCTAAAATAACATCAGCAAGACCCATATCTTTCATCTCGAAGTGCTTTTTCAGAAACTGTTTAGTCTTATTAATCACATCTAAACTAGTTCCCATAATCAGCATATCATCAACATATAAGCAAACAATCACACCACAATTATTTTCAAATTTGCTATATATACATTTATCAGCTTCATTTATAACATAACCACTAGATGTCAAAACATTATCAAATTTTTCATGCCATTGCTTAGGAGCTTGTTTAAGGCCATAAAGAGATTTTTTAAGTCTACATACTTTATCTTCTAGGCGTTCTACAACAAATCCCTCAGGTTGGTCCATGTAAATCTCCTCTTGTAAGTCTCCATTTAAAAACGCAGTTTTGACATCCATTTGATGAATAATAAGATCATATAAAGAAGCAATAGCAATTAATATCCTAATAGAGGTGATCCTAGTCACAGGTGAATAAGTATCAAAGAAGTCGACTCCTTCTTTTTGTCTATATCCTTTAGCTACAAGTCTTGATTTGAACTTATCAACTGAACCATCAGCCTTAAGTTTCTTCTTAAACAACCATTTGCATCCGATTGGCTTACATCCTTTAGGTAAATCTACCAGCTCCCAAGTGTTATTAGAAACAATAGAATCGTATTCACTATTTATGGCTTCCTTCCAAAAGATGGAATCTGGCGAAGCTATGGCTTCACCAAAAGTACTAGGATCATCCTCTACTAAGTAGGTCAAAAATTCAGGACCAAAAGATGTTGCAGTCCTTGGTCTTTTGCTTCTTCGAATTTCAGCTTCTTCTAATTCAAAGGGCTCCTCTCTTACTCTAGGAGTCACACTAATAGAACTACTAGGTCCTGCAGATTTTTCTTTAAAAGGAAATGGATTTTCAAAAAATTCAGCATCTCTGGTTTCAAAAATTGTGTTTTTATCAATAAGACTATTTTTTGAGTCAATGACTAAAAATCTGTAGGCTTTACTATGAAGAGCATAGCCAATAAATACACAATCTACAGTTTTAGGACCAAGCTTAGTTCTCTTAGGTGCTGGAATAGAAGCTTTAGCAAAACACCCCCACACTTTAAGATATTTATAAGAAGGTGCTCTACCCTTCCACATTTCATAAGGGGACTTATCATTTTTCTTACTAGGAATTCTATTAAGAATATAAGAAGCAGTAAGAAGAGCTTCCCCCCACATGTGAAAAGGCATTCCAGAAGAATTTAGCATTGAAATGACCATATCTTTAAGAGTTCGATTTTTCCGTTCAGCTATCCCGTTAGATTGGGGAGAGTAAGGGGGTGTAACTTCATGAATGATGCCATTATTAACACAAAATTTTTCAAAATCCCCAGTATATTCTCCTCCCCTATCAGATCTTAAGACTTTAATAGTTTTATCAAGCTGGTTTTCAACTTCAGTTTTATAGGAAATAAATTTAGTAAAACTTTCATCTTTGCTCTTAAGAAGATAAACATAACAATATCGGGAATAATCATCAATAAAAGTAATAAAATACTTATTTCCACCACGAGTAACATATCCTTTTAAATCACAAAGATCAGAATGTATTAAAATTAATAATGAAGTAGTTCTATCAACTTTAGGAAATGGTTTTCTAGCAAATTTAGATTCAACACATGTTTCACATTTAACGGTTGGATATTTTTCAGTCTTAGGGATATTTCCTAGACTCATCAATTTTTTAATAGAAGTCATATTAACATGTCCAAGTCTAGCATGCCATATATCATAAGAATCCACCAAGTAAACAGAAGAAGTAGATGCTTTATTATTAATCACAGAAACATTGAGTTTAAACGGACTCTCATCAGCATACCCTTTCCCAACGAAAGAACCACCTTTAGATAGTACAACTTTATCACTTTCGAATACAATCTTAAACCCCTTTTTAACTAGGATAAAACCAGACACCAGATTTTTCCTAATATCAGGCACGTAAAGAACATCCTTGATGAGAACCCGGGAGGGGGTCCTCGTCGTAGCTCGCGGAATAACGCTTGGAAAGTTCCGAATTCAGGTTGGAACGGACGGTAACACTACAACCCAAGCCTCACGACGTAAGAACCACGGGTATGTTAAACCCAAGACCCGTTACGATGCGGAAACAAGAACCGTAATGGATTGAACGCCACAAAAGATGCCCACGCCTTTGATAAGTTCGATTTGTTGAACACCACAAATATCCCACAATATTTGATAAGTTCGCAGTTTGTTCAATTCCAGAACAATGTTGAGAAAACACTCAATATAATTTCATTCATCAAAAATATTCTGTTTTTACATTGAATGGAAAAGCATATAAATAGGCAAAATAAAACCTAATCGCTAACTGACTCTGAATAGAATTCTAATTAGGCTAAAATACCTAAAATAACTAAAATACCAAAATAACCAAAATTATCAAAAATAATTAAAAACCAATAAAGGAAATACAAATCAACTGAAATACTAAAATCCCGAAAAATCTGATTTGCACCGCTTACGGCCGTAAAAGTCGGACTTACGGCCGTAAGTCCTTCTCTGATCAAAATGTCACCATATTAGTTACGGCCGTGAAGATTGATGTTACGGCCGTAAATCTCCTTCTGAACAAAAATACCAATTTTCATTTACGGCCGTGAGGAATGTGATGCGGCCGTGAAATCCATAAGTTACGGCCGTGAGAAACAATGTTACGGCCGTAACGCAACTTCTGCCCAATTTTCTGATTTTCTGATCCGTTGATGTGATTTGAATCTCGACTCGAGCCCAACACGAAACTTGTGCATTTTTCCATGTAGAATATTGTTGAATTGCCCGTATCTTGATTTCTCATTTTTGACGCCTTTTCCGGATCACATCATCCCCTCTTCCTTTAAGATGATTCGTCCCGAATCATAACATTTTTCTTGGCTTCTTTTCCGGATCACATCATCCCCTCTTCCTTTAAAATGATTCGTCCCGAATCATAAAGCTGTTCTTGGCTTGTTCACTTGGTTTAGCCTCGAACCTTCTTCGTACAAGCAATGTTTGATCTTTGACGTTCTCCGAACCTGCTTGACTTCTTGTTTTGGCTTGAATTATAGTTTTTCCTGTCAAGCCCACCCTGATTCGTACCATTCCCTCCTTCTTTAGGATGATTCGTCCCGAATCATGGTGTTGTTCTTGAAAAATCAAACTGTACCTCCTGGATCAAAAGGAAAATTGTGGACTACATGACATGAATTTAATAGAAGACAATCCTCCAATTGTTGAACACGAATGTATTGAAACACGAGGTTAATTTTCCAACGTGAATTTGACTCAGACTTCCATGTGTAATCAACCTGCAAAAAAGAGTCAAATAAAATAGGGAGGGAAATGTTAGTTTCATGAGATACAAGGTATGGATCCTTGTATTCATGATGAATTACTTCCAATTCATTTTTCCCAACAACAAAATTCCGCTCTTCAACTCCTTCCTTCTTTAAAATTTCTTGCTCAACCTCTTCTATCTTTTTACTCCCAAACTCAACCAATTCTTCTAACTCCACATTCTCACGCGCAACCTCCTCTTCCAAATTTTTGGACTCTATCACCTCTTCTAATTCTTCATGCCTAACTTCCAATTTTTCCTCATCAAATATTGGAGTTTGATCACCTAACTCCACCTTTTTATCCCCTACCACAAGATTCGGTGTCTCTTCAACTATTTCTAATTCATGTTTCAAGTCTCCCTCCTTTTCAACATTCATATCCTGAAACTCCAATTTTAAATCCCCTCCAATCTCACTTTCACCATGTTGTAATTTAGCTTCAGCCTCCCTTTCACTCTCCCTCTGTCTTAACTTAGCTTCTTTTCTAGCCTTCCGTTCATACATCATCCTTTCCTCATAAATTTCTGTTCGAATCTTCAAAAGCGCCCTCGCATTAATCTCTTCATCCCAATCAACTCCAATCCCAACCCTAGGTTTATGGATACGCCTATATTCCCTTTCACGTCGTTGAGCAAGTTCGGCACTATGCATATCTACCGAGTTCTTACCCTTCCCAAACTTCGTATCTAATCTCGCATCAAGTTTCGCTTCCAATTTTGCAAATAACTCCTCAATCCGTTTTTCCATCATAACAAGCAGAGAAGATTGATGGTTATCTTTCCTAGATGATGAATTTTCGTGAAATTTGGACATTGTGGAATGGAATGGAATAATAGTTTGACACAAGGACTAATAATGAATTTTAATTTTGACTTGGGAGGTAAGGAAAATCAATTAAGGAAATTCAAGAAAGTGGTTCTTGAATTTCGGAGTGACTTTTTTTTTTTTTTTTTGTGAATTATGATGAATTTTCGGAATTAATAAAAATAAAAAAAAATAATAATTTTTTTTTTTTTTTTTTTTTTTAATAAAATCCGAAAATTCGACACGAACGCAACAAAACAAACGGGACAGGATTTGGAAAACAATCGAATAAGAAAAACACTTTTGATTTTTTTAGGACGACTCTTATGGATCAAACTGGAAAAAAATTTACTGGCAATAAGAACAAGAAAAATTGAAAACAAAGACTCAAATAACAAAAATAGGATATGGATGATTTTTATGGGACTCGATGATAAACATAAAAATCAAACTGGATAGAAAAAACAAAACCTGAATTCAGAGTCCAGCTCTGATACCATATGATGAGAACCCGGGAGGGGGTCCTCGTCGTAGCTCGCGGAATAACGCTTGGAAAGTTCCGAATTCAGGTTGGAACGGACGGTAACACTACAACCCAAGCCTCACGACGTAAGAACCACGGGTATGTTAAACCCAAGACCCGTTACGATGCGGAAACAAGAACCGTAATGGATTGAACGCCACAAAAGATGCCCACGCCTTTGATAAGTTCGATTTGTTGAACACCACAAATATCCCACAATATTTGATAAGTTCGCAGTTTGTTCAATTCCAGAACAATGTTGAGAAAACACTCAATATAATTTCATTCATCAAAAATATTCTGTTTTTACATTGAATGGAAAAGCATATAAATAGGCAAAATAAAACCTAATCGCTAACTGACTCTGAATAGAATTCTAATTAGGCTAAAATACCTAAAATAACTAAAATACCAAAATAACCAAAATTATCAAAAATAATTAAAAACCAATAAAGGAAATACAAATCAACTGAAATACTAAAATCCCGAAAAATCTGATTTGCACCGCTTACGGCCGTAAAAGTCGGACTTACGGCCGTAAGTCCTTCTCTGATCAAAATGTCACCATATTAGTTACGGCCGTGAAGATTGATGTTACGGCCGTAAATCTCCTTCTGAACAAAAATACCAATTTTCATTTACGGCCGTGAGGAATGTGATGCGGCCGTGAAATCCATAAGTTACGGCCGTGAGAAACAATGTTACGGCCGTAACGCAACTTCTGCCCAATTTTCTGATTTTCTGATCCGTTGATGTGATTTGAATCTCGACTCGAGCCCAACACGAAACTTGTGCATTTTTCCATGTAGAATATTGTTGAATTGCCCGTATCTTGATTTCTCATTTTTGACGCCTTTTCCGGATCACATCATCCCCTCTTCCTTTAAGATGATTCGTCCCGAATCATAACATTTTTCTTGGCTTCTTTTCCGGATCACATCAATCCTTCAAACTAAGTATGTTTCCAGAAGTAAATCTAAGCGTCACAGTTCCTTTTCCCTCGACTTTGGAGGAGGAAGCATTTCCCATGAACAGACATTCTCCATCACTAACAGGAGTGAATGAAGAAAATGCACCTCTCATGCAGCAAATATGCTTAGTAGCTCCAGAATCTACCCACCAGTCTGTCATGTTGCTTATTAGATTAACTTCTGCCACCATAGCAGAGAAGTTTCCATCCTCTACTACATGCGTCTGATTCTTCAAAGCTTTTCCTTTCCTATTTCTGCAATCTTTTGCATAGTGACCTATTTTACCACACACAAAACAATCACCAACAGTTTTATTTTTAAATTGGGGTTTAGTTTCCCGATGAGTTTCTTTCCCTTGTTTTTGTCTCTAAAGTTCTAAGTCTTCGAAGAATTTCCAACAAAATTCTTACCACTAGAATTTCCCTCAATAAGATTAGCTTTGACACCCATATCTGGTTTCTCTTTACGTTCTGCCATCCTATTGTCTTCCTCAATCCTAATCCGGACAATCAGATCCTCTAATGTCATTTCTTTTCTCTTATGCTTTAAACTATTTTTATACTCTTTCCAAGCAGGTGGTAATTTTTCAATAATAGCAGATACCTGAAAACCTTCACAAATTTTATATCCCTCAGCAAGAATCTCCTAAATGATAATCTGTAATTCTTCAACTTGACTAACAACAGTTTTAATATCATCCATTTTAAACTCAAGAAATTTCCCGACAACAAATTTCTTAGTTCCAGCATCTTCAGTAGCATACTTTTTGTCTAATGAATCCCATAATTCTTTAGCAGATTTACACGAACAATAAACATCATACAAATCTAATGACAAACAATTCAAGATATAATTTCTGCACATATAATCTTTATGTTCCCAAGCAGTTAGGACTTCAGTTTCTTCATTGGTAGGATTATCTTGAATTGCAGCAACATGTTTTTCAGATTTAATAGCATCAACCACTTTAAGAGTTGTCAAATAAAATCGTAATTTCATTTGCCATCTCTTAAAATTTTTCCCATCAAATAAATCAGGCTTTTCAGAATATTTAGGCAGATGAACATCTACTGCAGCCATTGCAACTTAATTATAGCAACAATTTCACTTTAGTTTGTTAGAAAAACTAATTGCAGGTACTGTTATTTAGAACAATAGTATTTCAGAAAAGAAAAAACTTATCGATCGAGACTCGTGACAGCACGATGTCCTAAAGTGAAATTGCCCGCTGTAATCTGCTGCGACCTCTTTGGACAATCACTCCCAGGATACAACGATCGAATCACTATGTACAGCAATCACAAGTGATTTCAGAACTCTCCAGGTTACTCCAGAATAGCTTATAGAAAAATATATGAACAAGAAAAAGAAGAAATAACTAGAATATGTTTGTCTTTGTTCTGAAATAAGTAACTTGAATTTATAGAAAAAAAAAATATATGCATAACTTCCACAAGGATTAATGGAGAGAAACTGAAACTTTATGACTTTCATTATTCCATAAGAAACTGCCTCAACATGTAAATTCCACATTTTCCACCACTTGGGCACTTTACTTAATTTATTTATTTCTTTCAATTAATATATATAATATATATAACAACATTTACTTACTTGAATACCCCATTTTGTATTGAACTCAGTGGCAGTAGCTTTATGAAATCAATTAATGGTTGTATCATGTATGTCTGCTGGTATTGATTTTTTTTATTTTATTTTCCATTCACACGATTTTAAATTTATTAAATTTATGATTTCTTCTAGGTTATCAATCACCTAATCCCAATGAAGTGAACGAAGCATTGGAGGATGATGAAATTGTGAAAGCAAATGAGGTAGATATGGAAAATTCCGTTGGAGTGAATAAAGTATGTAAAACCATGGTTAGTCGAATTGAGCCTACGGTTGGGATGAAGCTTACGAGCTTTGAGGAGGATTTTGATTTTTACAAGACCTACGATTTTAGTATGGTCTTTCAATTCAGGAAGAGAACTTTAAAAAAGAACGATGACAGGGTACTGAGATATGGAGTGTTTGTATGTGGCCGAGAAGAAAAGAGAAGTAACTCTACAGCTAATTATTTGAAGCCTCACTCGACTATGCAAACAGGTACTGAGATATAGAGTGTTACCAATGTCTGTCTACAACAAAATCATAGGGCAAGTCCATCAAAATCTAGGTTGTTTCGGTGTAATCGACAATTGAATGAACACGCGAAAAGGAAACTTGAAGTAAACGATATAACAGGAATTCCATTACATAAAAGTTTCCACTTAGTTGTTGTTGAAGTGGGTGGATATGAGTAGCTCAAATTTGTTGAGAAGGACTGTAGAAACTACATAGAGAAGGTTGGACGTCTGAGGCTAGGGGATGGAGATGCAACTGCAATACAAATGAAGTTTTCAAAAAAGCAAGCACAATGTTCGGGGTTCTTCTTTAGTGTGGATTTGGATGACAAGTCTAGATTGCAAAATGTATTCTGAGCTGATAATAGGTGCAGACAAGCTTACAAGGAACTGAATGATGTTGTAACATTTGATACCACATAACTGACAAACAGGTATGACATGCCTTTTGCACCATTTGTCGGTGTGAACCATCACGGGTAATCAACCCTTTTTGGATGTTGTTTACTTTCAAATGAGAATACTAAGACTTTTATATGGTTATTTAGAACCTGGCTTGAGTGTATGGAAGGTGAGGCTCCTAATTGAATAATTATTGTTCAGGATAGGGCAATGCAAAATGCAATTGAATTTGTATTCCCGAAAACGAAACATAAATGGTGTTTTTGGCACATTCTGAAGAAGTTCCCTGAAAATTTTGGATGCCATGAGTAAAAAAGATCCATACTTTCCTCCATACATGATGTAATAAACGAATTAAAAAGTTGTGAAGAGTTCGAACATGGCTGGGCTTAAATGATTGATAGGTATAGCCTATACAACAATGATTGGTTGTCTGGTCTATATAGAGAAAAATGTCGTTGGGTTCTATGTTTTTTTAAAACAACTTTCTGGGCAGGAATGTCAACAACAAAGCGCAATGAGAGCATGCATGCTTTCTTTGACGGGTATTTCCACTCAAAAATCTCTCTGAAACAATTTGTAGAACAATATGAGCAGGCGTTAAGGTCTAAAGTTGAAAAGGAGTTCCAATCAGACCTCAGGTCATATTCACAAATGGTGCATTGTGCAACAAAGTTTGCTATGGAGAAACAATTTCGGATGTGTACACACTCTCCAAATTTAGAGAATTTCAAGAGGAATTAACTGGAAAAATGTATTGTGATATAATCCATACCGAATATAGAAGTCAATCAACTATGTATGAGGTTCGAGAAGAAATGTTTCTAGACAAATTGGAAAAGACGAAGACTTTTACTGTTGTTACATACATACCAAGCTAAGGTGGAATATAGAGCGCATTGGTCAAAGAGTCAATGGTCAACACTGCTCATAATTGACAAAGCGAACTGCGACTAAATTTGAGACGATGTAAACTTATATAACATTCGAACTGCTCTGAAAGTCAATGAGTCTTAAACAGGTACTACAAACTGAGGTGAAATACAAATCATAAAGAATTACCATGGTGAATAAAGGAAGGTGAACGAACCAAATTAAATAACCGAGGTGGCTATCCAATAATAACCGGGATGAATTATATGACCGAGGTGAAAGATACGGGCAAACTGATCCTACATGCTCGAGGTGAGTTCATTGAGGTGACCTGAAAGAGTCGAACCGATGTAAAAGTGCAGGTTCTGAGAAAAAGTCTAATCAGCCGAATTATGTGTCAGTAATCATTATTACCTTGAATGTGTCGGCGTAATCATATGGTAATAGTCAATCAGAAATGTCAATCACCTTGGTCAATCTAGTCCTAACAACAAGATGTATTGTAATAATTGTGTCTACACCTCCTATGATATTATAAATAAATGCTCATTTAAGGGCAATTAATACAAGAAATTCTCCATACTTTTGTCATTTTAATAAAGACTTTCGATTTGGCCTTCAAATAAGCATCTAACTGAACTTGGACCATTTCCTTTTAATTTCAATTCGTTCTTGATCTGATTATCCAATCATATTTAATGTTCTCTTGATATCTTTTTGATATTTCCTTAAACAAAGGACCTGGATACTTAACCAAAACTTCAACAAAAAAGTATAAACACATAAAAAGTCAAAGTCACAACTCACATTCTTGTTGACTAGCTTCCACTTGGAAAGCAACAAATTGGCACTAGAGGGGGGGGGGGACCCGTGTCCTTGTGTTCAATAACCACATTTCCACCTCATACAAGATGAGTCATCGACATAGTTCTTGGAGTCAAGTAAGGCACCACAGCTGTACATCACATTGAAACCCTCATGGACTCAGGATGGCTGGCACTTCACAACCACCATGTTATCCAAATATGGAATTGATTCTAAACATGTTGGATCAAATGCAGAGAGAAATGGAAGATATGCGCAGGAATTAGAACTTTGATCAATGATGGGAGGATGATGAAGTGCAGTCCCAGCCTCAACAAACTTAAAATATTTCCCGTCATGATCATCACAGAACTGAATATTCAGATCAGACTAGGAATGAAATGGGAGATAGTACACCTCAATCTCATGGTTATCGATCCCCAATTTATTAGAGACAACCAGAGGTTAGTGTGTCAATAGACTTAGGACATGTTTAGAGGTACGAAACAGAGAAGGTAGTGAAAAATATATGAGGAAGGTCAATGGAAATGGGGACAGGTCGCAAATCCAAAATGAAGGCCCAGTGGATTGTCCCACGAGTAGCTCATCTGTTCCGATGGAACAACCTACAACTCCTCCCTCAAGCAAACCAGACCTAAAAAAAGTTGAACAATTGAAAAAAAGAATGACAGAAATGGAGGCAAAACTAGATGATCTTGGTTCTTCATAACTGACTTCATAAAGGATATCTCCATTTACAGAAAGGGGCCATTGGAGACTACCAGAAAGAGGAAGATATGTATTTACAAGTTTTCCTACTTTTTGTGGTGGAATCTCGTCAAACACGCGGAAACAACACAATTAAAACATAAGAAAAATCTAGATCAGATTTAAACACAAAAATAAACAAGAATTAAAATACTGGAAAGATAAAATTGACGATAGGACCTTGACCCAAAATTCACGATGCTAGAAATTGACGATGCGAAATCGAGATCCAAGGTTTTCGAAACACCACAAGGACTTGTCAATTTCCTTGATAAGATTCTAATTGGAAACGCCACAAATATTCTCACGAATATTCGATAAGTTCAACGCCACAAATATTTCGCAATATTTGATAAGTTGGATTTGTTCTCGAAGAACACAAAAGGGACTCATCAACCTTTCAATTGGAGAAAACTCTCTCAACTTAAATTCAATAATCTCAAAACTAATCTGTCTTTTACAATCATGGAAAGGAATATAAATAAGAAAATAACCTAGTCACTGATTGACTCAAAATAGAATTCTAATTAGACTAAAATTCTAAAATAGGCAAACAATTAATTAAAAACGGAAATTGAATCAAAAATCGCGAAAATCCGGAAAATTAGATTTACGACCGTGATGAACTCATTTTGGTCGGCTTTTCAAACTCCTCCTGCTTTTCTGGGCTCGATGATCATGTTTATGCCTCATGCTTGCTTTCAACCTTTTGGGCTGCCCATTTTTCTCCTTCAACTTTCTCGGCTTTTTGGGCTGCTCATTTGTGCCAACAAGTTTTTTTCGTGTTTTAAGCTCATGGTTTGACTCCGGTACCTGTAAAACAGATTTTAAAGAACTGGGGAGGGGTGTGTTAGCGTGAGTAAGTGCAAATAGAGTCATTTTGTGGTAGACTCTCTTTTCTTTTGTTTTTTGCACTCAGTCTCTCCTTTTTCTGAGGTTTGAACCTCAACCATCTTTTCTTTATTTTTCACTCCCTCTCCTTTTTCTGAGGTCGTGGCCTCAATTGGTCTTTCAGGGCTTCAGTTGGAGATGGTGGCATCATGTAGCACAGCCCTTTCATATTGCCAAGGCCTACCCAACAATATGTGACTAATTTGCATAGGCACCACGTCACAAATTACCTCATCAGTATATCCACCAAAAGAAAAAGTCACCAAGGCCTGTCTCTTCACCTTAACTTCCCCCGACTCAGTCAACCTTTGTAATTTATAAGGTGTTGGATGTTTCATTAAAGGTATGCCTAATTTTTCCACCAACATTGTACAATTACATTAGTACAACTTCCCCCGTCAATCACCATACCACACACTTTATCATTCACGATGCATCTAGTGCGAAAAATATTATCCTTCTGCCCTTCCACATTATCCAAAACATTCACCTTACACCTAACGCTAAGAGCATGCCTACCAATAATGGACTCATCCACCTCAACACTTTTCGCCCTTTCACTATCACACATAACCTTTTTACGTGGACAATCAAGTGCAATGTGACCCCGTTCCAAATATTTAAAGCACTTAACATTTTTATCCTTAAGATGCTTGGAATCAGAATTATTTTTACCTTTGGTTGTCGGTTCCTCCCTCCTTTTGTGAACATGATCACTACTCTCCCATTTTGATGTCTCTTTTTCGCTTCAATGACATTTCATCCATCTCATCTCCGTATCTAGCATGACATTCACGCCTACTACTCCTCCTAGCCATAGAGTCCGCCCGCGATTGCACCTTTTTCAATTGGGCAATCATCGCATCTCTTTTATCCATCCCAGCCATTACCTTCTTAAATTTTGCCTGCATCTCTGCCAATAATTCAACACCCTGCTCCAATATCCTATCCCCTCTTTCTGGCCGTTTGTTGTCACCCATTGATGAAGATCTCTCCCCGCGAGACATGATTTATAATAAGAAGAAGAAATAAAATTCCTCACAAATCTTTATCACTCGTGTATCACTCTTTTTCCTTCTCGAGAACTCCGATAATCAATCCAAGAACTCTTTATCAAGGGTAGATAAACAAGACACGAATAGAACAAATTGAAGAATTGAGGAAATTTGGATATGGAAAAAAAAAATGAAATTTTCGATTTTTTTTTTAATCTCCTGCCAGAGAATGGGACTACGAGTATGGTAGAAAAAAGGAACTGGATTTGGATGAAAAACGAACAAGAAAAACACTTTTGAATTTTTGGGACTGACTCTTATGGATCAAATTGAAAAAATTTATAACCGGCACGAAGAACAAGAAAATCAAGATAAACAATAAATTATCAAGAATACCAAGAACTGAATCTAGATCCAAGCTCTGATACCAGATGATGAGATCCCAATCGGGGAATCTCGTCAAACACGCTGAAACAACACAATTAAAACCTAGGAAAAATCTAGATCAGATTTAAACACAAAAATAAACAAGAATTAAAATACTGGAATGATAAAATTGACGATATGACCTTGACCCAAGATTCACGATGCAAGAAATTGACGATGCGAAATCAAGATTCAAGGTTTTTGAAACACCACAAGGACTTGTCAATTTCCTTGATAAGATTCTAATTGGAAATGCCACAAATATTCTCACGAATATTCGATAAGTTCAACGCCACAAATATTTCGCAATATTTGATAAGTTGGATTTGTTCTCGAAGAACACAAAAGGGACTCCTCAACCTTTCAATTGGAGAAAACTCTCTCAACTTAAATTCAATAATCTCAAAACTAATCTGTCTTTTACAATCATGGAAAGGAATATAAATAAGAAAATAACCTAGTCACTGATTGACTCAAAATAGAATTCTAATTAGACTAAAATTCTAAAATAGGCAAACAATTAATTAAAAACGGAAATTGAATAAAAAAACGCGAAAATCCGGAAAATTAGATTTACGGCCGTGATGAACTCATTTACGGCCGTAAATGACTTCCTGCTTAAGACTTACGGCCGTGAGGATTATTCTTTACGGCCGTAATGAAGCTTCTGGTCATCAAACTTTGCTCCTTTGGTTCGGCTCGATCCATTCACCCTCTCGGCTCGACTCCAACATGAAACTTGCTCCGTTTTACATGTAGATCACTGTCATATTGCCGATGGCTCGACTTCGCCCTTTGATACCTGGTCCGGATCATATCATTGAGCCTTCATTTGGTCTGCAGGGTACTTCAAAGGCAAACAAAATGAGACATCGACCCAAAGTAACATAGAAGACTGTCAATCAATCATCCAACCATCACAACCACCACAATGTTCAATTTTAACTCCAATGACATGTTTAGGACCTGTGCTAGATTTTAATTGTAGCATAGATGAGTGCACTGGCTTTAGTGGATTTCAATTATGAAAATTGAATTTTGTTTTGTTAAGGTGTAGGAAGCTTGTGATTTGTACGGTGAATTATTTTGCATGAAGCAGTGGTGCTTAAGAATTTGGTGGAGTAATGTGTATTCCTTTTGCATGAATTGATTACTTAACATTTTTCTAGAGTAAAATATAAATTTCTTCTGTCTAATTTTCAATAGAATTACTGGTTTTGCAGCACCGGTTTGAGGGGGACTGGTTTGAATGCACTTGTAGGGAATTCTGGAGTATTATGTATTTACTCATTTATATATGTCCATCATGGGATGATAAGCTTTCATTTGAAAACAATTATTTGTGAACACAAATCACACAAAGTGATGTTCATTTGGGCTTCAAAGACTGAATTTTAATTTCAGAGGCATGAATCAAGTCCAAAACACGAACTGGTGCCACTTCATGATTGACATAGTGTTGCCAATTCATTTATACATAGTTCATGCCTCTGAAATTTTGTTCTTTACTAATTGACAAGTGAATTGATCAATGAAGTAGCAATAAAACTTGTAAACAATCTCGAAATCCATAACATGTTGTATTCATGAAAGTTCAAACATAAATGACACAACTGAATTTTAGTGAATCTTGGATAAGGTAATAGCTTCTACACAACAAAACTAAAAATTACTCAAAGTCAGATAGGCAATTAGCTACTTTCCAAACAGAATTATCTCGTTTCTCAATCATAGATGCACCTTCTCTTTCCCCTTGTCATCCCCATTTTTTTTATCCTTCCGTATAGTGAAGTTCAATGATATCTCCATGTTATCTTCATCTACTATTCGAGAACACTTTTTAAGCATCTGCGACAGCTTTTGGATTTCATCTTTAGCCACACTTTCAACCAAGGAATTATTACTTGATTGGCCTCTGTCCCACTCGAAGAATCCGCAATTCTTACTGCAGTTGAAGAACAAATTTCCTTTGGAATTTTCGACTTTAACCACCTAAAGCCATCTCACGTAGAGCTCTCCACACCATGAGCATGTCATCTTATTAGGACAATGACGTGCCCAATGCCCCGGTAACCTACAAGAATGGTAAACTTCATCATTACCACCTCCATTGTTGTTCCTACTGTTCGGATAGGTAAAGACATGAATTAGATTATTGGCCAAGAAAAATCAATTCAACCAAACATACAACCACATTAAAACTATAATAAACATGGATTAGTTTAATTGCTTAAATGACGTGTGCCCTAATCATTAAATATGATTTAATTCTATTTAGTTAGAAGGCCCATCAAAAGACTTGGATTTTCAAAAAATCGAATAGCTTACACTGAAATACAGATTCGTCGGCAAGGTGGACGGTCGGAATCAGTTTGACTCCCCTCTTTTCTACAGTCGCTTGCATGGGAATGTGTCTGGTTATCTATTGGAACCAACAACACACAAGAGCTTCTCAACGGCCAGAAGTTGTGGGGAGATAAGAGATCAGATTATTTAGAGCTTCGTGTGAGTCTGGGTTGAAACGGGTTTGGAGAGGGTAGATTTCATATGGTGAGGATGAGTAAAGTGTGAGTTGCTTAAAGGGTATTTTGGTAGTATCTGGGTGGGTTGTAAAAGAAAAAAGGTGTAGCCCACACCCTGAGGGCCCGAACCGACCACGCCCAAGGCCATTGGTTCGGGATGGTAAATCCAGGTTATGCCTCCAAGTAGCCAGGGTGGAAGGGCTTATGGTAAGCATGAGCAAATCTCAATAACTCCCGCTTGCCACAAGGTCAATTCCACCTTGCGGGGAATCGAACCAAGCACACAGCTGCGCTGAGCACTTACCACCCATCCCCTTTGCCACTTGGAGATGTGCCCTGGGGGCTGGGTGGGTTGTAAAAGAAATTGTGGGAAAAGGTTGTGAAAGTAGCATTATTCAATCCACAATCCGTCAGTCCCATCACCCCCCCCCCACCTTGCCCCACTTCCACCACTCACCCCACCCCACCATACCCTACCCTACCCTACCCAGTTACAATTGGTTACATATACAAATTTAATTGCACCCCCACCCCCAACCCCACCACACAAAGTCATAGTTGGTCACACAAAATCACAGTTCAACACAATTACAAACTTATCGCAAACTCCAGCTCGCTCCCACCCCACTCACCCGCCCCCACTTGCGAAGTCACAGTTGGCCACACAAAGTCACATTTCAGTCACAATTACAAATTTAATCGCAAAAACCCACCCACCAAATAAAAGTCGCAATTGATCATACAAAGTTACAGTTTGGTCACAATAACAAATTTAGTGCAAAATTCACCCCAACCAACCCATCGGAAAACTCACAGTTGGTCACACAGTCACATTTCAGTCACAATCACAAATCTGGTCTCAAATTTTAATGCAACCTCACCATACCCATTCCACCCATCAGCAAAGTCACAGTTGGTCACACAAAGTCTCATTTGAGTGACAATTAAAAATTTAGTTACAATGTCACAGTTCGGTCACACGAGGTTACAGTTCTTCGCGCGATCGCTCCTCCTATGCCTGCGCGATCACGTGGCTGCTCTATCTGCATCAATTTTTGCCCCTTTGAAACAACCTGATCCGGTTCAATTCTTGACTCGTGCCCAACACAAAATTTGCTCCTTTTCCCATGTAGATTATTATAGAATCGCCCATAGCCTGATTTCTCCTTTGATCTCCTACCTTGGATCACATCATTCTCTCTCTCTTCAAAAGGATTCGACCTTGAATCTCAAATTTGTCCAATCCTTTGATACCAATGCTTATGCCTTGTGCTTTCTTTCAACCATTTCGGCCTTTTGGGCTGCTTCTTTGTGCCAATGAATTTTTTCCTTGTTTTAGGATCAAGGTTTGATTTAGACACCTGCAAAAACAGATTTAATAGCACTGGGGAGGGATGTGTTAGCATGGCGAAGTGTAAATAAACTCATTTTTATGGTGGAATCTCTTTTCTTTTTCGCCCTACACTCATTCTCTTTATTTTCTGTGGTTTGGACCATAAATCTCTTTTTTTCAGATTTCTCTCCCTCTCCTTTTTCTGAGGTCGTAGCCTCAACTCTCCCATTTTTTTTTCTCAAACTCTCTTTTTACTTTCAATTCATCTCCATGGGCTTCCATTGGTGATAAATGAACAAGAGTGAACTTTCTTCCACCTTTAACAAAGCTATATCTATTTTTAAGCCCATCATGAAGCACTGCCCTATCATGTTGTCATGGCCTCCCCAACATTAAATGTCCAATATGCATGGGAACTACATCACGAACAACTTCATCTGTATACCCACCAATCGAAAAATTTATCATAACCTACTTGTTCACCTTAATTTCACCAGATTCAATCAACCGCTGCAATTTATAAGGATTAGAATGTTTGATCAAAGACAAACCCAATCTTTCCACTAAGGTAGTACTAGCCACGTTGGTGAAACTTCCTCCATCAATCACCATACTACAAACCTTATCTCCTACAAAGCACCTAGTGCGAAAAATGGTATCTCTTTGCTCACCCATATCGTTCACCTTACACTTAGTGCTACGAGATCATCCATTAGAAAGTGATTCACCTAAAACATCTCTAAATTTATCATTATCACAAAAAAATTTCAAGTTAGGCACCCTTTCAACTTTGTCTCCGGAAACAACTTTCACATCATGCCTATCCTTTTTTATGTAGGCATTGAAGTGCAATGTGACCCAAATCCAAACATTTAAAACATTTAGTATTTATATCCTTAGGAGGTTTGGACTCGGAATTATATTTACCTTTTGGGGTTGGTTCTCCCTCCTTCTTGAAACATGATCACTACTCTCCCGTTTGGATGTTTCTTTTCGCTTCAATGGACTTTCATCAACACCATCTCCACCCCTAGTATTGGATTCACACCTTTTATCCCTCCTAGTTCTCAAATCCGCGTGAGATTACTCCTTTCGCCATCGTGCTTTTCTTCCATCCATCCTAGCCAGGAATTTATCAAATTGGGCCTTCATGGCTTCAATCATTTTAATTTTATGTTCGGCACTTCTTGATCAAGATGATGAAGACTTTTCCCTAAAGACATGGTTAATAGCAAAAAAAAGAGATAAAATTTGTCACTCGTGTATCACTCTTATCACTTCAAATTTGACCCAATAACTAATCAATTATCAACAATCAAAGAATTTATGGAAGACACAAAATAATAGAAAAAAATTGAGAAATTTTTGAAGTTTGGGATTTTTCTGGAAATTTTCTAATTTTCAAAAAAAAAAATTTGGAATTCGAAATTCAACTACGAGTGCAGCGAAACAAACGGAATTGGATTTGGATAAGAATTGATTAAAATAAACAAGTTTGAATTTTTATGAGATTTTTAAATGGATCAAACCAAGGAAAACTATGAAGAAAACAAGAAGAACACGAAAATCAAGATAAGCCAAGAATCTGAAATAGATTCAGGCTCGGATACCAGATGACGCGATCCCAATCGCGAGCACGACGAAAATGCGGAATAACACTAACAATAACCTAATAAAGATCTAAATAAGATTAAACACAAGAAATAATCAACAGAAATAATGATAGATTTGACGGTGAAACCTTGACCCAATATTCACGACGCGAAAACGGTACGGAATATGAACCAAGATTGGTGAACGCTACAAGGGTTGTCAATTCTTTGATAAGTTCATTGGGTGAACGCTACAAAGATTCAACCTTTGATAAGTTCAAGAAAAAGAGACTCTTCAACCTTTTCAAGAGAAAATTCTCTTACAATTAATTCAATAATCAACCAAAACTGTCTTTACAATGAATGATAATGATAATGATAATATAAAGAGAAATTGACCTAAAACTTGGTTTAGCCACTAATGGGCCCTAAACTATGGAAATAATAATTAAAAATGGAATTAAATAAAAAAAGTCGCGAAAATCTGGTCTCGGGTTATCTGCGCGATACCATGGTTGGAACCTAGGAGATTGGGTGGTTTATCGCTGTAGCTTCTGCCTTATTTTTGAAGTCTTCATGTGATCGCTCCTCCTGTAGCCTGCACGATCGTGTGGCAGCTCTGTCTGCATCAGTTTTCACCCCTTTGAAATAATTTGATCCGGTTCAATTCTTGACTCGTGTCCAACACGAGATTTGCTCCTTTTCCCATGTAGATTATTATGGAATTGCCCGTAGCCTGATTTCTTCTTTGATCTCCTACCTTGGATCACATCACATATAGTTATATTTAACACAATCGTATGTCACATCACATCCTCTTCCAATAGTCACACAAAATCACAGTTGGTCACAATATCTAATATAATGGCTACATTCATCCATAATTTGTTACATATTATTTATTTATCGATTACAACTAACGCATTTATATGGTCACAATTATTCAATATTTCTGTCACAATTACCCAATAATTAATCACAATCATCCATAAATGGTCACAAATTATTTATTTATTGATCACAATTTACTCGTTTTCTTAGTCACATCCCGCATTTACCGCTTTTCTCTCAAGATTGGTTGAAATAATGAAATACATTATTCTGATTGCAAGCCCCCTGCAGTGGTCGTAGGATTACCTTCTTCTCCAATCCTTCTTTTAGCATTATGATATCGATTTACCAGACTATGCTGACGACTTTACTGTAACGCTTTATGCAGAATTGATGAAGGTGATGAGATGAAATAGTTGAGATGCAACCATTTGTACCACAGAATTTTCTTGGATAGGTGGTAGGTTACGGCAGTAGAATGTCCCCTCAGCTGAAAAAACCTAAAACAACAAGCACCCCACCCCACACTACCCCCCCACCCCACCAGTACCCCAACCCCCACCTTCCAACACTAATCACCTACACTAACATTTCCCCCCCTCTCGCGCCCGCCATCGTTGACCACCACCATGTCATGGTATCGATTCACGATCCTCCATAGGCTCACACCCCTTCTGCACCTCAATTCGCCTTCCACACCTCAATCCACTCTTATTCTAGAATATTCCTAATTACTCTATAAATAACATCACATTAAATATAGGGAATCATTTTTGGAAGAATATGACACATAACAGACTCCCTCCCATTTCTTCTCTATCACGTTCTCTATCCCTTTCTCTCTCGGTTACTCCTTTTTCCTCTTCTTCTCTATATCTGCTTCTTTTCTGAATCTATTTCTGTTCTTCCTCCATCTCTTTCTTTGTGTCTCCATCCCTACTGCATTTAAATTATGTTGAAATCTTTTATTTACTACAATTGTAATTCCCTACAATTTATGTCTCTGCAACTTTATGTTTTTGCTGCAATTTATTCCTGCATTGTAATGGTTTCAATCAATATATGAAATAGAAGGAGTTCTCCATTATAGTCTATTGAGTATTTTCAATTATTCCATTACCTTATATCATTGTCTCTTTAGCTTGTATTTCTGTTTTGGTTGAAGCACATCAGCTCCAACCATGACAAATGGTATCAAAGCAGGCTCGAGGTCTGGAAATATGGGAAAACTCAAAGCCAATTTGCAGAACCTAGAAACTAAACTCAATGATCTCTTAAACACACCCAGAAAGAAAGACGTGGGAGGAAATCATGGATGAGGTAAGAGAAAACATGAAGTTGATAAAGAAGAGCCATAAGCATGATGATTTGAGATTTAAATCCATGGAGGAAACCATTATAGAACCAAAGAAGATCGTGATTTGGTTTGTGAATAAAGAATAGAAACGGTTGAAAGACTACACTGTTGAGTTAAATGAATGTGTTGTGAAAGGAGGGAAGAAGAAACCAGAAATTACACAATACGATAGAGAGAATCCTGGAGAAAAATAAGCCAAAGGGGAAACAAAAAATGAGCAAGAGGATCAATCTAGAGTGATTATGGGAAAGGAGAAAGGATCTAAGAACATAGTCACACCAAGCATTTTTCCTACCGATCCTCGATTGGCTTCAACTACGGTGACGCCTTCTCCACTTGAACAAGCTTCGAATTCTGAGTTTCTGGGAGCTCTGAGTGTGATGCTACCAATAGTTGGAGACATACACGACATTATTCCGACGCTAAAGCTGAAGAAAAATAAACCCAGGGGGATTGAATCAACTGAAACTGAAATGAGGAAGGAAACGTCTGCTAATCTTGCTACTACTGTGTTTGGGGAGATCTGGAAGTTGAAGCCCTTATTCCCGCAGAAAAAGTTGATGTGGAAACAAAGGATAGAAGCAGCTCGAAAATCTGATTGCTGTCGCCGATTTGAGTCACTTGGAATGGTGAAGACGAGGCTTAATTTTGGAGTAGCTCTTGGGCCTAATGGCTTCCATGTCGAAGTCAAATGGAATGATTTGGGCCTAATTTTGAAAGCAGCCCAAGTAAAGGATGAAGACAATTTTAAACAAGCCCAAGTGAAAATAAATCCATTTTTCTTCATTGATTCAAATCCTTTTAAGTGTCAAAGCCCAACCCTCCAACTATCACTTTCCCTGCAACTATCACCATTTGTAATGTTATCAACTTCCTCTCCATTTGTAAATTGGGATGACACCCTCCAACTATCACTCTTTCTTCGACCTCCACGATAATCTCCGAACTATATTAATCACTTGAACCTTGAGGACAAGATTCATTTGAGGAAGGTGGATGTCATGGTATCAATTCACAGTCCTCTATAGGCTCACACCCCTGCTGCACCTTAATTTACATGCCACACCTCAATCCACTCTTATTCTAGAATATTCCTAATTCTCTATTAATAACAGCACATTCCATATAGGGAATCAGTTTTGGAAGAATATGACACATAACAGACTCCCTCCCCTTTCTTCTATGTCATGTTCTCTATCCCTTTCTCTCTCGGTTACTCTCTTTTCCTCTTCTTCTACATTTCTGCTCCTCTTCATCCTCTTCTTCTCTATATTTGCTTCTTTTCGCAATTTTTTTTTTCTTCCTCCATCTCTTTCTCTGCATCTCCATCCCTGCTACATTTAATTTCTGTTGAAATCTTTTATATACTGCAATTGTAATTCCTTGCATTTTATGTTTCTGCTGCCATTTATTCCTGCATTGTAATGGTTTCAATCAATATATGAAATAGAAGGAGTTCTCAATTACAGTCTATTGAGTATTTTCAATTATTCCATTACCTTATATCGTTGTCTCTTTAGCTTGTACTTCGGGTTGTGGTGGAAGCACATCATCAAACATGCTCCAACCACCACCACAACCATCATCACATTTACTCACCTTCATATTCACCACCACCACCACCACAACCACATTACACTCACAAGCACAACATAAAAACAACAACCACAGTAAACACAGCCACCACCCGCCCCCAATCAACATTTCCAGCCAGCAAAACACAAAACCAGTAGTCGTGCCGCTACTGTTGTCGAGCGCGGAGCATAGAATTAGCGCCCAACTGGTGTCGCACATGCTCATCGCGATTCTTCCTGCTGCTGCCACGCACACCTCCATGTCGCTATCACTGCCTCCCTAAGGGTCACGCTACCGCCACCATGCTCAGCTCTAGTTGCCACCATCTCCATGTTGTCGGAGCTTGAAAAGGTTAGAATGGGTAGAGAGATGGTATAGAGAGAGGGGTAGAATTTTTTTTGAAATTCAAGAGAGTTAAAAAAATTATTTAGGGTTTGAGTTGAGGTGGGGTAATTTAATTTTAATAATAAATTATTTAATATATATTCAACTCTCTTTATACATTTATAATTTACAAGTGGCATGATGACTCGGATAACAATTACTTTTCCATTAATTTCCTGAAAATTGAGGATATATGGAATATAAAAGTCAAGAGCTTATATGAAGATTTATTTAACAACTTAAACTTTGTGATCATGATCATTTTTTAATTATTTTTTTTTTCTAATTTGCATCATTATATTCGAGTGCAGCATATTGTATGTGAGCAGCTTGGGGTTAATTACATCAATTACCACTCATGTTTACCAAAAAATTCAAATTTACCACTAACGTTTCAAAATGACCCATACTACCACTTATGTTTAAAATTCTTACACCATATACCATTTTGTTAATTTTCTACTTTAAAAATGCCGAGTTATATATTAAAGGCAATTTTTTTAGTTAAAAATGCCAACTCAAATTAGATTTTCTTTTTATTATTATTATTTTACCTTTTTGTCTAAAATATTGGTACCTACTTTAATTACATTATTGCCAACTCATATTAGATTTTTTTTTTTCATTTACCTTTTTGTCTAAAATGTTGGTACCTGCTTTAATTACATTATTGGTCACCGAATTTTCAAAATTTGTCATTTTAGTCCTCAAATTTTAAAATTTCTTTTAAAAATGTCCTCATTTATTTGTAACTTAGGTCCTTCAACTTTTGATTTTCTTGGACATTAATCCCCAAATTTTACTTTTCTTTCATTTAGTCCTTCCCGTATTTCCTTCATTGGTCATTGTCTTCAAACGTGTATAATTTTTGATCTACAACTCTAAATTGCACACTGTTTTTTGCGTTGAACTCTAAATTCAACTATCTTTCTGATGGTGTATCATGTGCTCATTTATTAAATATTTCGTTTTGACTTTTGTATTATAAATACTTATTTTGTTGGGCATCATTGATTTCTACAAATTTTATTGAAACAATGAAATTTTAAATTTTGCAATTTTTTTGTTGAAAACGAGTATATACAGTACAAAAAATCAAAACACAATGTTTAGCCCCTTGTTTGAGCCATATTATAATTTCAATCATTTTTCTCTTACTTTCAACAAAAAAATGCTAAGGCTCTATTTGGCAACTGGATTTATTTCGAAAATAATTTTTTGTAATGATTGCAATTTATAATTTACACAATTTTTTAAACCACTTTTTAACTAACACATTTTCGCTCTCCAAATTTTAACCAAACATTTTACCTTAAAAATAAAAAAAGTCAAATAAATTCAATTTATAAATTATATTGGCTGCCAAACACACACTAAAGTTAAAATTTGGAAGTTTCAATAAAATCTACAGAAATCAATTTACGTTAATCAATAATGCCCATAACAAAATAAGTATTTACAATACAAAAGTCAAAATAAAATATTTAATAAATGAGCACATAATACACCATAAGAAAGATTGTTGAATTTGAAGTTCAATGCAAAAAATGGAGTACAATTTGGAGTTGTAAATCAAAAGTTATACATGTTTGAAAACAATGACTCGTAAAGCAAATACATGAAGGACTAAATCGAAAGAAACGTAAATTTCGGGGACTAATGTATAAGAAAATATAAAGTGGAAGGATCTAAGTTGTAAATAAATGAGAGCATTTTTGAAAGAAATTTCAAAATTTGAAGACTAAAATGACAAATTTTGAAAATCGGGGAATCAATAATGTAATTAAAGTAGGTGCCACCATGAAAATAAGACAAAAAGGTAAAAGAAAAAAATAAAAATCTAATACGCGTTGACATTTTTTAACCCAAAAAATTGCCTTTAATATACAATTAGGCATTTTAAAAGTAGAAAATTAACAAAATTTTATATGGTGTAAGAATCTTAAACATAAGTGGTAGTTTGCGTCTTTTTGAAATTGTATATGGTGAAGTCGGTGAATTCGAAGTTGACTTTCTATTTAATTTTTCGAAGGTTCAAAATGCCAACTCAAATTTAACTGGTTCGTACGAAGTTGACTTTCTATTTAATTCTCTAGTGTATTAGGTAAAAAAAATTTAAATGATGGTGAAGTCGGTGAATTCGACAATTTGCTAGGCATAGTTATTATTAGTGGATATTAGGCTCTGCAGTTACTCTTCAAAAATAATAGATGTAATCCGTTATCACTTCTTGGAACAAAAAAATGATACCTTATTCTACTTTTAGTAACAGAAAACTATGCTCCTTCTTCATTAAAAATTGATATTTCTAAAAAAAATAAAAACTAATATAAATATTTTTTAAAAAAATCCCTTTTTCGTTGTCTGTATTAACAATTGTCTCGCTGGAAATTCTGTTGGACCTAGACATTTTCAAAAGTAGGGGTGGGCGTGAGTTGGATTGGGTCAGTTTTTTGTCCAATCCGAACCCAACACACTATGGTCGGATTGATAAAAAAGTGGGATAATTGTATAGATTACTTACTTTAGATAATAAAACTGATTTTTACAATCCAAATAAAAAATTTTGAAAAATACTTCATTGCTACTAAAAAAAATTGAAAAGTATCATAGGTATCATACTGTGATACTAACATATTTGAGAAGTATCAAAAGTATCAGATTATGATACTTCACGTGATTATGAAGTATTTTTCAGTTTTTATGATTTTATTATAAGTAATTTTCAATTTTTATAAAATTCAAGTAAATTTCAATTTGATCCCTAAAAGTAGTGTAATTCAATGTGAAGTGGAAATTACACCTACACATGTATTTTAAAAACCAAATTCAAAAATGTGGCCAAACTTGTATAATTTCAATTCTCAGGTGGTAATTAAAATTTTAATAATAATAATAATAACATAATTTTTTATTTAAACTAATCACTCAAACAACAAGTCCAAACCCTAAACTTCCGCCCCCTCTTTCTGTCTTCTACATCTTCTTCTCTCTCAAACCACAAGCACACCACCACCGCAATCTCAGACCCTAACTCGTCCGCCCCATCTTCTCTCCCTCCCTTCAACCTCGCCATAGTCACCATCCCGCCAAGCACCTCTTTTCAACGAAGGAAACACACACAGGAGACAGCAATACTTTCGCACACGGTCAATGCAAGCAACGACTCCATGGTTGCAGTAGCGACGATGAGATGCGCCGCTGCGGCGATGATATTCATCATCTTCCTCGCAGCGGCCCTTAGATGTCACTGCAGCATTATCGACGGCGGTGCCGCTCGTCAGTGGCGCTCACCATCGCAAGGATGCGCTTCAAACCAGTAGATTTGCTTATCAGTGGCGCTCCTGTTAGTGGTGGTTAGTGATGGTTGTTATCATCTTCAAACAAGAGTGTTCGATCTGTTTGATCCACCACCACCACTTCCGCACATCGGTCTTCACGGCTCCTATATTTTTAACCAGATTTTGGAGTATTTTTTTCATATTGGTGGTGACTGTGGGTGAATATGGTGTTTTGGTGGTGGTGGTGGTCTAAGATTGCGGTGGTGGTCGTCACAGGTTGCATCGGTGTGGAGGAGGACGTTCGCCTGAAGTGTGGGCAGAAAATGGTGGTCGGAGGCGGCGAAATCGACGGAAATAAGAAAGGGAAACCGGATCTTTAAACTGAAATTCCCGCCGGTAGGGAGCTCCAATCAACGAACGGTTTGCGCCATTGGACTCGTGACGGAGAGGAGAATCTTGTAGTGTGTCGGGAAAAATTTCCGGTGGCGGAGGCAGTGGTGGTTTCCGGCGGCGGCGGTAGTTTCCGGCGAGGTAGCGGTGGTTGAGATGGTGGTGGTTGTGAGCTGATGGTGGTGAGAATGTGACGTGGGCAAGTTTTCGGATATACTGTGACCTAATAATTAATCAGTGAATTGTGACTTAATAATATGATAATTGTGACTTAAAAGATTGGTGACCTCATGATTTGATAAGTTGTGACCTAGAAATAACTCGGGATTTGATTAATTTAAAACTTGTGACCTTGCAATCTTGTGACCTTGCAATTATTTGTGACTTGATAAAACTGTTATTGTGACCTACTATTTTGATAATTTGTGACCCTAAAATTATTTGTGACTTAAGCAATTTACATTTTGTAACCTGAATTTATCTTGTATTGTGACCTGAATTTACGTGGGCAAGTTTTCGGATATATTGTGACCTAATAATTAATCAGTGAATTGTGACTTAATAATATGATAATTGTAACTTAAAAGATTAGTGACCTCATAATTTGATAAGTTGTGACCTAGAAATAAATCGGGATTGATTAATTTAAAACTTGTGACCTTGCAATTATTTGTGACTTGATAAAACTGTTATTGTGACCTACTATTTTGATAAATTGTGACCCTAAAATTATTTGTGACTTAAGCAATTTACATTTTGTAACCTGAATTTATCTTGTATTGTGACCTGAATTTATATAATTAATAAAAAATCTAATTATTTAATTTAGTTAAATAGATACCTGATTTTTGAAATTCTTGAAATTATATGTTAAAATTGAAATTGTATATTCTAAACACCTTATATATGTATTTTTCCCTTATGTGAATAGCCAATCAACACAATCCAACCCAAATATGAGTTCAAACCCAACCCAACCCAACCCAACCCAAGTTTTGGTTGGGTTGGGTGGTTTGAGCTTTGATTCAATTAACTAAAAATCTTAGAAAATTAAAAAATTATGCCCATAAATCAACTATTAACTCAATTAAATTATGTACAATACAATAAACTGAAATATAATAAATTGAATACTTGCTAATAAAACTAAAATATGTTCAAATCATATTTAAGTTTCATCCAAATTAAAAATGAGCTTAAGATTTTTGAAATTTAAATGATCTTATATTTTTAAAATTTTGATTGGATTGGATTGGATTGGGTTGGATCGGGTTTGGTTGGATTTGTCACCTAACCCACAACTCAACCCAACCCAACCCAAACAAATTTTTTTTTTAGAATTCAACTCAACCCAATTTTCATCAAAACTCAACCCAAATCGATCGGGTTGTTTTGGTTGGACGATTTTGACGGGTTGAGCTGGTTAATGCCCACCCTACTCAAAAGCTCAGTAGGAAGAGACTTCAGTTCAAATTGAAGACAATGTGAAATTGCAAACAGTTGTTAATACACATAACGTGTATCAATGGGTATACATGTCGGTTATATATGATCGGACACCAAGAAATAATGTTCCTCTAGTGTCAGATATATTTTATGGAAGTGCAAATGATCCAGATCAATGTTTAGAAAATCGGAAACCGGTTCGAACCGGAAAAGACAACGGGTCAAGGGTCAAAAGGACCAACCGGGTTGAACCGGGGTCGAACCGGTTTTAATTAAAATATAAAAAATTATTAAAAAATCACAAAAATTCTAAAAAAAATAAGTTATTTTACAAATAAACTAATATTAACTCATTTAAAAAATAAAATTATACACAAAAATAGCTTAAAACAACAAAAAATAAATAAATAAAATAAAAAAAAAGAAAACCGGTTGAACCGGCCGGTTTTTTCCCGGTTGAACCGACCGGTTTTTGGGATGAACCGGACCGGTTTTCCGGCCGGTTCCCGATTTTCCCGGTCGAACCGGCCGGTCCGGTCCGATTTTCCAAACACTGATCCAGATACGTGGATGAAAAATTTGAACGACGTTGACTATTTCATTATTTGTAAAGAGAAACGGTATACTCTTATTGGACATTGATGTGATCCGGACAAGGTATCGAAGGACGAAGTCGAGCCATCTGAAATATGATAGTGATCTACGTGCAAAACGGAGTAAGTTCCGTATTGTGGTCGAGTCGAGAAGAGGGACGGATCGAGCCGAATCAAGAAAAATAAGTAATTTGGGCATAAAATACCTTACGGCCGTAAAAGAAGATCTTCACGGCCGTAATACATATATTCACGGCCGTAACACTTACTATCACGGCCGTAACAAATTATCGAAGGAAAAGGCAGAAATTAAGCAGAACGAGACTTACGGCCGTAAAAGTTTCGTCACGGCCGTAACTAACAAATCAGATTTTATTAGAAAGGCCATTACGGCCGTAAGAGAGTTCCTCACGGCCGTAAATGAGTGCCAGATTTCCGGGATTTTCAATTATTTAATTTCCTTTTTAGTTTTTGGTTATTTTCCTATTTTAGAATTTTAGTCTAATTAGAATTCTATTTTGAGTAAATTAGATGCTTGGTTATTTTGCTTATTTATACGCTTTTTCAATTCATTTTAAAAACGGAAGTTTTGAGATTAATAATATTTGAGAGAGGATTCTCCAAAATTGAAAGGTTGAGTTTTTCCCTTTTATTTCGAACTTATCAAAGATTCAATCTTTATGGCGTTCATCCAACGAACTCATCAAGGAATTGACAATCCTTATGGTGTTCACCAATCCTGGTTCTTCAGTCCGCATCGTCATTAATTGCGTCGTGATTGTTGGGTCAAGGTTTTACCGTCAAATCTATCTTCTATTTTGTCGTTAGTTTCTTCGTGTTCTTATTATTTTCGAGTCAAATCTGATTTAGATCTTTCCTAGGTTTTAATTGTCGTTATTCCGTGTTTTTCGACGAGATTCCCCGACTGAGATCTCATCAGACATGATCAAGACAGCTCACCTATCTCAACTGAGACTAAAGGACATCAGTCCTCTTATTATCCTTATATGAAGTTTCATCCAGTCAGTGAAAATACAGTTTTGCTACAGTCACAATTAGGGTTACAACGAGAATCACAATTTTCCTACGTGGCGCAATCTTCTCTTTCCACACATCACATCATCTTTTTAATCAACAACAATAACACCTCCACATCATCAAATTGTCATCTACATTGTTACCACAATTGTGAACTTAGATTAATTCGTGAAAATATTAAGTTGAATGGAACTACATAGTTCATGGATACTACTGCTCGACTAGTTGACGATATGAAACGTGGAGCGTATTATTTATTGTTTAGCACATTTCACGAATACACATGTTGAGTAAATCTGCAATGTAGATTGTATTTCCACAGTGTTTAATAGAAAAATATATATTCATTTACATCATTCCATGATATAATTACATTTCCCCGTGGCATTAATATGTCGTGTAAAACATATAAGAAATTAGGAATTGATATAATTCCCAATTGTTCTAAATGGATAAAGAAACAAAGACGCTGGGATAAAATCCCAGAAATTGTCTTCATCTGGATTCCATATGTTGGTTTCAATATGGTCATAGTCCACTAAGTTCTCTTTATGTTCAACCGCTTTTTAACATTGTGGTTGAACCTTATTTTCACATCGAACCTGTGGTTGAACGGTGGTGTAGTTCCTTAACCTAAGTGATTCACTTTGATCCATATGGGGTTTCTCAAGTTCAGATGAACTTGCCAATTTAAAGCTACTGTTTCGTGAGAGGCTCCTTTTTGTTGGAATCCATTATTTCTACACTCAAATTGTTGTACAATGATGCATCCACAAGGAAGATGAAACGTCTTAGGTTTGATGTTAGACGTTTCTTCTTTTCTCTTTCTGATAACGACTTCCGATAGAAGGGGGTACAAGCAAAGAACAATTCTGCATTGGGTAATGTCCACGCTTTCAGTGTTTCGTTATCTTTTAAATTCAATTAAGATTTTTAAGAATACTTTGAATTACCAGTATTTCAAAGTACGATACTTGAAATCCCCCCATTTAATTTGAACTGATTTTCCGTATTTAACGTTTGAATTCCAATTTCGTTGGGTGCCAATAAGTTCCTTCCAGTGCTTCTTTTCCAGTTATTCCAGACTTACGTCATCGATGACGTTATACAATGCATCATTTGAAAAACATTTTTTTGTTGAAGTCCATATATCCAATAATGTAATTAGGTTGACCTAGAGATCTAGCCCATAATGTTTTACCAATTCTTGATGGACCTTCCAGAATTAGAGATTTGGGCTTCAAATTCTCTGATTTTGAAATGTTCGCCTTGACCAATCTTGTAGGTCGTTAAGAACTGTGAATGATGTTGAATGTTGAATCAAATGGAGATCTGTACATTTCAGCTTAGGGTGCGAACATAAATTCTATGTTCACTCGTATATTGTGGCCTTGTATAACTGTAACGGTCCAAAAATTCATTATATTATTATATTAAATTATTCTTATTTAAAGGGACCACTTGAAAGTCAAATAAAGATTTTAATTTATTTGTCTTATTTAAAGGGACCTATTCGATATTAAATAAGACTTTTAATTTAGTTGACGTAATATAAACGAAAAATAAATAAGAATATTAAATGTTACTTTAAGTAATTTTATCGATTTAATAAATCGACTATCAATTCCATAATTGAGAAGATATTGATTGAAGTGTATGGAATGTACTTCAAAGTGGAACTAAAAATTCGTTCTAACGTTGAAAAATAATAGATCAAAGTTAAACCGTAAACTTTTGGTTAAAATAATAATAATAATAATAATAATAATAATAATTAAAATAATATAATAATATATATAATCAATCGGACGTAACTTGATTATATATATATATATATATATTATTTATTAACGACGAATTTCTCGTATAGTTTCAGGACGCTTAAATTCTTAGTTCTGCTATCCGTCTTGACTATTCGAGAATACCATCACGTAGAGCATTGAATGACCTTCAAAATGACATATTGTAGACACGTATTCGGTCGACGTACGTGTCTCGAATATTTTAATAAAGAATGTTGACATTCGAAATGTTAATTTTAAACGACTTATTTTGACAAGCCGCAACTTTTGCTATAGTTGACCATATTGCGTTTCGGTAAGGATATGAGAAATTAGATCGTGTGTATTTTAGAATGGTATATTAAAAGTTCAATTTTGACGACAATAAGAGTACCGAAAATTAAGACAAAAGTAATCATTTGAAAAGAAATCGAAATAAAATAGTTTTAAGTGGTAAACTTTGACGAGCGATAACTTTTACCCCGATTATCGATTTTATGATCTGAAAATATTGTTGTAATGTATTCCTTGAGAACTTCATATTGGCCACAAGAATTTTCTATTTCGACTTCATATGATCCTATAATTTTTTTAAGTCATTTTAGTAATTTTTAATACTTTTTTTGGGACTAAAATATAAATTTTATATTTTTTTGGGACTAAAAGAATAAATAAAATAATTGCAGCTTAGCCCTCGATAAAAACTATAAATACGCATCATTTGGGCAAAAAACGAAGAGACGAAGGGAGACCCCCCCCCCCCCCCCCCCCAATTTGAATTAGTGAGGCGGGCGTCACGCCCCCTCTCTGAGTAAAGGTTAGTTTACTTTTTTTTAATTCTTGTATTATATATTATTGTATATATATATATATATATATATATATATATATATATATATATATATATATATAAAATATAATATGATATAATTAGATTTATATTATTGATGTTATGGTTAATATTTTGGATATGAGAATTAGATAAATGATTTATGAGGTATAATAAAGTGGGTCAATCCCTTTAAAATAAAATTGGTCGGTATAATTATTTAGATAAAATATTTTACAATAAGATGACGCATTTTAATCTCATATTATTTAATGGACCTTAATTAATATTGGTTAGTTGGAATATAATATATTATCACGCGACTAAATTGTAATTTATACATATGATAGGCGAGGAGTGATGATCAATCTAGTTTGACTCCAGGCGGATTAGTATTACAAAATATTGGAAAATAAAGTCAACTCTAGGATACTCAAGGAGTGAGGTAAGTAACATTTCAACTACAATATAAAACATAATATTTATATTATTATGTGCTCATATGTGATTATGTGAGGTATATTGTGGGTGCAATATACGTGAAATATGATGTGACGCTTATCTGTATATGGTGAAAGCATGCGAGACATGATTTGATGATATGATATGAAATGTTATTAATGCACATGAATATCATTGGAATGCCATATGATGTGGTTATATGACGTGAAACTGGTGCACGAAATTATATGATGGGGTGTTGGCGGTCTGGCGCTGGTATACAGGCGGTGTCGGGTGGTCTCTTGGTGGCCTTGGGACTGCGAATCGGCACGTCGAGCGCCGTATATAATAGGTCAGGCCTGATTGATATAATATAATTCCCAGTGCAGTATCTTGAGTCTCGGTGGGCGAAGATGGGTACAAACTGTGGAGTCTTGAGTCTTCGTGGGCGATGACGGACCATAGGCACTGGAATGCGCATGTTATCGGCCATGTTGATATTTGAGCTCATACTGTAGAACTTAGGGGGATTCGGGCCCAAGTAGAAAATGTGAATAAACGAAAATAAAGAAAAGGCCCGGAGCCTGAAAGAAATAATTGTGTAAAAGTGAATCGAAACTCATGCGCATGATCATGCATATGTTGTTTGCTGAGCATTAGCTCATTTAGTTTTGCATTGTAGGTGTGACAATGCATGAATTGGAAGTTGGTGCGAACTCTCAAATGACGGGACGATTGTGTACTGAGTACCTGACCGTGGTTCATGGGCTTCTCACCAGGGAAACCCCAAAAAGGTCCAATTACTTTTAAATAATTTTATTTGACTTCAAAATAGTTAAATATTTTAAATAGCAAGTTCCCGATTATCTTCCACTATCCACTCTCTGTTCCCTATTTCAAACCGATATTTTTATAGCAACATCTAACTATAAAGTTTTCATATTATAGTTAGTTTATTTCATTTTCTTCTAAATTAAATTACAAATGATATTTAAGAAGAAAATACTTATTTTTAATAATGTTCAATTATACTTTAAAAATAAAAGTTCAAATTAATATTTAGAGAGTGTAGATAAAATACTATTTTATTCGTTTGAAAAATCAAAATATGGCGGGAGAATAAATAAATGCATAAAAATTGAAAATGAATTTGGAGCGCCACAATAACCTAGGCTCTGGGATCTTTATCTTTTATGATCTAAACAGCCTCATCAGCAGTTGTTGCCTGAACTATGTTTATGTAGTCTTCTTGTATATCAAATGATGGATTACATCGTTTTCGCGAATATGCTTGAAAAGCACCATCTTCAATGTAATCACCATCATTTGAAATATAATTGTTAACATAATCAGTGTTTCTTGCGCTCTGAATATTTAGATGAAATATTTTAGATGCTGACTCTGATGTAATGTCGAAGAATCTATTATTTTGATAGTTAAATCGATCGTGAAACCATATTAAACTGAGAGAGAACCATTTGGGATATGTCAGAAAATAATTTTTCGCATTAATAACAAACGGAGACATTTGTACGGAAGTGCACTTGATGAACAGAAGACTCACTAAAACTCTATTATATCGATTACAAGCTCTTAGTGTAAATCCTTATATATGTTAACCTTATTGAATAGTTTGTTACTCTTTCAACAGTTATATGAATTCAATTTATCCTACCTAAATTCGAGAAAAAAAAAAGCATATCCGCCTACAATTCCTATCCATTCCATAGGCCCCGCAGGGGCATCAAACGCAAAGCGGGCAAACTTAATAATCCCGGTAGACTTAAGTCTACATTTGGCCAAATATAAAGGCGAATCCGTATCTCAGTTAGAATATTCTCGAATCATAAACAGTTTAATGTATATTATGAAATGCACAGTCTTATGCTGTAAATAAGCTTAGCAGATTTACAAGCAACCCAGACGATGATCGTTAGAAGACATTGATTAGGGCACTTAGATATCTAGGATTCGCATCCAATGTTGGATAACGTTATACTAGATATGCAGTTGTATTAGACTATGTTCTAAAAAGCACGCTAAAGCTTGCGCTAAGGTGCGCTTAAGCATGATTCTTGTCCTTCGTGCTTCGTCAAGCTTCGCTCTTCACCTGCACTTCACTCGCGCATTGTTTGGCTTTCTCGATCTTAGACCCACTTAAGCGTGATTCTCAACCTCAGCGCTTCGTCATGCTTTACGATTTTTAGAACACTGGTATTAGAAGAATACATTGATGCAAATTGGATATCCAATACAAAGGACTTTAAATCTACTAGTTGTTATGTCTTTACCATTGTAAGTGTGTATGTATCATGGAAGTTTTCAAAACAAACATGTATAGCTCGATCCACAACGGAATCTAACTTAATAGCTTTATGTAAAGCTGGAGAGGAAGTACGATGACTTTGTAACCTTTTATAAGACATTCTGTGCTGGCCCAAACCAGTGCTTGCAATTAGCATACATCATGATAGTCTATCGACTATCCGAAAAGTACAAAGAGTATGTATAATGGTAAGTCTCAACACATTGGTCGAAGACATGACACAATCAAGCAATTGATCTCAAATGGTGTGATCTCCATAGATTATGTAAAATCTAGGAAGAATCTCGCGGATCCGCTTACTAAAGATTTACCAAGAGATCAAGTATAATCAAACAGAATGTGCTTAAAGCCTACAGCATATGGATCTTTTTAATGGTAACACAACATTGCTAACTGGAGATCCGAGATCTTGCTTAAACATGACAACTAAGTTACGAAGATTTAACGTGCACTTAGAAGTTTTACTCCTACTCATTCCCATGATTAGAGGAGTGTTATCTGCATGTATGATACTTTACTTTTAGGCTATGTTTGATAACCATAGATTTGCCATGGAAAATACAAGTGTTTTCCATTTTTTCTCAAATCTCCTTGTCTGACACACCAAATTTGGCATAGAAAATGATTTCTCTCCTCCCCACTCACGCGCCACTTTGCACCGAAAACGTGGAAAAGATTTGCTCCAACATTGGCTAAGAGATTATTTGTCATGTCAGGAGGAAAATCTTTTTTGTCACGTTTGATCAATTTTTTTATTATTAATTGGCTTCTTCTTTTTTTTCAAAAAATAACATTATTACTATCAAATACAAATATGTAAAAAAAAAAAAAAAAAAGTAGAATATATATATATGAATAAAATAACAAAATTTTACTTTTATTTTTCATGGAAAATAATATCAATCAAACAACAAAACTTGAAAAATTCCTCATTTTTTCCACCTTGAAAATTAAATAAATCAAATGCTTTCAATTGATATTTTCCACGAAAATAATTTCCAAATAAATAATTTCCTTGAAAAATATTTTCTTTCCACCCATTTCCGCCCTCGCAATCAGACACACCCTTATTAATTCCTATATCTTGGAAAACCAAGTAGCAGATGGTAGGTGCTCTTAATTGAAGATCACCTAGATAAGTGTGAAGTGGATTGTTTCTATGATAATGTTTCGAGACTTGAATTCTCTAACGAATTATGAAACCTAAGAGTTGTTCAAGACTAAATAAACACAACAGTGAGAAATCAAAAAATGTTGAGAGGCTATTGTGTGGGTACTAATGTCTTGGTTTACACCAACAACTGACGGTTCAAGACATCATGTTCATTGATTAGCCAAGTAAACCCGAAAGTATTCTACTATAAAAGGTTCAAACCCAAAAGGTACCTATTCTGAGGCAATATCTTTGTACATGATCTCTCTATCAATATCTACATAGTCTATTGCATTAATTTCCATTCATATGGGGGATTGTTGGAAAATTGGTTTATAAAGTTTGTTTGACCAACTTTTGACCGACTATTTGAGTCGGTCCTGCTAGTCGGACTAAAGATTTATTTGGTAAGTGTGTTCTACTCCGTGAATAGATTAAGGTCAAAAGTAGTCACTTGAATTTGAAATACATGAACAAAATAAATTGTTGGGAAATTGGAAATTTTTCAATCCCACATGGAAAAGTTAGAAGAAATGAACCACTTTATAAAGCTAAGATTTAAAATTTGGGATTGACCCAAGTTAGTATTAATTGTTTTGGTATAATGTTTAATTATACTATTTCTTCTCCCGAAACTTTCTGGATGCTGCATGTTACGTTGTCTTCTATAACAATTGTTGTCTGTTGGGATTCGATTGTACTGTTCACAACTTTCTCGAAAGTTGTATCTTTTGAACACAACCTTTCAATTTTCGCATTTTAATTATTCCAAAACCATCCCAAATTCTATATTGCAAAGTAATATTCCTCTGCCTCCTGCACCATTCCTAAATATCCCGAATAATATTTTCTTGCATTCTTCATTCCTTTCCCGATGGAAAGATCAAAACATTAATAGGTTTATTTGAACATGTATTTTGAAGTGCTGCTATTATAAGTAAATATCATCACATCTTGAGAGACAGGTGCCAAAATACCGTGAGCACCAATGTAAGATATTATCTTCTTATGGAGAAAGAGTCAAACTCTTGACTCGAACTTATTTTATTATGCTTTATTTCATTCATTTCTTAAGTTGCAACTATAAGGTTTTGGGTCATACATGTACGGAGAAAATTAAACAAACTCGAAACCGTAGCCCGGATCAACCTTGCACTTGGATAGAATCTATGATTAAAATTGTACGTTTGATGAAATTTTTGGATCTGAAATCTGGGGCAGGATGTAGAAATCTTATCACCACAGCTGTCCAATTTCCCAACCTCTAATAGTAATCCATACAGCAAGTTAGGATCTGGAAGAGGTTGTGTTAGCAACCAAAAAGACGACTAAAACCCCTAGTTGTCTTGTGACTAATCCAGTACTTATAGGTTTACGCTAAACTTAATTAGGTAGAGATAATGGACTTGGACCAACCCAAGTCCGGCCTAACTGATTGGGCTTGGACACTATTTCAACAATCTCCCACTTATATAAGATCCAATTCCAGATGCTTAATTCTTGCTTTTGTGTGTGACCCATCAGGATCCATTCACGATGGCAACGTCGTGTTATTATTATTCCAATTGGATTGGAATAAGATGAATTGAAATCTCTATTTCTAATTCATCCTTGATTCACCAAGATCGATTAATTCACGTCGCAGTTCAAGATTGACGTCTAGCAATGTATCAAGGAAATCCATGTGAATGAAAATGTCATGTGGTTATGACAAAACTAGTTTATGTGCGGTTACCGTGGAAATATAAACCCTTCATCAATATAAATAATTGGTTAAGAGATATGGATAGCGTCAATCTCATTTCAATGAATTATGTTATTCACCTCTTCTCTTAGTCGATTTTGTTATGACTGAAAACACATTTTAACTCATAATTTCACCCCCGTCGAGAAATTTACATCAACTTAAGTGGATGAAATGCAGGTTATAATCTCCTATTACCCATGAGTGACGAATCCTCATGTTGGACATACACAACCTTCATATGACTCTCACTATACTCGTACGACGTCATCCTGATGACTCCCTCTCAAGAGCCAACATCAACGTTCACCAAAGCCTATCCTCATATAAGATTCTATGACGTCCTCAAGTCAAATGACCAAATCCACAACAACACATTAGAGATTCACCACTGATGTTTGGATAGTTATCCATGTAGATTCTCTAGGCGGGTCATCCAGTGCTTTGTTCATCTAACATGCATCCACGTGTTCATTCGAATGTCCCTCTACATTCTAACTTGTGAGATAAGATACTTTCTTCATAAGAATGAAATGTAACACATGCTAGTCTAACTGCAAGAATAATATCCGTATCTTATTGTTACTTTGACTAGGGACAATTTTAGAATAAATTATCAATGACTTGTATCTCATAGTCACAACACCTTGTGACTTACAAGTTATTTAAACTTGCTCTACGGACTCTATTATTCAAATGATGAGTTATTTACTCAATGTAATAATAGATGTGTCTTTATTGAGACTATGATAATATATATGTTATACTATCTCTATGATTGGATTTAGAGCATAACATCGATATTCTCTCACTAGATCCAATAGCTTATGTATCATATACATATATGTTTATATGACAATCATATTCCTGTTGGGATAGTGGTTTTACAGGTGGATCTTCGATACGTGACTCTTCACATATTCAACCTTCTCAAGGTTAGTAGGCATGAATTCTATTTTCTACTATCTTTAAATTAGATAGTAGCCCCTAAATACATACTCAGATCATCAATAAGACCTAGTTCCCTTACTTGCACAATGGCTCTATTTTCGTCACAATACTCATTACTGGAGCTATAATGCTAGGAACATTTATAGTTCACTAATGAACATAACGATCGAGATTGCTTTCCAAGCATCTATGTATTTGGTCTCCATTGTATAGTTAGCTGTCTTCTTTGTTTGAACCATTTCAAACTGACCACACCACTACTATGAGTTAATGCACAATTAGACTGAATATTTCCTTCATCCTTTCCAGGACTGAAGGACTGTACTCTATACCCAAAGACTGTAAGTCTACTTTTCTCCTCATGTCTATCATATTCTTTGTGCTTCACAAGTACTTAAAAATACAAAAAGTGTTATACATAGTGTCGCGTTTAAGAAGATCTTATTGTCAAACAATCAAGTATCTTCTCCATATAATTATTTCTCAATATGTGTTCTCAACACCATTTTGATAAGATAAACCCCAAAACTTTTGGGATAGAATCCTACATTGGATTCATTCATGCTAACCCCATTAGCATTTTATCTATGTATACGGATTGAGAAATCAAAACAACCTTCCAGATCTATCTCTATGAATTCTGGTTCCCAAAGTGAAATTATTTCTCATCCATCATGGAGAAATTTTAAATAATTGCACTTTCACGTTCAAGGTTACATTAACTTCTGATCAATAATATGTCATCTACATATAATATCAGAAATATTGAACACTTCTACTAACCTTTTATATACACACATAACTTATCTTCAATTTTTGATAAAATCAAACATTTTGATTATCTCATCAAAATTAAAATTCTAGCTCCGTGAGGCTTGCTTTGATCCATAATAGATATCTGTAACTAGTATACTATGTTTAAGGATTCAAAAATCTCATAATTACAGCACGTTGCTACCACAAGCAGAATCCAAATTATTTCAGAGTAAACACATTTACAGCCTATTGGTAGAGGTGGCAAATGGGTCGAGCCGCTCATCGGCTCGTTGGCTCGGGTCGCGAAAATACGAGTCGAGAGCGGCTCGGCTCGTTAAATGAACGAGCTCGTGGGCGAGCCAAGCAACCTCGTTGAACCACGAGCCGAGCTCGACTCAGCTCGTGGTTCAATGAGCGGCTCGCCGGCTCGTTTAAAACAAGAAAAAAAATTAAACGTTTTTGTTACATTTTTTTCCTTCGAAAACACAAAAAAAAAATTAAAATACACGAGCTCAACAAGCCGAGCTCGCGGCTCGTGGGCCAAGCCGAGCAATCCGAGCCATGCCACCTCTACCTATGGGTCTTACTCATTTCAAGGGGATCAAACAAGTTCCAAAACTTGTTTTATCTCAGATTCCATGGCTTCCCACCATCTTAATTAGTTAACATTTGACTTAACTTCTATGTAAATATAGGCTCATTATCCTTGATGACTAATACAATATTAGTAATTAGGGACGTGTAACAAAATGGTGTATACATGATCCTAATATTCTTACATGGAGCTAGTGCATTCTCAGTCGTCACCATGTCCTAAGCAGCGATCGCGTCCCAAGCATTTATCTGTGCCTTATCAAATGCAAGCACATATTCCAAGTTATTTAATCGGTTAAGTATATACATGTATAGTAATGAATTCTTTCATATTCTACTTTTACTACCACTGTCTTCTCTTATATGAACTGTTTTTCCAAGATATTGACAGAATTCAAGATAGACTTTCTTTTTCGATAGAAATGTACGAATAGGCAACCATCTTTTGGATATATATATATATATATATATTAACGCGAGGAAGATTTGACCTTTGAAATCCATATCTTATATGGACCTCAACTAACCGATTCTTATGGAATATGACCAAGTGTGTAATACAAAGATCCAAAAATGTTTTTGGAGATTTTGCATGGCTTCATCAATGATTGTATCAATTTCAATCTTTGTCATTTCAAATTCGTCATTGTTCCGAGGCGTATAAGAAAGGGTTATTTATGCTAAAATTATGTTCTTATAACACGATCTTGAAATCAATCAATTTAAAATATTCTTCACATAGATCAAATCTATATGCTTAGAATATTTTTCTCATTTTGGCCTTCTAATTTATATCTGTGTTATTTGAACTTTTCAAAATCTCAGATTTAAACTTCATTATATATAACAATGACTATCAAGGTTATCTAATGATTAAATACCACTTAGACATATGTCCACTTACATCCAAATGTAACAGGCTCAGTGGATCTACCATTCTACTTTTCCCTTTACCAAGAAAAATTGACTTATCAATTGACCTTCAAGGTGAGATGTAATAGTTCTATTAATTGAATTAGTCAAGTGTCAGATTTGAGTGTGACTTCGTCTATGCTTTATCAACATTCAGAATGTAGACTATTTTTTATTTACTTGACTTCCATAATATCCCATATATATTAACGAATAACTATTATTCTTAATTAAATAGGAATCACTTCATGTCCAAACATGAAGTAGAAGTGTCGTTCTTCATAGGAACTGTAACTAATAATTGTCAAATTCTAAATTGAATGAGAAAGTAAAGATAGGTGATAGCTTCTTAAGTTGTTCAAGCAACATTTGCTTTATTACCTACAAATAGGTATATCACCCTTTTTCTCAATTATTCTACTTTTAGCCATTGCTTATTATCAGTATCTCATACTCGATTGGCTAAATAGATTATTTAACCTATATCGAATAGAAAACTGAAGTAGAAGATTCATCAAACTTCTCACTTCTTCAGTTCGGTTAAGGAAGCCTTGCAATTATAAACTTAGTGTCCTATTATTGGCATGTTTGAAAAGAGTATTCTCGATTATATCGTGTTTGAAATCAGTTCTCAAAGGACGACGCCAATTCAAGGATTTCAGTCCAATGAACTTACTCAGTGTCAATTACATTATATAAGTTCCCGTAATAACTCAAATTTTAAAACTCATACAACAACAATAATAAATTAAAAATAGAATCGTGTATTATCATGCATAAATAAATTTAATAAGGTCTTTTATTAAATCGATTACTCCTACTGTTTTACTAGAATTAATGACCCTCAACAGTAATCTCATGGAATCTTGTTAGATTCAGAGTAGGCTAGGATACTCCTATCATTCACATCTCTATGTGACTCCTAGATTATCAAGTAGACAACTCTTTGTCGCATACATTTTATGTATTTACTTGACTGTACCTCCAAAATCTCATCTCCTTAAGTGACTCAACAAAAGCTAGATTTTGGTTAAATTCTACCCACGGTTCATAAACATCTTATGATTCATAATGATAAACACACATTCCCACTCGCAGCCTTGAGTGACTCAACAAGCCGACATCGAGGGCATTTCTGGTTTATGGACTATAACAATGGAAGGCACTTTGTATTAACCAATTAATACGAATTTAATAAATTGCTTCCAAAATTGTATCCCTTTTGATGTACTAAATAAAGGACACAGTTTTGGTTAAGTCCGACCCATCGTTCAGAAGTATCTGATACTTCATAATGAAAGACATATCTACTAGTGAATATCCTTGAGTGACTCAACAAGCAACATCGATAACAAACTTTGGTTTTTCATTATAACAATGAAAAACATATGACTTAATATAATTTTACGTGAGGGGTTTGTCTCATCATTCCTATGTATATTAACTAACATCAACCATGCAATTAATCATACATATAATATTATTGTGGATGATTATGGAGGGTATCTATCTAATCTTCTCGAGTCGTGAAGAAGACTACTTGGTCAATTCCTAGGGAACATTACATTCGATCATCGAATATTAAATGCAATAATCTCCATCTGCTGCTACAACATGTATCTCATACTAGTTGTCTTCTTGTGGCCAATTGCAACGTGTAGCTTATAATTATTGGCATGCAGACCTGTATCAAATGGACATGCATGCCCATATCTATAAACTAGAGCTCGCAGACGCAAATAAATTAAAGGGCTGTTCAAAAAAATACCCTACTTTTAGGGATCAAATTGAAATTTACTTCAATTTTATAAAATTTGAAGATTGCTTATAATAAAATTGTAAAAACTAAAAAATAATTATGATACTTTTTAAATATGTTAGTATCACAGTATGATACTTTTCCATTTTTTTAGTATCACAATATGATACTTATGAAACTTTTTCAATTTTTTTAGTATCAAAATGTGATACTTATGATACTTTTCAATTTTTTTAAGTATCACAATGTGATACTTATGATATTTTTTCAATTTTTTCTAGTATCACAGCTTGATACTTTTCAAAGTTTTATGATACTCTGTCTTCAATATAAAATCAAACACTTTTCATACACTAATTCACTACATTTTTTGTCATTTTCACAGCTCCTTTGAGTTTCACAGCATGATACTTTACAAATTTTCACATACTGTATTCTCTATATTTTCATATACTGTATTCTCTATTTATTTATTTCTCAGAACTCTTCGTCCCTTCTACTTCATCGCCTTCCTCCTCTTCATCTTCACTTTTTCTGTGGGACCCACAAGTCATCCACCACCGATCCCACTCCTTTGTGGGCCCTTCCCCTCGTTTTACCCTTTCCAAGTCCATTCTCCCTTTTTCTAACCAAAAACAAGAAGAATTCTGCTATTCTGCATCTGATGACAATATTGGGAACACCCATGTGAAAAATAGTGATTGGGAAAGGTGACGCTGAAATTGGGGCCGGAAAATTTTGAGATTATGAGGGTGATTGGGAAGGGTGCATTTGGAAAGGTGTTTCTGGTGAGGAAGAAGGGTAGTAGTGGAATTGATGGAGATGGGATTTTCGCTATGAAAGTGATGAGGAAGGACACTATAATCAAGAACAAACATGTCAATTATATGCGAGCACATCTGGGTTCTTCAACTGCGATTGGGTTTCTGGGTACAGTTTAATAGCTCGAAATTCAACCGATTTTTTTTGACTTCAGCTCATAATCGTAAACATGACAATGGATTTTCACTCCAGTCTAATGGAAATGACAGGAAACAACTCCGATCTCCGACCATCCAACGGTGAAAAAATGGCCACCATCTGAACCGCACTGTCGAGGAGAACACTTAGTGTTACTAGTGACTAAAACAACATTTTTTACCGAAAAACTTAAAACTCAATCGGAGCTACAATCTCAGATTTCGGCCAGATCTGACCTCTGATTGACGAACGGACATCGAATTTGAGTTCTTGAGGTCGAGGTGCTCATTCTATGATTTCTCGTGATTTTCCGACTGCAACTTTGGTGGTGGTCGACGACAGCTCCGACGACAATCGCCTGAAATTCGGCTGATGCGTGTGGTGGCGGTGGTGGCTAGTGAGTCAGCTGTGGTGCGGTGATAGGAAGTCAGGGAAGAAGTGTGCACTGAGTGTGAAGTATTTTTCAAAAAAAAAATTGGGTAGTAAAAATCAGTTTTATCATCTAAAGTGAGTAATTTGTACAATTATCCCTAAATTAAATAATAGGCTCGTAGGCTCAACCAACAAAAGCAGAATAAATTATTCATACATCCAAACCAATAAGATGGGTCAAGTCCATAATAATCCACTAAATACACATTCATCATATAAATGTATAATAAGATAATATCTAATATTATATAAATAAGTTTCAAGTTTCTAGTAATCTAGGTCTTCTAAACTAATTTAGATAAGACGGATCCGAACAATAATTAATTAGTCAAATTAATTAAATAACTTAATTAGCGGGTCTATGTAATTAAAATCATATTTTAATCAAATATCAAATTAGAATCCAACTATAATTCCAAAAGAGGAATATTGAATTAACATCTTAATTTAGGATAAAACTCCAAAAATAAAATAAAATTTGATTTAATAATTAATTAATCAATTACTTTAATTGACGAGTTTATTTAATTAAAATCAAAATTTAATTAAATAATAAATTAGAGTCCAACTCCAGTTTTAAGATTTTAGGGCTAATTGAATTTAGGATCAAATCCTAAATAAGATTTAATTAATAAATAGTTAATTAATTGTATTAACTAATTATTATATCAAATTTAATTAAAATCAAATTTTAATTAAAAACCAAATTAGAGTCCAAACTCTAATTCTAAAATTACGAAAAATTGAATTAACATTTTAATTTAAGATAATAGTTCTAAATAAAATAAAATTCAATTGAGGGTCAAAGTTAAACATCTTGTTAAAATCCAATTTTAACACTAATTTAAAAGTCATAAATTTTAAAATATAATTTTAAATTGAGTCAACATTAAATTTTTGTCAAAGTTTTAAATTGAGTCAAACCAATTCAAAATCAAATTTGAAACCCTTTTAAAAATTTCAGTGTGACTCCATAATTAAAAATTACAAGCAAACCCTCAAATTTCAAAAATTGCAACACAAACCCTCTATGTATAAAATTATAATTTGACCCTTATTTCATAATTGTAGACAGGGGCTCACAATTTCAGAAATTGCGTAGACACCCCCGCCCCAAATCAAACTCTAAAAGAAAATTGCAAACCAGCCCCTACTATTTCCAAAATTACGTAAGAGGCCCCCGCCCCCTATACTCTCTACCCCGACTGAACCCTAGTAACTTCTTCCTGCACTGCTGCAGCCAGATCGAGATTCTGTTGCCACTGTCATACATCGGTGACCCATCCCCGCCCTTCTACAATAGCTATTGCCGCAGAGTACGGTCGAATCGCACACAACATTGCGAGGGACTACTGTGTGCCATAGCTGCCATCAATCCTGCCGATGATAGCGGCGACGATCGCTGCATCCTTCAGCAGCAGGCGCTGCATCTACAGCGTGTTACAACGGCGACCATCGTCGCTATGATTGGTCGTCGCTGTGACGAGGGTTGACGCTACTGCTGATGCTCACGCGCGGTGCAGGTGTTGCCGTGCTGTTACTTGGTTTTAGTGACTATACAACGCTGCCTTCTCCGGGGCATCGGATGCCGCCAGATCTCCATTTGCCCTGTAACATTCCGACTCCAATTTTAGACCAAAAATTTATTTTCTTCTCCAAATCAAATTTAGAACAAGAAAAATTAATATTCAATCATATTGAATTCACCAAAGAAATAAACAAATTCTAACAAGTAAAAAGGTGAGCTCTGATACCACTGTAAAGTTTCGGGTCATACATGGACAACGAAAATTAAACAAACTCGAAACCATATCCCGAATCAATCTTACACTTAGATAGAATTTGTAATTCGAATTGTACTTTTGATGAAATTTGTGGATCTGAAATCGACGTAGGATGTAGAAATCTTGTCACCATAGCTGTCCAATTGTCCAATCTTTGACAGTAATCCATATAGCAAACTAGGATCAGGAAGAGGTTGTGCTAGCAACTAAAAAGACGACTCAAAGCCCTAGTTGTCTTATGACTAATCCAATACTTATAGGTTTACGCTAAACCTAATTAGGGTAGAGATAATGGAATTGTACCAATCCAAGTCTGGCCCAACTAATTGGGTTTGGTGATGAGTGTATTTTATACACTTATTTGTATGTCTAAGTTAGAATATATTATTTTCATTTTAGAATATTTACTATTTAATTTGTGTCTATTTGGTTAGTTTTCAGAAAATATTTCAAAAGATGAATAATGAAGTAATTGATAAGAAAAATGCACAATTGGATGCTAATTGGAGTTTAATTGAGCAATTGAGGAGTTTATTACAACAATCGAGAATCATCCATGGAGCAAAAATGAAGAAATTAAGAGTTGGAGGACCTAATTAAAGTAGTTGAGAATTGAAATGAGCAAATCGAGAAGATTTGAAAGTATGAGGCTATATTGTTGTAATTGGAAGTTGAAGGACTGAAGAGCAAATTAAACATGAGGGACCAACTTGCAAATATCTAATGATTGACTTAGATCACAACAAGATACTTTGAGGATTGTTAGGAATCAATTGGATGCAAGTAGAAGTCAAAAAATAATGGAATATGATAAGAATATTACCATAAAATTGATTTCAACCGCACAAGATTCTTGACAGATTTCTAGTCGGACTTTGAGACCTAATTTTGGAGCAGTAAACGTTCGAATTGGGAAAATCCTATTTCAGGAAGAATTGTATTCCTTAAGTGATCTTTCTAACACAATTTGAATTACCTCAATCAGATAAGGGAATAGAAAGATATGATCGAAACACTAAACATTGTGCAGAGACCAAAAAATACTCGCGCACGGGTTTGCCAATTTGCTTTCCTTTTTCGATTAGCTCTCTTCTCCAACTATTAATACAACCTCTTGGTATGAAAATCGAACATTTGCCACACCTAAGAACATTATAATTTTGGGATTTCAACTTCAAATTCTTAGGAGATTGGAGTAAAGCAAGAGGCGAGATTTGAAGAACACAAGAAGAATTGATACACTTGGTGCAAGCTTTCCATTCTTCTTTGTTATTTTCCATGAATGTTTTCTTTTATTGTTTTTTTTTCTTTATTCATGATGTGTAACTAAATTCTATGTTGGGATGAACGATGTAGCCTAATTTTATTATTTTAATTCCAAATTTCGTTCTTTTAATGATTTTGTTGCATGTATTGATTTATTATTGTTCTTAATACGTGAATGAATTGTCCACTTATTCATGGTTTATTGAGTTATTTCCATAATTCGAGAGGTGAGTTAATAACTTTGATCAAGGTAATAAATCCAATAATTAGACAAGAGATAGAGATATACTCTTGTTATTATTGCGGTCATGTGTGAATTCTTGTGTGTTATGCATCTAGATAAGGAATATCCGGACCCTCTGTAGAGATACATGGTTGACTTATTTAGGTAGAATTGATTTAAACTCGAGAGAGAAATTTCAATATACATTAGTGAATTCAACCGAGTACATAAATAAAACATGGAATTGGAGTTAATTTAATTGGTTAGGTGAAATCGGGATTCCAACTACTTTACAATCATCTTTAAAAACAAAACAATTCTGCAATTTTAATTCTATAGTTTAATTTTATTCGTTTTAGTTCAAACACAAAACAAATTCTTTCGTCTGTTCAAATAGGGTTTAGAACTGAAATATTTCGATACTTAATAGCAATATGTGAGAGAACGATAATCCGGACTCTTTGGTCTACTTATTACTCTTCACAATCCGTACACTTGTCGGTGTATCTCGCATCACGAGATATTAGTGAACACTTGGACACTATTCCTCTCAGGGGCGAACCCATTAAGGGTCCGTGGGTGCAGCCACACCCACTGGACTGGATCCAATCAAGCCCAGAATCTTTTTTGGCCCATTTTTTAGCGATGGCCTTTATTTTTTCCCCCCTTTTCATTTCTGAAACCTTCAACACTCAGCACAGCAGCTCTCCTCTCTCGTTCTCTTTTCTTCTTTCATCAATTCTCTCAGCCACAAGTTCACAACCTCTCCGTCGCCACCGTCGACCTAAAAATCCAACCTCACCGCCGTCGTTTGTCCGCCTGCCATCTAGACCCAGACCCTCCCAGTACCTTACCTGCACTAGGTGCCGCAGTCCCTCTCCCTTACAATTGTACAGCAACAGCAGCAATCAACAAGCAACATTGCTCTAACTTTGAACCCTCGACCGACAGTTGAACTTGAACCGGAGGTCCAGATTCAGAACCTACCCTTTACGCTGTAAGCACTTGCGGTCTGGCTCCTGCTCGAAGTTGATTTCTTCGGATTAATTAATTTATTGCAGCTTTATTTGGTATTTTGGTTCATTGGTTGTGTAATGTGTATCAGTGTATGTGTTTTTATCATTTCATGTTCTTGAGAGTTGAGGTCTCTGACAGTGGGTAAGTAATGATTAATAGTGTTAATACTTAATGGGTTTTCCAATTTCAAGTATTGAATTGTTTAATTTGTTTTGTAAATTGTAGGTTGTAACTTCTTTTTAACAGATAATGGAAATTAGGAATTGAATTAGGAATTTAGGATGGAAAATAGAAATTCTCTTGTTTTTGAATTTTGAGGATGGATGGATGTATTATTAGAAATTAGAACAAAGAAACTTTATATAATTATTAGAACACAAGTCATGGATTGAAGGGGATTTTCAAGCTATATTTGTTTGATTTTATTTTGCAGGAAGAAATGTTGAGATATTTTAAACGAATGTCTCAAAATTCTATTGAAGTTGAAGAAGAGGTTGAGGCAAAGAAATCGCGGGTTGATGAAACCACTGAAACGAATGAAGCAAATATTGATGAAACCAACGAAGCAAATGAAACAAGCGTTGATGATATTAATGAAATCGATGAAGCAATAGCAAAGGAAGCAACTATTGATGAAATCGATGAAGCAAACATTGATGAAACTGTTTTTCAAGAAGATTTTGAGGTAATGGAAGCATATATTGAGCCTATTGATGTTACACTTGCACAACTTCCCACTGACCCCGGATTAAGAACTCCAATTACGGATGATAATGTTAATCTTCGAGATCAAATAAGAAGAGCGTACTTGCAGAGAGGTCCATGTCAACCTCGGAGTCATGTGTTTCCACGAAACAAAACAAGGAGATTCATTCCTGCTTGGTTTAATGAATATGGTGATTGGTTGGAATATAGTATAAGTAAAAATGATGCATTTTGTTTATACTGTTATTTGTTTGGACCAAACAATGGGGAACAAGGAGGTGGTGATACTTTTGTGAAAGAAGGGTTCCAGAATTTCAGAAAGAATGATAGACTTGGAGTTCATGTTGGAGATATCAATAGTGCACATAATTAAGCCCAAAGCAATTGTGAAGCATTGATGAATCAAGAGCAACATATTGAGACAATTTTCTTCAAGCAGACAAAACAAGCACGGAGTGCATATCGAGTTCGTCTAAATGCATCAATTGATTGTGTTCGAATTCTTCTACGGCAAGGACATGCTTTTCGTGGTCATGATGAGTGTGAGAGTCAAATAATCAAGGTAACTTTCTTAAACAATTACAGTTTCTAGTTGATCATAATGAGCAGATTGAAGCTGTCACTTTGAAAAACGCTCCAAAAAATCATAAACTAACATCTCCAAAAATCCAGAAGGATATTGTAAGTGTTGTAGCTGTTGAAACAATTGATGTTATCATCAATGATATTGCTGGTACATTCTTTTCAATTCTAGTTGATGAATCTCAAGACATCTCCGTGAAGGAACAAATGTCTATTATTTTACGTTATGTGAATAAGACGGGACATGTAGTTGAACTTTTTATTGGGATTGAACATGTTTCTAGTACTACAGCTCTATCACTTAAGGCGGCTATAGATAAATTATTTTCAAGATATGGGTTGAGTATATCCAGATTGCGAGGGCAGGGCTATGATGGGGCTAGTAATATGCAAGGTGAGTTCAATAGTCTAAAAGCACTTATTTTGAAAGAGAATCCAAGTGCCTTTTATGTACATTGTTTTGCACATCAACTTCAATTGGCTCTTGTAGCTGTAGCAAAGAAGCACGAGAAAGTTCAGTCACTCTTTAATTTGGTTTCAAGTGTGGTGAATATTGTTGGAGCTTCTTCAAAGCGTTGTGATATTCTCTGAGAGAAACAAGAAGCCATAATTTCTGAAGTACTTGGTAATGGTGAGATTTCAAGTGGACGGGGTCTTAATCAACAAAGTACTATTGCACGTTGTGCTGATACGCGTTGGGGATCGCATTATCGTACTTTGATTACTTTGATTTTGATGTTCTCACATATAATTGATGTCGTTGAAATGATTTCTGGTGATGGCTCAACACGTGAACAAAGATGTGAGGCTGATAATTTATTAGACTCGATGCAATCATTTGAGTTTGTTTTTAATCTACATCTTATGAGAATCATCTTAGAAATCTCAAATGAATTGTCTAAGGCATTACAAAGAAAAGATCAGGATATTGTTAATGCTATAAGTTTAGTGACAGTATGTAAACAAAGGCTCCAAGAGATGAGGAAAAACGAGTGGGATTCTTTTTTGGCTGAAGTCGTTACTTTTTGTCAGAAGTATAATATTGGTATTCCTGATATGGATAGTGTGTGACGCCCAGGTTGCTCATGGCGTAATACTGAAGTAACAACAAATCTTCATCGTTTTCGTGTGGATTTTTTCTATTCTGTCATTGATATGCAGCTTCAAGAGTTGAATGATCGTTTTTCTGAGACAAGTACAGAATTACTTCTTTGTTTAGCTTGTTTAAGTCCCGATGATTCATTCTATACTTTTGACAAGGAGAAATTAACTAGTCTTGCTAAGTATTATCCTGAAGATTTTTCGAAAGTACAGCTTATGGCACTTGATGATCAACTTCGAAACTATATTGTTGATATGCGCTCTAGCAAGGAGTTCAGAGAATTACGGGGCCTTAGTGAACTTGCAATCAAGTTGGTTTTGACGAAAAAAAAAATCAAATGTACCCATTGGTACATATGTTAGTGACTTTAGGATTAACTCTTTCAGTTGCTACTGCTACAGTTGAAAGGGTATTTTCTGCTATGAATATTGTGAAAATTTGACTGCGCAATCGGATTGGAGACCAATGGATGAATGATAGCTTAGTGGTATATGTTGAAAAAGATGTATTTAATCAAATTGATAATGAGACTATTATTCGACGTTTTCAAAGTATGAGAAGTCGTAAGGAACAATTGTAAAAAATGTACTACATTTTTAATACTATCGTTGGCTTATTGGAAATTATTTTTTACATTATTCTGTTTCGCACCCACTGATCTAAAATCATGGATCCACCACTGATTCCTCTGCCTCCTGCACCATTCCTAAATATCTCGAATAATATTTTCTTGCATTCTTTATTCCTTTCCCAAATGAAAAGATCAAAACATTAATATGCTCATTTGAACTTGTAATTTGAAGTGTTAATATTATAAGTCAAGATTGTCACATCTTGAGAGACAAGTGCCAAAATACCGTGAGCACCAATACAAGACATTATCATCTTAAGGAGAGAGAGTCGAACTCTTGACACGACCATAGTTGCAACTATGTCAAATTTTCACTTGCTTATAAAATTCTTTTTGAACATAAATTATTGCACGGTAAACTTCATTACTACTTCAGATTCACTTCAAACGAATCATGTAAAAGCAACATACAGCACATGAAATTCTAAGGCAAGGCAAAGATTATTCAAACACGAACAACATCTGGTCAGTTGAGAACCAAAATTCAAAAACCGCACCATCAACTCTGTTAAATCCCTATGAACAGCTCTGCAGAACTATAACATGATATCTGCAGCTTAGGAAACAAGTATGATTTTCTTATTTGCTACAGAAAATTACTAAACAGAACACGAGTTTTATAAGATGACAAACCATTTTAGGGTACCCATTTAAGTAGTAAGAATGGGAGGGAGGTAGTCGGATTTAGCACCAAGAACGCGAGCTTTTGTGTCAGGGAAGAACTCCATTCCTGGCAACTCGGTAACTTCTCCTTCACTAGCAATCGCAATGGGGTAGCGGAGCAAGTGACCAGGCAGGTCCCTTTCAAGATTTTCGCTGGCATAGATATCCCAATATTTGTCGGCGATCTGGTTTACCTTACTGATACATTCCTCACTTTCTGGGTGGAGGAAAGTTTCATCGAGCATGCCGAGGTGTTCATACCATAGTGCCATACGAAAACCGTGGACCTGACCCCTGGCCGGTGGCCTGATTGCCAAATGATATGGTTGATATGCTCCCATGGCTATCTCGGAATCCCTTGCACCATCCATAGATCTTTGGTTGATATTGGCAGATCCAACTATTATGTACTCGTCATCAACTACCAAAAAAAAAAAAGAGAAGAAGAAGAAGAAGAATAAATGAAATATCAACATTTGGCCTTCTTTTCATAGCAGTTCATCTCTAGAATTCACATGTCTAAGTGCACTTAATGCTTTTAGGACAGCAAACACGAGCTACTACCACTGTATCAACAGCTGTACAACGGAAACCAGTATCTAGTGGTGCCATCATAAATATAGGTAAATGTTGATGTGCTTACATGTAGTAGCTATTGTAAGACAAGGAATATATACAAGCCTAATAACGCTAACAATGATTTGTGCCTTGAGCTAGGGAAAAACTTTTGCTATAGCTTTACATATTAGATAGTTTTGTAATTTAGAGGGCAGATCTTCCAATAATTTGTGCAGATCAAATTGCAAGGATTCAATATAAATAATTCTTAGTTTCAGAAGCCACAAAATCAAGTACATACCTATCATCATCTTGGCATGAACGTAAATCATGAAACGTCGAGCCTCCTGAGCTTTTAGATAATCTGAATCAGGTTCTGGTTGTTCTGAAGGTTCATATTCACCGCTCTTCTTTACCTCCCGGTTTCCAAGGCAGAAGAATGTCAGGTAATTTCTAGGGTCCTCCTCAATGCCCTTAGCTTGAAGGGCCTGAATGATGTCTTTATACATCATCTGCATTGTCCTTCTCTGCCAATCTAATATAGCCTGAACTGATGCACTCTCTGGAATCCCTTCGGGCCACATTGGCACCACGATATAAACAGTGAATCTCTCCCCAGCCTCAATCTTACTCACAATCTTCAAGGAAAGTTCCTTGGGAATAAGATGCAGAGCTCCAATGTCCTCAACCTTGACGTCATTACAATCCCAGCCAAAACACCCTCCTAGAAAATACTGATTTTCAATATAAATAAAATTCTTTGCTCGACGTATTGCATGAATATATGCATCTTGAATGCTTCGGTCAATTATATTATCCTTCCCACTGACAAGACCTGCCCTTGCTGCCTCCTCAGGTGTATCCGGGAATCCAAAGGCAGCCCCACCATCAATAGATCTGAATAGCTGTACATTCCATGTCTCATGGTCATCTGGATACATCACTGGAGATGGAGGAATTATAATGTCATCAAGCTCTCTCAAGTTAAGTAATACATCTTTCCCACCTTGTTTCCGCCATCTCTGCTCAAAATTAAACAGCACATCCCAGGCAATTGGTCCTTCCAGTCGGGAATGAATATCGTGCCAAGGCTCCCTTGGCCCACCTTTTGTGATTGCAGCACCAGTATAATTAGGCTGATGAAAATCATCATGATGTGCAGTATCCAACGTCCTGAACAGTGAATGGAATGGAGTATCATATCGTCCATCGCAAAGATCAATGCCCCCCACAAAACTCACAATCCTCCTCTTCTCTGATCCGGTGCTAGGAAAATCACTGTCCACCACTACAATCTTCTGGTGATGAGTGAACATGGTAGAAATTTGTAAGTCTTGAACAAAGCTTCCACCATCATCTGGATTGCGAGGGCATAAGACACAATGCACATCAGTACCTTGAAAATACTGTTCAGTCTCTTCATCATGGGTAGCCATCAAGCCATCTTTCTTCAGCTGACCCACAGAGGTTCTGTCATCCCAAACAAGCATAAGAACCTTAACACCTTCACTTGCTTTCTTCTTAAGTATCTCACCAAGAGTGACGTCACCTCCTGGCTTTTGCCTCCTAGAATCCCTTATCAAGGTAATTTCGGTATATACAGACCAGCCTGTGATGTAAATTAAGTGCTGAGCATTAGTGATTGCGTCAAAAACATCTTCCCAGCATCTGTGGGGCTCATAATATTTTCCTCCAGATAGGGGGATTTGTGGAACAAATTTGTCTGGAACATGAGCATCTTGGTACAAAGAAACCCGACATCCAGGTCTCTGAGAAAAGAAAGTATAGGGAACCCCAGGATACTTGGAACTTTTAATTCCACGACCCCAGTTACGATCTCGAGAAACATCAAAAAATTGTAGCTTTACATGGATCTTAGAACCTTCTTGTATAGGATTCTTATCTTCATCCAATATTTCAACCCACCTATCCACTTCTTCCCCTTCCAAGAGCTCATGGACTGGTACATAAGCTCTTCCGATTAAAGTTGCACCAATAGGATTATCGTCTTTAACAGTAAATATCACATTTGAAGCCATATGAGCACAGTAAACGTGAAAAGACTCGTACCACTTGGGGCTATTAGGATCATTTTCAATCATTCTAGTTCTCCCAACTCTTGCCTTTTCTAAATCAATAGTTGCATAAATTTTAGGAGTCCCTTTACCAAAACCAACAGTCTCTTCAATGTTCTCCATCATCTAAAAAATATTCCACAAATGAAAAGTATCATCAGAGGCAAACAAAATACTTAAATACACAAATCAGGAATATACCGAACGAGTTTTTGGACAATTTCTGAGCATGGAATACATAATCACATATAGACACTTAAATTATAACTTTATTAAAAAATGATCCTAAAGTTGTATATGATTACTGACAGGGTAAACTGGGTCCAACAAATTGATGCATTTTTAAAATATTTCACTGCAAAGAGAATAGACGTATGACAGCAACTATCAACAGAAGATCGAAAGGAGCTCCCAGAGAAACAGAGACCTATTTGTCAATATATAATGAATTTCAGTTGTAGAAGATGAATGCACACCAACTCAAAAATGTTAGAAGGAGGCCTAGTTATTGTATAATTCAATGAACTCTTCTTCAAGACCTACAAACACTATGGATAGCACCACAAATGTCGTTGTTTATCATGAAATAAAATTTGGGGAATACGATTTCAGGAAATTAACACCTTTTAGATGGCTAAATTAATATTGGAAATATTTGAAGAAAAATGAAAATAAATAAGTGCATAATAACAAGAAACTGATTGCCTCCATATATCACCTAACTCAAAATATTTGAATTAGAAGAATCACTGGAGCTGTTGATCATCTGACTTTTTATCAAAATACATTATAACACGAGGCAAAGTGAAATAAAAAAATACCTTAAATCAAATTTTAAGTTACAATTAATCAAATAGTATAAATTGGATAAACATTTGAGAAATGAATATTGAAACAATATAGATGATATCATTCATATTAGTGTGAACCCATCATTATACCAATCTTCTAAACAAGTAAAAATGACATGGTTTATTATTTAATACTTATGAGATTTTCTTGGAGACAGCGTCTCCTTTCACATTCTCTAAATCATAAGTCTCACTCCTACCCCCATTCCTCAATTATAATAATTTGAAGACTCTAGTAATCAAACATAAACCATATACATTATATTTGATGAGTTTTCCATTTGCATATGGCCTCATCTCATGCTAGAATCAGAATGAAGGAACTGCAACCACCATTACTCAGTCTGTCAATAAGACTCAAACTTTTCTGCAAACTGCTGGAGTACGCTCAAATGTCTAAAAACAGGTAGTAATATATCCATTCTGTGTTTATTACATGTTAGGTTTCTCAATTTTTTGTTTTCATTTGTGGGATGTTTCAAGGTTGAGGGCAGGGCGAGGAGGAGAGGAGTGGGGTGGGGTGGGGTGGGGTGGGGTGGGATGGTCAAGTCAGATTATTCTTCATCTAAGTGTATAAATCCTAGCAAATTGATAAAAATCATTTGAATATAGCTAGCAGTTCATCACTGTGCTTCCTTATCTTGATTTCCTTAAACCAAGCAGCAAATTGTCAAACAACATAAACATTTCTACTTGATCTCAGCAGTTGAACGAACATAAGGCACCTAAATTTCAATCACAGGCATAAATATAGATCAATTGCACAAATATCAAACTAACCAAAAAATATATATATTTATATTTATCAGGCAGTTATCCGAAGCCAATCTGACATGAAACTTCTACCTTCCGAAGAAAATGCCCACGCCCTTCATGGTGCAGCCTATCCACCTCATAGATCGTGACATGGAGAGTCCCATGAAGCAATATTTGGGCCATTTTTCATCTGTAACATAATCAAAAACATAATAATAATAATTAAAAAAAAAAAAAATCGAGCACAAATCAATCACCGAGTACCATACAAAGTCAAGTCTAGAACTAAAAAGTGAAAATTAATTGAAAACCATGAATGCAGAAATTCAAAGCACCGAGTTGAAAAGTAAGGGATCTAAGAAGCTCACACAAAGGAACTTTTCTTGAATTGATTCTGATCCGATCTTCACTGAGAATGATTGAAGAAAAAGTAATAAACAGAGGTGATAGCTGTGCACTGGTTAATTATTATTACTATTATTATATTAATATTATTATTATTATTATTATTATATATTGAATTATTATATATTAAATAATGCTAGACAATCTCCCTTTTTTGCCACCTTAAATTACCGAATCTTTATGGGATATTGATTTTGGAGTTAATTTGATGGATAAATAAATAAATAAATAATTACAATGTGTATGAATGTAAAACTTTATATCAAATTTTTAGTTGCTATAGTATGTTTGTGTGTTTATATATATATATAGAAAATCATGCTACATGTACATTTTTTGTACACCCCCTTATATGGGGTGGGACCCAATTATAGGTGGATTAAAATAACTAGTATATACCTGTGCGATGCACGGATGACATTATCTTTATATTTGTTTGTAATAGGAAGTATCAATGAACAAAATACATAATAAAAAATAAATTAAAAAGGACAAATTATGTCAAATTCACATAAATACCTCATTAAACCAAAAAAATGTCTTTACCGAACTTAAGCTATGTCAACAGTTTTTATCTTTCATCAATAAAATCGCTACAATATCTACTTTTTAACACCTTCATAGCTATTCACAATAGGCTTTTCACAGGTGAAGCCGTGTTTTCTCAAACTATACCATATGAATGCACCCCTAACGATTTGTTATTCTCCGCACCGATTTTTTGTAATTAACAAATCAGAAAAGCATATTATAGGTATTTTATATTTAAATATATTATCATTTTCTCTTGCATGGTGCATGCTTTTATCTTTCGCTGTAATTAAGATTATGGTATCCTTTCATCAACCTTATTTGCTTTCCTCCTTGAATGAAACATATTCAGTTATCTTGTTCTCATCAAGAGCTTCATCTTTCTCACCTTCAATCGCTTTTTCCACTGGTTTCTCAACATTCTTCACCTCTTGCACCACCATCTCTGGCTGTGGCATCACCTCTTTCTCTGCCACAAGAACATTAGATGAAGACAATCATAATTGAAAGAGTCTGAGCCAACAACATAAGCTAGAGGTCTACAAAAAATTCAGTCAAAAGCATGCTCATATATCTCCTGTTGATATAGAATGCATAAAAGATGAATATATACAATAGATATTTTTAGTAAAGCTAGTAGAAAACTAAAAATATAGCTTAGTAAAGTATAACCAAACTCCTTAGTCTATTTTCAAATTTTCAGCACAATTGCATTATGAAAACAATTATTACACAGACCTCCCATTACGAAGCCAGGGCATCAATAAGTGCATGCTTGAAAACTTGAATTCCTCCACATTTTTTTCAAGATAATTCCGAAAGGTCGAGCACTTAGATTCACAATCAATTAAAAGTAACTTCTTTTTTCTCTTAGAACAACTCAAGTAACTGATTTTGCAAAATGATTCGAAGGTCAAAAGGGGTACACAATCTTGAAAAGAGGTAACATTTACAGCTTCTAGAATTACCAGATGAATAGAGTCCAGATATCAGTCAACCAATAACCAAAAGGAAGGGCACATGGATGGATTGATCTTTCCTTAAATGAGATTCAGTAAGCGTAGACGGTCATGATCTATATTTCAAAGCTTTCAAACTTAAACTGATAATATTTTCTTATAAGTCTTAAAAGGAAGTGGGGAGCTGCAGCTTATACGAATCTATACTTGGTACTCTGCTCTAAATTAGTTCCAAGAAGCAGACTATCATCATGGATTTCAAGTGAATTATAAGAGCACGATGGAAAACATAATGAATTGAAGAAAAAAACAAAAATAAAGCAATTCATAAGACAGAAATAGCAGAAAGCATTAGAGGCATATATATGAAGTCAATTCCTTCTCTAGTTTTTACAAACTAACAACGTGCATGTCTATGATCAATGTCCATCAATAGCTTTGTATAGAATAAATTATTTCCTAATTTTAAGTGTGCTACCAAAACTCAGGAGATATAATGGCTTGAATCATTAAAATTAATAAATAAAAGAAAAGAATGGATGCCCAGACCTGAACCACTTTATCATTTCAACAGTAAAATTTGAGTTAAGACCTTCTCCCAATAATTGTATTGTATTTCGACACCAAATGAAGTACTAATATCTAAAGAAACTCTTCCACCTTCATCTACCAAGCATCTCATTTGATTTCTTTCAACCAAAAATTAAAAACATGATTTTTCTTTTATTTTACCAACAAAAAATTTACGAATTGGTATTGATAAAAATTGCATTCAACTACTAATTCCATTCATAAATCAATATGTAATTTCAAATTGATTCATTAATATTACCTTTATCTTTCTAGCCACAATACCCAAAAACTCTTCAAAATCTATGGTGCCATCTCCATCACTGTCAACTTCCATTATCATTTCTTGAATTTCTTCCTTTGTTGGATGTTCATTCAATGAGTGTATAACTGCTGCTAATCATTATGGCGATTACACCTTTACATGGAGAAATAAATAGTTTTTCAGTCAACTTAATATGATTCATTAACATTTACTGGTCAAGAATGAAAGAAGTGACCATAATGATCCGACAATGCCATGTGGAAGGATGGTGGCTCAACCAATAACGCATGAGTACTCTAGTCAAGAAAAAAATGACTAAAGTTCTCTATTCAAAGATTGTGCCATTTCCTCTAATTTAAAAGAGTTTGACTTCTCTTCTTTAAGAATAGTTTTCAAAATGTCCAACTTTAGTTGTAAATCTACAATATATTCTTTGTGTCATAAGATTCTCGTACCTAGTTTGGCCCTTCTTTTGCTCCTTGGCTAATATTATTTGATTGTTGAAAATTGAAAATTCCTTTACCAATTCCTGAAATATGTAGGCATAATCAATTTCTAAAAAAAATAATTATAAAACAAAATTAAAGACAATCGGAGAAGTTAAGGTGCTAGATATATTTGTACAACCCTTCTAGTCTAGTAATAAAATCGTGCTCTTTCTTCTCTTCCTCTCTTAAAGTAAAAGTTAATGGTAAGATTAGAAAAGACAAAAGTTATAAACAGGAATAGACGAAGGAGATATTACAATACAAAAAAAAACCCAAAAATGTGTAAATAAATAAATAAGACTTCTTACCCTCTAAGATTTGCATTGGTTTCTAAAGTAGAGTTTAGCTTAATCCAAATTTTGATAGGATTTCCAGATTCTCCAATCAATAGCCAGCATGTGTTTTACAACATACTCTTTACATTGTTTCAAATGACTTATTACAAATACACCACTTGATTAAAAATGTGAAGAGAAAATATTTCACAACAGAGCTACATATTTCCCAAGTATTTCAACCCTCTATGACATTAAATGAGTGAACTTCAATAAATGAATAAATTGATCTAAAATTATGAGATTTTGCTATCCTTTCTTTGTCCCTTTGAGAAGTTATTATTCATAGAGAAAAAAAATTGGTTACACTAAGTATCATTAGCAGAAACATTTATATTGTTTTCAATACACATCATATCTCCAACATTTTCACAATAATATGAGAAATAGAAACATCTATTCCTATATTTCTCACAAGCTAAGGAAGTGTGAAATGCAAAATTTATGGTCAAAATAATAGAAAACTAAACAAAAGAGCTTAAGCCTGCCAGCATTGCTGATAGTAAAAGGCATTAAAAATTTCCAAATATAAGAATATGTTACTTTTAACATAAGCATGGATATATCCACGTTGAGGGGGACACTTTCTGTGTAAACACAAAATGATAGAGGATAACTGCAACAAAACAATGCACGAGAAAAATTGATTATTTTGTCATATTATACATTCATTTCAAAATTGTTAGTTAAAAAGTACCGTATGTCCCATCATCTTCTCTTCTCCAATAACGAAAAGCAGCAAATCTCTTCGTTTCATTGCCCTGAAACTCTGAATAGTGTTCAATAATAGCAGCAAGTCTCTATTATGTGCCCTGTCTCAGTGCCATTACCATCAACAACGGTTGTTTCCGTTTCCTAAAAATTAAAACACGTCTCTCATTGAAAAATAAAAAAATTACCAAGTATTCAATATAATAGTTCTTAAAGAAGTTGTACATAAAGAACAAATTTTTTACGACTTGCACAATTTTTTTTGCTGACAACTTGTTAGGAATGATTTAGCCACGTGATTAACAACATTAAACTCTCAGTGGAATGCAAGACATATATGAAAAGTTGAGGCAACTTAAATCATGGTAATTTTTCAGAAGAATGATCAAAATAGAAAATTTTGTAATATTTAAAAAAAAAAACTACCAGAATTTCCATCATAGATGGGAGCATGATACCAGTAATAGCAGCATTTGAACATGGTCCATATTTGCCAACATTCCACAACTGGTAAGGAAGCCTTCTAAAGGAATCCTCTGAATCCATCTTATCAAAAGAATCATTCCAAGATTGATCAAACGTGATGAAAATTGTTAAAACTATCACCCGTGAGATGCACGGTAGTAGATATATACAAAATATTTGAAGTAAGATGTTAAAAAATTAGACTTAGTAAGAAAAAGCTAAATTCTAAAATACGAAATATTCCTCACAGATTTGTACATATTTATGAAGTATAAATTGAAAAGGACAAATGTAATTAATAATTATGAGAAGTAAAATTTACATGAAGCAGAAAATGTTATCTACAAAATTGGAACACTATGAATGTTAATTTGAGCAATATAACCGAATTAAAAGAATAAAAAAAATAGCTCATGTTCCAGGATATTATAATTATCAAAAATGCAGTTTCTAAGACAATAAATTAGTTTGGAAATGAGAATAGCTTACAACATTCTTAGCACACCAATAATGAGGTTTCACAACAACTCACTTTGCAATTCACAACCAAGCTTCAACCAAATTTGATAAAGGTGGAATTGAAATAAGATGTAGGGAACAAATTACAGACATCATCTTAATTTCTTTGGAAACAATCCATATTTGATCGAATTCACTGAAAGCCTAAACTATGCTGTCCATCCAATCTTAGTACATGAAACTAAACTATGTCAGAATTCTCATACTTTGAGAAATAACACAAAGCTTCAGTAAATGCTCAAATGGAAACGACTTGGACAATATAATTTCTTTTAATATTATAGACTAAAATAAATCAAAATTAATAACTATATGTCCAAAGTTGCAAGAACTAAGAACTATTGCACCACAAACTTGTAATCATAAAATTTAAACTATCCTATATAGAAGATAAAGACTAAAGAGTAAATGGAAGCAGTCAAGCTTTAAATTCCTGGACTCATTCGATTCAATGAAAAAATTATCAAAATCATTTCTTTTAAGTTTCTGCATAGTTAATGCATAAAGAAAAAGGACTTCCTGGCTGAAAATGGTCAGACCAATCATGCTGAAAGTAATATTGTGAACTTTTGACCTTAGTAATTTCAAAATAAAGAGAGACATTTTAGCTTGAAGTGTTATATGAAAGTAATAACTACAGATCGAATTGAAGTATTATATTCTAAACTTTTATGCATTAAATAAATAAATCAAATTGATAAATAAAAATCCCAAAAATTGAAATATAACAAAAGAGAAAGAATAAGTTAATACCTAGCACAAATATTCTTCTTGCTTCATCAACTCCATATAGCTTAGCTTCACAAACAAAGCATCATATACACTCTCCAGTATCATTTGGATTTTGTGCAACATCTAATCTAAGTTGCTCCGCGCCTTCTTCAAACTTAAAGAAATGAACTCGCAGATCAATTGCTTTCATGCAAAAGGAAAAAAAAAAGAGAAGAAAATTAAAACATAGTAAAACTGAATCACTTATTACCTATCAAAGGAAAAATGGAGAAATCACAAAATTTCTGCAACATAGACAGAAGGCTAAACAAAGAGCACTAAACAACATAGTTTACTGAAATCTATAGCATAGTTATTAGTGGTACATAAACATACCTGCCTATGAAAAAAGGCTTCCATATTCTTTGTTCAGAAAGAAACGATACCATATAGGAGCTGGCAGCAAAGCACGATAAAGCAGAAGTAGGTACTCAACCAAAGTTAGCATTTTCCTCTTACTCTGCAGAAATATAAACCACTTCTTGCTTAACACTAAATTTATGTTAACAAAGAACAAAGCAGGATCAGATTTTTCGTTCAGCAAATCACTCCTAAAAGAGAATGCAAATATATAAGGGTATCTAATGATACCTTAAGTGCTATCTGGTTCCGTAAAAATCATTTGACTCGAACATTACAGCAGCAATCCAAATGGTAATAATGAAACCTGCAAACGTTGTGAAATATCAAATAGAAATAAAGTCCATAGTTAACCTCAAACATTAAGAACAAAAGGATATGAACAATAACCACAATAAATTTACAAAACAGAGAGAAGAGAAGAATAAAGGCATCTTCTGATTTTTTTCAGAACCAGAAAAAAATAAAAAATAAAATACCCTTTCTACTTACAAATCAAGAAGAAAGCTGCAAAACCAAAAAAAAATTGAGTAATCAGGAATCAATATTTACATTACAAAACCAAAAAATTACAAAACCAAAAAATATAAACCAAAAAAAATCAGACAACTGTTGAGGAGCTGCAGTGCCGCAGGGGAGAGAGGAGACGCGACGGGACGGCGTTACGGGAGGGGTCTGCTGTCTTCGTCGTCAATGGCTGAAATTTGAAGGCTTGAAGTATTATTCAAAGAAGAGTCGAACCTACCAACAGCAATTGGAATAGACGAAGAGTTGAATGAAGAGGGACTTCGACATATCTAAATCGAACCCTACCGACTACAGCTTTTCTGGTCGGAGATGGTCGGAAGCTGCGGCTGGAAGAGCGTTCTTGACTCCACCATCTCCGGGCTCCAATCCCTCGAATTCCAGGTATATGATTTTTTACTTAGGAACAATGGACTTGTACTTAATTTGTTTGATAAACCATTGGACCTTTCTCTTACCTGCTATCGTCAATGGCTTTCTCCTACCAACAGAAGCTTTTCCTGGTCGACCCAGATAAAGAGAGGATGAGAATCAGTGGTTTGAATTTTGAAAAATAGAGAGCCCTCCCCCAAAATGTCGGTCAGAAGAAATGTGGTGGTCCCACTATTTGTTATAGAAGACTTAGGCGGGATTTTTTAGACAATTTTTTTTTTTTTTTTAACTGTTGAGCGGGAATTCATGGGCGGGAAATCATCTCCCAACTCTTCTACTATTATATATTAAATAGATACACTCCATGTATGGAGATATAGAAAAAAATATACACAAAAAGTATAATTCTTTTATATATATATATATATATATATATATATATATATATATATTATTTTGAAGTCAGGGCAACTGTACTATTTGCTAATGTAGTATTAAATAAACAAATAAATCGTCAAATCAAATCAATCACAACAAATAGTTTGAGTTAGCTGTGTTCTTTTGCAATTTAATTTGCCATCATTACAAAAATTTAAATTACACAATTTCTCATACTACTTTTTAACCATTCACATTTTCTCTTTCCAATTTTTAACCCTTCATCTTACCTATAAAACACAAATAAATCAACAAATAATTTCAATTCCTTGATTTGACACAAAACATTCCAAATTAAATTCCAAAAGAACACACCATAAATCATAAACTTGTTTAAGTTAATAAACATTATATTTCTTCAAACTACTTTTAATTAAACACATTTTTTCAAACTACTTCTCAATTATGTATTTTTTCTTGAAAATATCATATTCTTTATTTATAAACATTTTTTTCTTTTTTTTTTTTTTTTACCAAACAAAAGCTTAGCTTGATTTCAAATGCGAAAAATTTTCAAATTGCTTTAAATGATTTGGTTTATGATTCAAGTATCAAAATCCTGATTTCAAACCATCAACCCGTCAAGTTTTTTTAAAAAAATCATATAAAAAGTAAAAAGTAAAGGTAGACATCCAGTTTTAGAAAAAAAAATACAGTATCTTTGAGATTTAGCAAGATATCAACAATTAAACTTTAACATTAGGTTATCTTAGACAGATCGGAGACATCCTCCACTCTGACAGAGACACTATCTCTCACACATATCGTGAAGGGAACCAGGTAGTTGACTAACTCGCATCTATAGGTTGGGATCAGCGACGATTTTAGGAGTATGAACTGCTTTAGCATGATCTTAAAATATTAAAAGTACAAGATGCACAAGGATGTTCTTATACTCTCATTATATAAGGGAAGAAAGAAAAGATTCAATCGGCTTAGAGAGATACTACCATACAAGAATTCTAATAACCTAGATTTGGCTTAGCACACGCCATCACTATTAGTCCCAAGATTCGTAAGTTGCAACCACTAGTATGTTAAATAAACAAACATTTTAATCTGGGTACCTACAGTGGACACTAAGGGTCCGTTTGATTGTGATTGTGAAATTTGGGTAGAAAGAAAACGAATTCCATGGAATTGAATTCCTGAAATTTAGAAGTTTAATTTGTTTGATTCGTTTAATTTTTTAGGTGGAAATTTTCAAGTTTTGTTGTTTGATTGATATTAGGGTAGTTATTTTCACACCACAATTTTTTATATCTACACCACATTTTAATTACTTGAAAGGTTTTTAATATTTGCTCAGTTTTGCTTTTTATGTCCTCAATTTTTCTTCAAATCATTATTATTCTTAACTTTCAATTAATTAACATGTTTTGTTTTTAATCACATTTTATATCCAAATATTTTGCTAATGTGCATTGAAAAGAGGACATATTTATTTTTAGTTTTGTATTAGTTATTTACTTTGATTACTTAAAAATACAAGAAATAAAAAAGTTTTTTTTCGTCCTTATAAGAAATATTTTGGACAAAAATCAATTTTATGGACAAGTTATAAAAATTAATAGATGGTTGATGATAAAAGATTTATATAAAAAATTCGGGAGCATAAATGTAAAAATAAGAAAAGCTTTGGATATTCATTAAAAATAAAATGTAGTGTAGTTAACAAATGTTATGGTGTCAATATAATTACACTTGACATTATTTTTTGTGGAAAATAAAGCAAAATTTTGGTATTTCAATAAAAAATATTTGTTTAAAAAAAACTTTTATACATTTGTACTTGATAATAATAATATTATTTTTTTAAAAAAATAAGTCAACTAACAACCACAAAAAAGAAAAAAACGAGACGAAAATGATTTTCCAGATGGAAAATCAATTCCCCACCAAAGTGCTGAGAAAACCAATTCCTCAAAATCAACAGAAATAACGGATTTCAAGAAAAGTTGGGAAACGAATTATATGAAAAATTTAGACAATCAAACGATGCAAAAATTAGAAAATGAAAATTTTCCATGGAAATGTTTGATATCAAACAGGGCCTAAGTTACCAAAAATTTTTCTGCCAAATTATCTTATAGATAGAACACCTGGAAGCTGCTTGTTTTGAAATCACATAAAATATAAGTGCACATTTTAACTCAAAAAGTTGTTTGGTTTAAAAAATGAAATGATTTGCTTTGGTTTTGAAAAATTTCATGTTGTTGAAATCTCATAAAACATAAGTGCACATTTTAACTCAAAAAGTTGTTTGGTTTAAAAAATGAAATGGTTTGGTTTGGTTTTGAAAAATTTCATGCATTTGCTAAAAATTTCTCAAACCAATAGATTTTTAAATTTATTTTTTCTCAAATTTATTAGTTTAGGCTTTGTTTGGCTATATTGTAGCAATTATAAATTGATATGTTTATGTTTTTTAGGTAAAATATGCGATTAAAAAGTGAAGAGAAAATGTATATAGTTAAAAAGCATGGTTGATCCTGAGTTTTGAGGGGCCCTAAGCAAGCCTCTAACCTCGGGATTTATTAAGGCTCTAAGTCAAGAACAAAACTTTTCATTGACAATTTCAAATGTCCAATAATTAATAACTATAGGTAATAAATAAATATTAAAAGACTAACTAAATTTTTTAAAGTATTTATGACATTTAATATTTTTATAGATATTTTCACAGCTATCTTTTCACAAAATTTTTATCTGAAATTGGTATTTATTGGTTAAAAACGTTAAAAATAAAAGAAAACTAAATCTGCAAGTCTAAGGAATTGAACCGATGACCTATAGCATAAGCAAAAATTACCAATTGTACTAAGCTCAAATTATTATACATTATTCTACTTTCATAGTGTGTGTGTGCGCGTGCGTGTGTGTGTATATATATATATATATATATATATATATATATATATATATATATATATATAACAGCGTATTTGATTTTTTAACTTTGCGGCCTTAATTGAACAAGGGCCCTACGTCATCTTGCTCTCCTATGTCCAAGGCCAGTTATGTTAAAAATTGATTTGAAAAATTGTGTTATTTATAAATTGTAATGATTGTGTTAAAGAAAAGTGTGAGTGACTCATAACTTTTATTAAATTAAATATTTTATTCATTTTTATTAAAATTTATTAAAGATTTGATTTGATTATCTAAACTAAACAAGCAATAATTTTCCTTTTTTCAGATAAATAGGATACGGATTTAGCAATGAAGAAGTTCCATCTCAATGTAACAAGAGTTGGATAAATTGTAGTGGAGGTTACTACAGTATCACCATATATACAATTAGGTTACTAAACTTCAATTGGGGGCAGCTATATCATGTGTTTGGTATGAATTTTCCAATCAATTGTATAATGTAATAAACTATTTTGAAGAAAGGTAATATCATATTTTTTTATTTTTTGCTCTCCTTTAAATTATTATTTTAGATTTACCGCAGAAGGTTTAAACCATGGAAGCAGTCGATTTAGTGTATGAGTTCGGAGAAAACGAATGGAATGCCTCCTTTTGCATAAACATGCAATTTTTTGCTTTTATTTTTATTATTTATTTATTATTATTATTATTATTATTATTATTATTTTGTATCAGCTAACCCGCGAGCTCATAGATTGAAAGTTACTTATATTATAAACTAGTGAGATGATTGTACAAATTAACACGACGCCGAACATGTTTGTAGACTCATTCACATTATCCAAACGGAGTTACCTAATTCCTAATAAATAAATAAATAAATAAAAGTGTAAAGACCCGTAATTTGAAAGTATGGTGAAAGTTCAATGTTATCTAGTGAGAGTCACCCAATTAATTTGTTTACTAGGTGAATGATATTAAGATTTAGCAGTTACGTAACTACGCACGCGCGCACTCTCTCTACAATGACAAGTTTTCATTGTTAAAATTTCAAACATAAATTGTAAGACGTTGTTATGGAATTGGTACGATGGAAACTCTAATCCTATCTCTTAAGAGTTGATAACGCATAATTCAACTCAAAAAAATTACATATATGAGTTGATGTGCCCAACTCGACTCCTCAATCCAATCCATCAAACTGTAGCTTTGTTCGTCAACCTAATGTTGTTTACAAACAATGAACAAATTATTTTTAAGATAAAATGTGCGATTGAAATATTCGTAAATGTGCGGAATAAAAAGTGATTTGAAAAAAATGTGAAGAAAAATTTGTTTATAAATAAGTTTACCAAATATTTGCTTAGGTACAACATATCAATTCCTATTAACCTAGATAAGATTTATATGATACAATCAACTGAGTCACAGAGCGAGATTCATGGATCAATCATCATCATATTTTGGTCTAAATTTAAGTTTTTAAGACTCGATCAACACTGGACGAAATATCATGGAGGAGTAATCAGACTTGCAAGACACTCAGAGCATCTCAAGTGGCACACGCACTTGAAGCTATCAACTGTATGTGTGTGTGCGTGTGTGAAAGAGAGAAAAAATCGTGGGTCTCACTTTAATATTACTTTTTTTCCTATTTCTCTTCCACTTTCTCCCTTTTTTTTTTTCTACTTTTCTCACGTTCTTACTTCACGTCTTTCACAATCACACATTTTACTTCTCATCTTCCACTAATTTTTTTTATTAATTTATTTAAAATTGTATATATCTCTCTCTTCTTCTTTTTTCACTTTTCCCTCTCTTTTTTTTCTCTCTTTTTTTTCTGACATTCCTACTTCACATCTTTTATTTAAAATAATATATCTATCTTCTTCTCTCTCCTATCTTGAACATAGATGCTCTCAATAAGGCAAAAGATGCCCCCAGGATTCATGGCCAACCTTTTTTTTATAAGTTAAAAGACTCCCTTTGTTCACTCCACGATGTAAGAATATGTAGTAAACTTGTCCTCCGTGCACTATATGTTAGCCATTATTTCAATAGTGGCATCAATTAGTCAAAAGTTTGGCAAAGTTTGGCATCAATTAGTCAAAAATGGAGCACTTGAATTTCCACCATAGATGTGGAAATAAAATTGATGGTTGTGATTCATTCTCTTAGCCTATAAATAGGCATGCTTCATTTTGTTTTTTGAACATCAAGTAGAAGAGAACAATTCCTTTGTTTTCTCTTGTGAGAGTTTGTAGTACTTGAGCATTTGGAGAGGTGCACTTGTAAAGTGTTCTTTTTTTGTAGTTTGTGAGAAAGAGTGTTTGTTTGGTGAGGTAGAGATATTTGTATTCCACATTTGTCATATTAGTGGAAATTTGGAATCTCCCTCCGTGGACGTAGGCAATTTGCCGAACCACGTAAATCTTGTGTTGTTCTCTTTCTCTTTCGAATTCGTTATTTCTATTTTTGCATTGGTCGAACCGTCGGTTAATTCGCTTCCGCACAACAATTGGTATCAGAGCCTTGACTCTCTTAAAATTCTTAGTATGCTCTGTGGTTGCAGCACTGACTGATCTTCCACATCAGAAAAGATTTTTTGAGAACAGGGATCTTGGTATATATTTTTTTGAGATTTTATTTTTTTTTTGAAAAATGTCGACGGAGACTGAGGACCCACCTCCAGCCATTTTAGATGGATCTTCAAGGCCCACTGTGTCTTCAACAAGAACAGTGGTAACTAATGCAAAAATAGACGTGGAAAAATTTGATGGCACAAATAACTTTACTATGTGGCAATGTGAAGTTATGGATGCGCTATTTCAACAAGAGCTAGACATTGCTCTTGAAGAAGATAAGCCAGCTGACATGGATGATCTAGAATGGACAAGAATCAATCGGAGTGCCTGTGTGATCATCCGTTCGTGTCTCACCAGAGAGCAAAAGTTCCCATATATGATGGAGAAATCGGCAAACAAATTATGGAAGGAGTTGGAGAAGCAGTTTATATCAAAAAGCTGCCAAAACAGACTCTATTTGAAGAAGAAGTTATTTCGCTTCCGATATCAACCTGGCACAACTATGTACAACCATATTACTGAGTTCAAGAAATTGGTAGCTGAGTTGATAAATCTTGAAGAATCTTTCAAGGATGAAGATAAGGCCATGTTGCTCTTGACTTCTCTTCCCGATGAATATGAACACCTTGTCACTACGATACTTCATGGAAAGGATGAAATTACTTTTGATGAAGTATGTGCTGCTTTGTACAACAATGAGATCCGAAAGAAGGATCAAAAGGAACATGGAAGTTCAGCAGGAGAAGCCTATACTATAAGAGGTCGTGCTCAAAGTCGTAATCCCGGGAGAAGGGGCAGATCTCGTTCGAAGGGCAAGCCTGCTAAAGATGAATGTGCCTTCTGTCATGAAAAAGGTCATTGGAAGAAGGATTGTCCAAAGCTGAAGAACAAAGACAAGGTTAAAGGTATTGCTGGAGCTACTTCAGAAGCCAATATAGCCAAGTGTGAAGATGATGAGTCAGAATTTGTTCTAGCTAGTACATCAAGTATATCTCACTCAGACGAATGGATTATGGATTCGGGTTGCACTTATCACATGTGTCCCAACAGGGAGTGGTTCTTCAAACTCGAAGAACTAAATGGTGGTGTTGTTTACCTCGGAAATGATGAGATCTTGCAAACAACAGGGATAGGTTCAATCCGTTTGAGATGTCATGATGGATCAACTAGAATTCTGACAGACGTAAGGTATGTACCAGATTTGAGTAAGAATCTCATCTCCGTGGGAGCCTTAGAATCTAAAGGCATGTTCGTGACTATACGAGATGGAGTTCTGAAAATTGCTAAAGGCGCACTCGTGGTAATGAAAGGCATAAGGAGAAATAATTTGTATTACTTCCAAGGTAATACAGTTATTGGATTGGCGGCTACAGCATCAGGAGAAGACGAAGATTCAGAAATCACAAAACTTTGGCACATGCGGTTGGGACATGCTGGTGAAAAAGCTATGCAAACTCTGGTGAAGCAAGGCCTATTGAAAGGAGCAAAAATATGCAAGATGGATTTTTGCAAACATTGTGTTTTGGGAAAACAGACAAAAGTAAAGTTTGGTACTGCAATCCATAATACAGAAGGTATTCTGGACTATGTTCACTCAGACGTGTGGGGACCTACAAGGACATCTTCCTTGGGAGGTATGCACTATTTCGTTACTTTTGTCGATGATTTTTCCAGAAGAGTTTGGGTGTATCTGATGAAGACAAAAGATGAAGTATTAGATCATTTTCTTATATGGAAGAAGATGATGGAGACGCAGACGGGCAGAAAAATCAAACGACTCAGATCAGACAATGGTGGAGAATACAAGAGTGATCCGTTTCTTAAAATCTGCCAAGATGAAGGTATTATGCGACACTTCACAGTCAGAAATACACCACAGCAGAATGGGGTGGCTGAACGCATGAATCGAACATTGCTGGAGAAGGTTCGATGTATGTTGTCTAATGCTGGATTGGACAAGAAATTTTGGGCTGAGGCAGTAATATATGCGAGTCATCTCATTAATCGTTTACCATCTGCTGCCATTGGAAATAAGACACCTATGGAGGTTTGGTATGGAAAACCTGCTACTGACTATGATTCTTTACATATTTTTGGTTCCAATGCATTCTACCATGTAAAAGAATCTAATTTGGATCCAAGAGCTAAGAAAGCACTGTTTATGGGGATCAGCTCTGGAGTAAAGGGATATCGCTTATGGTGTCCTGATATGAAGAAGATAATTCTTAGCAGGGATGTCACTTTTGATGAATCTGCTATGTTGAAAAAGGTGACCGAGGGTGCTCAGCAGCAGGTGGAGCAAGTTCCGCAACAGGTGGAGTTTGATGCAACTTTGATTGACCCAGCAGGTGAAACTCCAATAGCAGAGGAGTATGTTGAAGAACAACAAGAAGAGGAGGTTTCAACCCAAGAACCTCCATCGCAACCGAGATCAATTGCAGTTGATAGGCCACGAAGAGAAATTCGAAAACCTGCTCGATTTGTTGATATGGTGGCCTATGCACTTCCAATTGTAGATGATGATGTTCCTTCTACTTACAAAGAAGCTGTCAGAAGTTCTGAAAATGATCAGTGGAAGGAAGCTATGGCAGATGAAATGCAGTCCCTTCAGAAGAACAAAACGTGGGAGCTAGCTCAACTTCCGAAGGATAAGAAGGCAATTGGGTGCAAATGGGTATTTACAAAGAAAGAAGGATTTCCTGACAAGAACGAGGTTCGCTTCAAGGCACGGTTGGTGGCTAAAGGCTACGCTCAGAAGGAAGAAATTGATTATAATGAAGTATTTTCTCCAGTTGTGAAACATTCTTCCATTCGTATTTTATTGGCCTTGGTAGTGCAGTTTGACTTGGAACTAGTTCAACTTGATGTGAAGATCGCCTTTCTGCACGGTGATTTGGAAGAGGAAATCTATATGACTCAGCCAGAAGGATTCAGGGTTGCTGGAAAAGAAAATTGGGTTTGTAAATTGAGCAAATCGCTATATGGACTTAAGCAGTCACCGAGGCAGTGGTATAAGCGATTTGACAAGTTTATGTTGGAGCAAAAGTACACACGAAGCAAGTTTGACCATTGTGTTTATTTTCATAAGCTAAAAGATGGATCTTTCATATATCTACTCTTGTATGTTGATGATATGCTGATTGCATCAAGGAGCCATGAAGAAATTGACAGATTGAAGGCTCAGCTAAACCAAGAGTTCGAGATGAAAGATCTCGGTGAGGCAAAGAAGATTCTTGGCATGGAAATAAGCAGAGAAAGAAACAGAGGTAAGCTTTGTCTGACTCAAAAGCAGTATTTGAAGAAAGTAGTACAACGTTTTGGTCTAGACAATCAGTCAAAACCTGTAAGTACTCCACTTGCCCCTCATTTCAAGCTTAGCTCTACGATGTCTTCCAACACCGACGCGGAACAAGAATACATGTCAAAAGTTCCTTATGCAAATACAGTTGGAAGTTTGATGTATGCAATGGTGTGTACAAGACCTGACATTTCACATGCAGTTGGAGTGGTGAGTAGGTATATGCATAGTCCTGGTAAAGGACATTGGCAAGCTGTGAAATGGATGTTAAGGTATATTTTGAAAACCATTAATATTGGTTTAGTGTTTGAGCGGGATGATTCACTTGGTCATTGCGTAGTTGGATATCTTGATTCTGACTATGCTGGTGATTTGGATAAACGTCGATCAACGACTGGATATGTGTTTACTCTTGCAAAAGCTCCAGTCAGTTGGAAGTCCACTTTACAGTCTACAGTCGCTTTGTCTACGACAGAAGCAGAATATATGGCAGTTACAGAGGCTGTTAAAGAGACAATTTGGCTGCAGGGGTTACTTGGTGAATTGGGAGTCGTTCAAAAACACATCACTGTGTATTGTGATAGCCAGAGTGCTATTCATTTGGCAAAGAACCAAGTCTACCATGCACGGACGAAGCACATCGATGTTAGATATCATTTTGTGCGGGAAATTGTTGAAGAAGGGGAGATCCTACTTCAAAAGATTCTAACAGCTGAAAATCCTGCAGATATGTTGACCAAAGTGGTAACAGCGATCAAGTTCAATCATTGTTTGGACTTGATTAACATCCTGCGAATTTAAACACCTACGAGGTGTGTGGTGCCAACAGGCACAATTGGAGACACTCTTTCTCATTTTGTTTGGAAGCAGTTCATTTGAATCAAGATTGAAGCCAAGGTGGAGATTGTTAGCCATTATTTCAATAGTGGCATCAATTAGTCAAAAGTTTGGTAAAGTTTGGCATCAATTAGTCAAAAATGGAGCACTTGAATTTCCACCATAGATGTGGAAATAAAATTGATGGTTGTGATTCATTCTCTTAGCCTATAAATAGGCATGCTTCATTTTGTTTTTTGAACATCAAGTAGAAGAGAACAATTCCTTTGTTTTCTCTTGTGAGAGTTTGTAGTACTTGAGCATTTGGAGAGGTGCACTTGTAAAGTGTTCTTTTTTTGTAGTTTGTGAGAAAGAGTGTTTGTTTGGTGAGGTAGAGATATTTGTATTCCACATTTGTCATATTAGTGGAAATTTGGAATCTCTCTCCGTGGACGTAGGCAATTTGCCGAATCACGTAAATCTTGTGTTGTTCTCTTTCTCTTTCGAATTCGTTATTTCTATTTTTGCATTGATCGAACCGTCGGTTAATTCGCTTCCGCACAACACTATAGAATATGGGCAACGTCATCTGAAGCAAGTCTCTACACATAGATCCCATCATTCTACTAATATTATCTTGACTTGTGCCACAACTTTTATATTTTTATACATTATATTTATATGATCACTTTCACCAACTTGATAGTTGAAATGGCAATGGAGAAGAAAATCTCATTATTTATTTCCTCATTTCCTGTACCAAGGTTGCAGGAATTGCCATTTGCTGCTCTTTTCAAAGTCAAAAAGTTGGAGTAGCATCGTAAATTTGTGAAAGAAAATCTTGCTAATTTCAATTACCAAAATTGTCAGAACTATCACTGTTGCCTTTCCAGAGCAAGAAGTTGAAGTATCTTCATAAAGCTACACATTGGAAAGATTTGTAATTATGCCCGAGGATCAGGGGCGAATCTAGAAATTTAATTCAACACGAGCGAATTTGTTCCAGTACAAGCGGGTAATGAGAAAAAAATTTCGATACCAAAAATTATAAGGTAAAAAAAGAGTTTTTGGCGGATCCAGCCCGAGCGGCCGACCACCCTAGCCAAGGGCTGGATCCACCCCTGCCCAGGACACATTTCTCAGTTGCAAATAGAAAGGCTGGTAACAGTGGCGGACGCAGAGCATTTGTACTAGTAGGGCACACGGATGGTACGGGGGTTCGGAGACAGCGACCCCGAAATTTTTTTTTTTGTAAGAAGAGACCGAAAAATAAAAAAATACTTGAAAATATTTAATCTCAAAACAAATAAATAATTATATTAATCTTGTATACTTATAATATAATTAGCATAAATCACACTGCCCCCAAAAATTTTTTTTTGTAAGAAGAGACCGAAAAATGAAAAAGTACTTGAAAATATTCAATCTCCAAACAAATAAATAATTATATTAACCTTGTACACTTATAATATAATTATCATAAATTACACTGCCCCAAACATTTTTTTTGGTAAGAAGAGACCGAAAAATGAAAAAGTACTTGAAAATATTCAATCTCCAAACAAATAAATAATTATATTAACCTTGCACACTTATAATATAATTAGCATAAATCACATCCCCCACTGCCTATGACTCAACTTCCATAGGTGCACTATTTTTATAAAAATAATAAAAAAAAAGAAATTATATGTAATGTATCATCTTCAAAGTGCTGATGCTGAGTCCTGAGTGCACTGCAAATGTGCATTATTATATTTATATCTTAATAAATCAAGTTTGAAGATTAAAACAAAAAAGTTACCTTACCTACCAGGTTTTCCAGTAAGGCAAATGCAGAAGAAGAAGAAGCCAAAAAAAAAATCAGAAATTTTACTGGGGAACGTGCCCCAGCAGGCCCCACTGTGGGTCCGCCCGTGGTTGGTAAGGCTCAGCGCATCGGTGTGCACGATTTAAATCCTGAAATATTGAATTTGTGTCTTATTGTCAACGGGAGTTACCCAAACTTTGGACTTACCATCAAGTCCTCCACCCTAGTTCTGAGAAGCATATCTTGCGATCAACCTCTCCAACCAATGGCTTAGAGTAGGGTCGACTGGAACCCTCAAGATCTGGATTACACCTTTTGGAAAGATTTGTAATTCGATTGAAGTGTGCAATATTTAAACCTAACTTGGAAAGAATATACGAAATTATAAATTAGAAGAGGATCGAAAGGGAAATTTTATAAAATAAGTGTGCAATAAGAAAGAACAACAAGCATTAAAGACGGTGTTTGTAAATATGAGAAAGGGGCACTTTTTCAAAGTACAAATCATGCTCTCCAGTCTCCAGTTTCCATACATCGTGGCGAATTTTCGAATGTATCGTCACACAATCCGCTGAATTGTCTCCGCAGTAACATCAATCAAGTGTCCCCCACCAACACTATCTACACATCATGGCCAATTTTCTTTATCCCGTTTGTTAACGTACGATACTTTTACGCAATAATTAAAATTTATAAATTAATTTATAAATAACATAATTTTTTAACTAATTTTTAATCATACACATTTTTTCTCGCTAATTTCTAATCATATATTTACCTAGAAAATATCAAAAAAAAAAATATTGGCTACTTAGCCTTTGAACGCTTCTTAAATTGTGTATAAACAAACCAATTTCTCAAATCACATTTTAACTATATACACTTCCACATCACTCATTTAAATCACATATTTTATCATAAAAACATCATGTTCTTTGTTTATAAAAAAAAAAAATACCAAACATGGGCTAAATAAACAAGAATTTAACATTTTTGAGGTAAAATATGTTTTATAAAAGTGATTTAATAATAACGTATGGTTAAAAATTTATTTGGGAAAATATTTCTGTTAACCAAATTTTTTTTAAAATTTTTTTTTTTACTGTTTTCGAGGTAAAATATGTGATTAAAAATTGATTTGAAAAAATTGTGATTAAAAAGTGATTTGAAAAATATATTGTCCATATTTATAAATATTTTTACCAAACACTCATAATTTTTTTTTTCTTTTTAACGTTTATTCATAAATTTCCTTTACAATAAGAAATATATTATACATTATCCCCAATAATAAAAAAGTTGGAATACAATCAACCCAACTATGAAATATTGGAAGGAAATGATAAAATGTCCATGATGAACAGTTGTAATGGTGCTAATTGTGAATGAGATGCTGACATGTGTCCTAACTAATCTCATCCACGATGAACATCATAACAAGTGTTCACCGTGGGCATTACATCATCACTAAATATTGGAATATTAGTTCCTTTCTTTAAAAAAAAAAAATGTCGGTAAACAATGGATTTGTCATTTTTGATATAAAATATGCAGTTTAAAAGTGGTTTAAAAAATGTATGTAATTAAAAAGTCGTTTAAAATTTGTGTTATTTATACACTTGTTTATAAATACTTTTACCAAACGAAAATGATCACTGAGTTCTCCACTTCCCATCTTAGATATAGTGGTGAATTCTCACTGATTATCTCTTAACTAAAGGTAATGTCATTGTTTTAAGGGAAATTTTAAAAAATGTCCAATTCCATATTGTCACAATAGTTGTGTCTAATGTTGATACATTTTGCAAAAATGTCAAAATTTAGGTGTAAATTAACTATCATATCCTTAATGAACAGTAAAAAAATATTTATTTAAATAGTTTCATTGCTAATGTCTTTATTAGACCCTCTACAAGTTACATCAAAACTAATCAATACCCATTGATTTCAAAACTTAAATTATCTATTTGGTAATTACCACTTTAATTTTTGAGAAAAATATATCTAACTATAACTATGATTCACATTTCAAGTAGGGGTGGACAAAATGACCAGATCGAACCAAACCAAACCAAACCGGAACCAAACCAAACCGAGCGGTTTGGTTCGGTTTTACAAAAAAAAAATTAATGGTTTGGTTCTTAGTATGGAGAACCAAATGATTTTGGTTCCGGTTCCGGTTCTCGTTCTAGAACCAAGAACCGAACCTAGAACCGAAGCCCAAGCTCACTTTTAGATCAATTTTTTATTTTTTTTAATTATTCTTAAAAGTTAAAAAATTAACTTTATCTAATCTTTTGATAATTTAGGTCTTAGCTTATTTATGCTATCAGAAATCTAAATTTATTTTTCTTTAATCATCTCTTATTTTTTCTTTTCCATTTTTTGTATGTAACTTGTAAGAGGTTTTACTTACTGTGTAACTGAAAATATTTCAATGTGGCTCGCACATCTCCTTTTACTCAGTGGAAGATTTCATGCATTACATATCCCTCACCTTTTTGATGAAATCTAGACATTTGTTAACTCGTCCTAAAATATGATGCTTGTAGTTCAAAGAGGTATTATGAGATTATAGGCATCTTGTGTTTCGTGCATTAGTTTTGTTTGTTTTATGCTAACAGTTTCTGGGTAAGCACGAAGACGTAGTCATGTAGCTTGATATAATTAATCTCTATCAATGACTCATTCGTCTACATTTCTAAATCATTGTTATTGGACAATATTTTGTATGGAGACGTAACTTATATTTGTGTATTAGTTTAGACTTTGGTAAATGAATTTCGTTAATCATTACTAAGTACTAACTTATGGTCGTGGATATGGTATGTGATGATAATTTGCTTTTATATTTTAAAATTCAAGTAATGTATTGGGAACCAAACCAAACCAAACCAGAACCGAGCGGTTTGGTTCCGGTTTGGTTCCATATCTTTATAAAAATCGATTGGTTGCATTGGTAAAAAAAATCATCGGTTCATGGTTCGGTTTGGTTCCAATAGAACCAGAACCAAACTGAACTATGTCCACCCCTAATTTCAAGTTCTAAACTTTTAAGGAATGAAATACTTGATTCAATTTTGGGAAAAAAAAGTTTATCAACAAATTGTGGAATCGATTTGGCAAACAACAAATTTTGGAAGAAGGTTATATTTTCGAAGTTTTGTTTGCATTGAGAACTTGTTTTTATTTGTTATGCATTTCATTAAAAAAATGGAGAGAAAAATATTAAATAATTACTTCAACTAATTTTTAAGATTATAAAAGTATTGGAGAATTAATCATGATCATTGTGTTGTTTTATTCTTAATTTATGTCACTTTTTTATTATATTATCAATTATGTTAGTAATTTAAGGTTGTTGTGTATTCAATATGTCGTTAATGGTAAGAATGAAATGATCTTGAAAAATGGTGGTTGAAAATGATGATAAATGCAAGTGTTGAGGGAATCCGGATATGTCATTCTCGACATTTAGACTATCGAGAATGACATTTAGAATGTTCTTCACTACAATTAAGTTACCACTTTTGATTTTGTATAAGTTGGTCCTCTTTTTTTTATTTGCATCCAGGTCCTCTAACTTCCCCTTGTGGTAATTTGGCCTCTAAGCTTTTGATTTCTTCTATTTTCTTCCTTGTTCTTCTCAATTGACTCCTTGCACTTCTTCATATTCACAAATCAGCTCCAATAAACATCCAATTCCTCGACGTTTGCTTCATTTGCAACAATTTCTCAATTTTAAGTTGTTTTTTTCTTAAATATAAACAAATATAGACAAATGAATACCAAATATTTTTAAACAAACATATAAAATTTTACTTTTGGCACATAAATAAGTGTATAAAATACACTTATCAACACTGCACCTAGAACAAAATAAGTGATACTAAACTACAAAATAGAAGGAATGCAACATAACAAATATTTTTTTTTTTTGAAAATTTGTTTACCATACGCCTCAACGGTCCAGATCATTATCATATTTTAGCATAAAAATTGGAATAACACAATAAAAATATATTTCTATTTATCCATTGCTCGACTTTAGTGTGTGTGTGAATAGCCAAAGATCAAATGCAAACTTATGCAACAATACACTTAACAATTTGTAGCTTTTTATGCAACAGTAAGCCCAATTCCCAAGTGGTCAACTATGATTTCCTAATTATTATCCTTTCATCACTCATGAATGATCACACCTTCTTACTCTTCTCTCACCGTCCAAAGGTTTCCTTAATTCTGGCTTCTAAAGATTTATATAATACATTTATCCATATAAGATAGTTAGAATTAGATGTATGCACGAACAACACATCGATGGTAGGTAGTTCCCAACTCTCACACCTCTAATTTCCAAAATTCCAATCAATAAGCTTATACCAAGCATTATTCTTTTTGTATTTTTTCTCAATGGACAACTTTTTCTTTTTATATTCATGTCTTTTACCATCTTTGTGCAGAACTTTTTATACTTGCTTTTTATATGACCCTTGTAGCGAGCTTTAGGTCGGTGACTCCCAAGTCAGACGACTTTAGGGCAACAGGTTCAAAGAACCCCTCAAGCTTAATTACCTGAGTCATAAAAGCTTAAACAGAAAAAATAAAGATGTTTTAGCGTCTTATGTATAAGTCCACTCTCCGTACTTGCTTTCTAATTGACCCACGCATTAAGCGTTGGGGCTGATAGCTCTCAACTCAGTTGAGTTTAGAGTACCAGGTTTGAACGACCCTTAAAGCTTACGTGTTCTGATGTGATCCCGGGAGGGGAACACGACGAACACGGGGAATTAACGCCGGGAAAGTTCAAAATCCAGGTAGGAATGGACAGTAACACTACGACTCGAGCCTCACGACGCAAGAACCAGGGGTATATTAAACCCGAGACCCGTTACGATGCGGAAACAAGAACCATAATGAGGGAACGCCACAAAGGTTGTCCACGCCTTTGATAAGTTCAAATGGTGAATGCCACAAAGATATGATAATCTTTGATAAGTTCGAAAGTTCAATCAAGAACAATATTTGGGAGAGAAATAACTCAACACAATTTTCATTCAATCAAAGTCTTCTTTTTTACAATGAAAGAGAATGAATATAAATAAGCGAAATAAACCTAGCCGCTAATTGGGCTCAAAATAGACTCCTAATTGACCTAAAATACTAAAATAGGAAAAGGAAATAAAATATACGAAAATGGAATTAGAAATCCGCATTATTTGCGTTAAACTGGATTTACGGCCGTGACAGCATCACTTACGACCGTAACTGTACTTCTACTTAAGGATTACGGCCGTGACCAAAATACTTACGGCCGTAACTTTGAAAACCTGGAATTCTTCATTTTGACGTCTTTTCCGGATCACATCATCCCCTCTTCCTTTAAGATGATTCGTCCCGAATCATAAAGCTGTTCTTGGCTTGCTCACTTGGTTTAGCCTCGAACCTTCTTCGTACAAGCAATGCTTGACCAGTGAAGCTCTTTGAACATGCTTGAAGCTTTGTTTGGCTTGATTTGTAGTTCTTTCAGTCAAGCCCACTACGATTCATATCATTCCCTCCTTCTTTAAGATGATTCGTCCCGAATCATAGTGTTGTTCATGTTGCGCAATTGCTCCACCTGGATCAAATGGAAAAAAATTTCCTCCATGCCTTATGATCAACCAATAGTACTCCTTTAATGGGTAAACATGAAGGTATTGAAGCACAAGCTTAAATTGCCATGATTGGTGTGACTCAAGCTCCCAAGTGTAAGAAACCTGCCAGAAAGATTGAAATATAATGGAGAGGGAAATGTTAGTTTCTTGAGATACAAGGTATGTATCCTCGTACTCATGGTGTATCAGCTCCAACTCTTTTTTTCGAAGCACGAGGCTCTTCTCTTCACCTCCTTCCTTTTTTCCAACTTCTTGCCTAACCTCTTCGATTTTTTTCCTCTTAAGCTCAACCACTTCTTCTAACTGCACACTCTCACGCTCAACCACCTCTCCTAATTTTTCATTCATTCCATCATCACTACCCAAATACTCCTTCTCCTCATCCAATTTTGGATTTACGTCAACTACTTCCAACTCATGCACCTCCTCATAAATAATTTTATCGACATGATTAGGCACCTCCTCAACACTACACAAATTTTTATTTTCTAATTCATATTTCAAGTTTCCCTCCTTCTTTTCAACATTCTCACCTCATCAAATTCATCCCTCATTTCCGAGACACCATCTCCTATTTTTGAAGCACCATCTTCCAATACTTTCAGCTCATTCCCAATTCCAACCTTAGGTTTATGATCGATCCTATTCTCCCTCCTAACTCTAGGAACTGTTTGAGGTTTTTCCTTGAATTTAGACATTGTGGAGTTGGATGTGGAATGGAATGGAAAGATTCGATAACAAGGAGCTATGAAACTCAAGGAAGTGGTCCTTGAATTTGACTCGAAAGGAAAGAATATCAAGAATATTGTAGAAATTCAAGAAAGAGGATCTTGAATTTTGGAATACTTCCTTTTTTTTTGAATAATGGATGAATTTTAAGATTAAATAATAAAAAAAATTATATATATATATATTTTATAAATCCGAAATTCGACAACAAACGAGGCAAAATAAACGGGATATGGTTTGGACAAGAATCGAATAAAATAAATAAGATTGAGTTTTTGAAGGATTTTTGTATGGATCAAATAATGAAATTTTTTTACTGACATGAAGAACAAGATATGGATGATTTTGTGTAGACTATATGATAAAAACACAAAATCAAATTGGATAGAATAGAAAAAATAAAACCTGAATCCAGAATCCAACTCTGATACCAACTGATGTGATCTCAGGAGGGGAACACGACGAACATGCGGAATTAACGTCGGGAAAGTTCCGAATTCAGGTTGGAACGGATGGTAACACTACGACCCGAGCCTCACGACGCAAGAACCAGGGGTATATTAAACCCGAGGCTCGTTACGATACGGAAACAAGAACCATAATGGGGGAACGCCACAAAGATTGTCCACGCCTTTGATAAGTTCAAATGGTGAACGCCACAAAGATATGATAATCTTTGATAAGTTCGAAAGTTCAATCAAGAACAATATTTGAGAGAGAAATAACTCAACACAATTTTCATTCAATCAAAGTCTTATTTTTTACAATGAAAGAGAATGAATATAAATAAGTGAAATAAACCTAGCCGCTAATTGGGCTCAAAATAGACTCCTAATTGACCTAAAATACTAAAATAGGAAAATGATATAAAATATACGAAAATGGAATTAAAAATCCGCATTATTTGCGTTAAACTGGATTTACGGCCGTGACAACATCACTTACGGCCGTAACTGTACTTCTGCTTAAGGATTACGGCTGTAACTTTGAAAATCTGAGATTCTTTATTTTGACGCTTTTTCCGGATCACATCATGTTCGAGTCAAAAAGACATTTGAAGAGCAGAATAAGACCTTCATCATTTTTCTGTTTTTATACTGGTGTTGGTTTATATTTGTTGACTAAAACTTCTTCAACCAAAAGTAGGGGTGGGCATCAACCCGCCCAACCCGCCAAAACCGCCCAACCCAACCCAACCCGATCGGGTTGGGTTGAGTTTTGATGAAAATTGGGTTGGGTTGGGTTATAAAAAAAAAAATTTGTTCGGGTTGGGTTGTGGGTTGGATGACAAACCCAATTCAACCCGACCCAACCCAACCCAATCAAAATTTTAAAAATATAAGACCATTTAAATTTCAAGAATCTTAAATCCATTTTTAATTTGGATGAAACTCAAATATAATTTGAACATATTTTAGTTTCATTAGCAAGTATTTAATTTATTATATTTGAGTTTATTGTATTGTACATAATTTATTTGAGTTAATAATTGATTTATGGGCATAGTTTTTTAATTTTCTAAAAAAATTATTTAATTGGACCAAATCTCAAACCACCCAACCCAACCCAACCCGACCGAAACTTGATTGGGTTGGGTTTGAATTCATATTTGGGTTGGGTTGGGTTGATTTTTTTTCAACCCGACCATAGTGGGTTGTGTTCGGGTTGGGCAAAAAACTGACCCAACCCAACCCACGCCCACCCCTAACCAAAAGTACAAAAATCAAGAACTTGAGACCATCAACCCATTAATTCATACACGCACTAACTTTTCCACCCCAATCTACTTCTTGAGTAGCTTGGTTCTAAATTTAAGGTATGGATCTAGCAACTTGCGGTTTGAGATTTTTATTCCATTTTATGTTCAACTTGCAAACATATACCCCACAAATATCAAGCAAATTCCCGCACAAGTAGTTATTTGACAATGGCTATGTACTCAAGTGATAAAAGTCTAACATGAATAAATAGAAAAGACAAAACATATTTCAATGTTATTCATTATTCTAACTAAAGCACAAGAATGATTCAAACTATGTCCTAAGCAATAAACAAATAAACAAAAATTTCAAAAATTTCCATTTATTTTATTATTATTATCAAACCCAAAAATTAAATGAATGCATTGCATGAACGAGATTCCCACCCCAAAACTAAAATTAAACATTTCCCTCAATGTTTTGTAAATAAATAAATCAAATAAACTCATAATGATTAAGAGGGTTAGAAACTTCTCTGGTTTGGAGAGGTAGTGTCTCATTTTGAAGCTTTGCTTTGTGTTTCCTTTTGGATGATTTGAATTGTTTCCAACTCCTTCATGTTTGAAAAAGGTGTATTCATAGCATACCATGCAAACAGGGAGATAAAATAAATTAGAATACATCAATATTGCATTAGAAATGATAGAAATAAAGCGTACACCCCCAAAATAGGACTTAGAAAAATTTTGAATTTTTTTTTTTTTGAAAAGGTAGTAGACCAATGATATTCATCCCTTTACATCGCCTTGAAAAAATAAAAATTTCCCTAGACATGCCCCTAGCATATGAAGTACATAACTTGGTTTACAACATATCAAAAATTCAGTTCATTTGGAGTCCATTGAGGTTATGAAAAATATGGTGAAGTTGAGACCATAACCTGATTTTAGGTGCAGTGGGTGTTGTAATGCCTGCAGTGGCCAAGCCCGGTTTTGGGCCAAGGCAACTAAGGCAACCACCTTAGGCCTCCAATTTTTGGGGGCCTCCAAAAAAAAAAAAAAAAAAATTTTGCCCAAAAAAAGCCCAAACCAAATTTAATATTAACCCTTCTACCGTTGCAACTCCAGTCTCCAACTCCAAGGCTCCAGTCTCCAGTCCTTGCCTGATGCTTCACCTTTGATCTCCCATAATCCCATTCCCAAGCCAAGTCCCAACCAATCTGATAATTATCACTCTTTACTGTTTCTTCAATCTCCCCTCACCCTCAGTTCCCTGGTCTGATCGACGACCCGCAATGCGGCAACGGAGGTCTGCAACTCTGCATCCGCTGCTTGAACCAGAATTGCTGATCCACACTGTCATCTGCCAATTATTGCGCCCGTGAAAATGAATCCCACAATTCATAAAACCAGCGTTAAGCACACAATTAACAAGAATGATTAAAAAAAACAGCTTTTACGAGTTATCTTTGTCTCTGTTCTTCTCATTTTGCTGTGTTGTTTTCTTGTTCTATACTAAATTTGGCCTCACCCGAGGCGAGGCGGCAACGAAGGTACTCTTTACTTTTCTTCTTGTTCATTTGCCTTAAATTTCTTATGCCCATTTCTTAATTTTGTTTTTGGAGTGACCTTTTAATTTCCTGAATATTTGATAGTGGGTTCGTTTGCAAGATGCTTTATTGTTTGACTGTGTTTCTAAGTTGTGGGTCATACAGATTGCATAGATAATAAGTAGGTAAAATTTGGGAGGCCTACCTATTGGGAGATAAAATGTTTGACTGATAGTTTTTAATGAAGTTAAATTAAGAAAAATGTATTGTGCAAACCCTTATACCAAAAGTTAATTAACACCTATAAGTTTATCAACCGTATATAATATATGAGTATAACCATCCTGATAGAACATGGGCTACGTATGAAAAAAATAATATTATGTTCAAATTTGGATCTGATTTTGGGCTAAGACAGGCTGTAGCGCAATTCAGCCTCCCTTGGATCCTCCTTTGCCTCCTGCTATATCCCACACTCTAGAACGATGAAACTCTGATAATTGAAGGTTAAGGTCTGTTTAGAATATTTCATGCAAACTTGTACTCATCTTGGTGAATCATTTGGAATTTTCTAGCTTCCGTGTAATGGAATACCTCAAATAATAATTTGAAAAATGCTACCATAAGCTAATAGAATATATATTTAAATATTATACTATACTATTATTTGCATCTTTACTGCATTGCAGCTTAAATTTTTTTGGTTTGTTTTAGGCAGTTTGTTTTAAACTGAAATATGGAACCCATGAGTATATTATTTTTGCACTTGTTTTGTTGATTCGATGTAGAAAAGGTCGTAAATGATCAAGCATATTTGGGAAAAAAAATTTATATTCAAGGGCCTCAAAATAGCTAGTTGCCTTAGACCTTTATATTCTCAGGGTCGGCACTGGCAGTGGCCTTGCAATGGGTGCAATGGTGTGTAATGATGTTTATGTTGAGTTTGCTGCCTAAATTCTATGTAAACTATGAATGAATGATGCAAAAACTATGTATACATATGGTGAAAATGATCATACAAAAAGATTTGCAAAAGCTCAACTAAAAACTCACTATGACAATTCATCAAACACTTGGTGTGCATTGAAAGAAATCAAAGAACAATATAGATTTAGATATATGGATCAAACCAAATAACAAAAATACAATGTCCCAATTCCTATTCTAATCCAAGCACCAATCATACACAAGTTGAACTTTTGTATAAAACATGAAGAACACTAAAATTTTGATGAAAACCAAAAGTTATGGGAAAAATTCATACATTTGATGTGGTTTGCAAGTGTTGATGAGGATGAATGTGACCCTATGTGTAGTGCAAATTGTGGGAAATAATTGGGGACACATTTAAGGGTGATTTGATGGAGAGAAAACGAGTTGAGATTGTGAAGATTTGAAAATACATTACATGCTAAAAAGATGCCGAATTTGAGCTCCAGTCAACTGCCCGGCCGTGCAAAATAAAATCCCGTGGCCGAGTAGTTGAAATCAGGGCACTCTTCTGAGTTAAATGTCCAACGTGCGGCCACTTGAATTGAAAGGTGGTGACCGCGCAGTATTCCGGCTAAAAGTTAAAAATTTTGACTTTTTTGAATTTCAAACTCGATCTTCAATCCCTAAGTACCCTCTAATGCATGCAACCAACTTCTAAACACCGTGTTCATGTCCTAAGCTAATTTGTTAAATGGGTTGTTGTAATGATGAGCAATGAAAACAAGCAAAATTGCAATGAAACTAAAAGTGTCACTAATTGTCCAAAACATGCAAAATGCAAGCACAAGTGAAACTCAAGACACAAAACATATTCATGCATGTACCCTAAGCCTACTTGCACTCAAATAATGCAATGTCAAGCAATGACTAACTTAAAAGCAACAATTCAAACAAAATGCTACCAATGCTTTAACATGCAAGACTAAACTATAAACAAAACATAAAATACATAATATGGTGTAAAGCACTTAATGTATGCATCCTAAGCATGCTAATAGACAAAATTTGCAATGTTAACCATTCATTCAAGTGAATCAAAAGCAACAAACAAAATAAATTAAGTAAAGGGTTTGAGAAATTGGGTTGCCTTCCAATAAACACTTCATTTATAATCTAGTGCTAGACTTTAATGTAAGAATCATCAAGGAGCCCTGAAATCTGATGTTGAGTCCCTACAGTCATCTCGGGTCCTGTACTCAAAATTCTCCCAATATCTAATTGTCTGATCTACATTAATTCTGGAGAAATTTTCAAGTTATGAATCATGGGCATTCATTTGCATCATAGTGAATGTTAGCTCCTCATTTTCAATTCTAAGTAGTACCTGTCCATTTTCCACATCAATCAATGCTCGAGCAGTGACCAAAAATGGTCGACCCAGAATCAATGGCATATTTTCATCCTCCTCCATGTCTATAATTATGAAGTCAGCAGGAAAGATGTGCTTATCAGTCTTCACTAACACATCTTCCACGACTCCATATGGAGAGCAAGTAGAATGATTAACTAACTACAGCCTGATATTACTTTGCTTTGGCTCTCCCAATCTCAATTTTCTATAAACGGATAGAGGCATCAAGTTAGTGCTCACCCCAAGATCACGCAAAACTTTGTTAAACTGTAGGTCTCCAATGATGCAAGGTATCGAAAAGCTTCCTGGATCCTTCAGCTTAAAAGGCAGGTTCTTTTACAAGATTGCACTGCACTCATCATTTAGTGATATCTCTTCGAGGTCCTCAAGCTTCTTCGTACTTGACATCATCGTTTTCAACAATTTGGCATAGCTGGGAATTTGTGTGATTGTCTCCAAGAATGGGATGTTGATATGCAGTTTTCTGAGTATGTTAACAAATTTATTGAATTGTTTATCCTCCTTATTCTTCTGCAACCTCTGTGGGAATGGGACTTGTGGATTTGGAGGCTTAATTGTTTATTTCACCTCATATCCCTTGTCCTTCTTTTCAAATGAACTCTTAGGCATTTCCACGTGCTTCTTACCTCTCTCATCCCGAACCTCAGCTAGTCTTTTCACTTGCACCTCAGGTAATTGAAGACCACTTCGAGTAGTAAGCAAATTTACTTCTACCTTCTCAATGTTATGCTGAGCCCTTTGAAAGTAAGGAATTGGAGGTACATAGATCCTATTACAAGGAGCAAAACTGATCCTTCAAGGCTCATAGTCCTTTTCTTTTTCCACATCTCCAATAGCCATTACCTGCTCCCTTGGGTTAGTTTCTGTGTTACTAGATAGTTTCCCAGAGGCTCTGGTTATCAAGACTAGTGCAATCTGCCCCACTTGAGTCTCCAAATTCTTTATTGAAACTTGATGACTTTATAAGACCATCTTAGTTTTCTTCATGAAGTTTTCTATTTTGTTTATGAACTGATATGTCTTTCCCATGATTTGGTCTGTTTTATCCATGAATTTCAAAAGCATCTCTTCCAAATTGGACTTTTTCTCCTCTGTTTGATATTGAGGCTTTATTGGTCCAACATTGTGATCCTTCCACGGAAATTTTGGGTGATTTCGCCAACCTGGGTTGTATGTATTAGAATATGGATTGTTTTGGCAATTACCCCCTGCACAAAGTCTACCTGCTCCAATGGACATGCCAGAATGGGGAGATCTTAGGTAGTGTGGTTTGCATCACATTCATCACTACTCACTTTGGAAGATTTAGCTGAATGGTTCACTAAGTGCTATACTCTCAACCTTGGCAGCCAGCGAATCATTTTTTGCAGAAATTGCAGTGTAGGCATCAACTTCATACACTCCAGCTGCTTTCTTTTGGATCACCCTATCAGAACCCCACGTCGCATTTGTATTAGCGATCCTCTCAAATAACTCCAAAGCTTGCCCAATTGTTTTAGTAGTCACATCTCCATTCGATGATGAATCTACCATGCTCTTAAGATGAGGAAGTAGCCCTACGTAGAAGAATTTGTCTTGTTCACCTCTATTGATTCCATGGTTGGGACACTTCCTGGGCATGCTTTTGAATCTGTTCCAAGCATCATCAAACGATTTAGCATCTTGTTACTGGAAAACTGTGATTTCATGACTAAGCTTGGCAACCTTAGTAGGAGGCATGAATTTAGTACAGAAGTCATTCCAAGTAGTTATACTTACAGCTGGACAAGAGTCCAATCAGTCAACTGCCTTGTCCCTCAAAGTATATGGAAACAATCTGAGTCTGATCGCGTTGTCAGACAAACTTTGATATTTGAAGTGCTCACACATGTCTAAAAATTTTGAAACAAGCGTGTGCGGGTTTTCATCAGGTCTTCCATAGAATTGTTGCCCGTTTTAGAACATATTTATGACGTTGGTTTTCAGTTGGAAGTTTGCTTACCGAATGGTGGATAAACAATACTGGATTGAATTTGAACCATCTGAGGTGTCATGAAGCCACCAACCAGCAAGTCATCCTCATTAACAGGATCAGTAACTGGCAACAAATTATCGTTGTTTGCCATGACTTTCTGTTTTTGAATTTTCTTAACTTGCGGTGTAAACTACGTTCTATTTCAGGGTCAACTTCGAAAATATTCTTGTGTTTAAAACGTAGCATACACTACTCTGAGAATAAAAGAACTAGTGACTAGACTAAAATAAAAGAAAAAGACTAAAACTACTAAAATAATTTAAACTAAACTAACAAAGCAATAATAAGTCCGAATTAGTGAATGTAACCTAAAAGGAAATTTAACTTACAATCCCCAGCAACGGCGCCAAAAACTTGTTGTTGATTTCCGTAAGTGTACGGATCATAAAAGTAATACAGTGGACCAAAAGTCCAAATATCGTTCCCAGGGGATTAAGCGAAACGTATTTTAGGTAGAATTCTTTAACCGGAATGAGAATGTAAATGGTGGTTTGTTGAATGAATTTAAACTAGGAATTAAACTAAGGAAGAAATAACAAAATTGAATTAAAATCACTTAAAGCAAACGTGTTGAAAATTGAGAATCCACCTTAAATCTATCATCTATAATTTGACTTAATTGTTTAACCACAATTCATGGAAATTTGAGAATCTGTGATCCAAATGTTATTTAAGTCCTCTCTCGAGGATGCATTAAAAACTTTTTTCTAAAATGTAACCCGACTATATCTATATGAGAATTGACACTAGAAAATGATTTTAGTTTTGTGAACACTTTTTAAGGATAACACTATGCATATGTAGTATATTTCTATCTCCTATCGGACCTAGCAGCAATTAAACATGTCTAACGTTCTCTTACTCTCTCAATTTTTGAAAAAGTACTCAATTATACAAAAATTGGGCAAAAATTTGCATAAGATAAAAAAGCATACTTTAATTACTCAAACCCATGAATTGTATAATTTAAACATTAGTCAAAGCATAAAATCCAAATATTAAGGCTTCATCACAATTCCCAACACAAAACTTCTAGCCTAGATACATAATTGAGAATAAATTACAAGAAATATGAAAAGAGATAACCCCGTTCACCGTTCATCTCCTTGTTCTTGATTCTTCAATCTTCTCTTTGGCCTCGTGTGGATCCCTCTTCGATTGAGTAGCAAACTTGCATGAAAGGACAATTGAGAATAATAATGGGACCCCTAATTCATGCATGACATTCGGTATTTATAGGTTTTTGTCAAACCCACGCGAAAGGGCAAAATATGTTGAATTTCGCGTAAAAAGCCCATTCAATCAGCCCAGCCAGAAAGAAGCGCGGCTGCACAGTTGTGAATCTAGTGGCCGCACAGTCACCCAAAATTCGGTTATGTTAATTTGCTGATTCTCGCTCGGAAACACTGCTTAAAATTAGCCGCATGGTTCTTCACTACAATTCAGTTTCCACTTTTGATTTTTGTATAAGTTGGTCCTCGTTCTTTATTTGCATCCAAGTCCTCTAACTTCCCCTTTTGGCAGTTTGGCCCCTGAGCTTTTGATTTCTTCTATTTTCTTCCTTGATCTTCTCAATTGACTCCTTGCACTTCTTCATGTTCAAAAATCAACTCCAATAATCATCCATTTCCTCGGTATTTGCTTCATTTGTAACCATTTCTCAATTGTAGGTTGTTTTTCTGAAATATAAACAAATATAGACAAATGAATAGAAAATATTTTTAAACAAACATATAAAATCCTACTTTTGTCACATAAATAAGTATATGATATACACTTATCACTGTTCCCACTGTACCAACATGGGCTTTTTCAGCATACTTTGTCCTCACTCACACGTTCCCTGAGAAAACTTCCTAGGGGATCACCCATTATAGAATTGCTCCAAGCTAAGTACGCTTAATTGTGGAGTTTCTAATGATGGACTTCAGATAAAGAAGATACACCTTGTTGGTATGAGAAGTACATATTAAATCTTTTAAGCTTTCTTGGTTGGGGTATTAAAATCACCTCTCGTTAGACTCGCGATGTCCTCGTCGCGCTTAAACCATTTGAGGATCCATTGCCAAGCGTTAGGATTCTAGAGGTGGCTCCTATGGGTTCAAGAGGTGGCTCTTGACCTATGAAGTAGCACTTTGTCCCACATAGCACTTTGTTCCCGAATTTCGGCTGGCAACTGGCTCTGATACCATTTGTAACAACACGGGTCCCACTTAACGGGCTGTCCCGATCGTTAGATCGATGATGTACCATCCCTAATGTACCAACATGAGCCTTTTCAACATGTTTTGTCCTCACTTGCTCACTCCCCAAGAAAAATTCCAGGGAGTCACCCATCATAGAATTGCTCCAAGCCAAACACGCTTAACTATGAAGTTTCTAACGATGGACTTCCTGAAAAGAAGGTGCACCTTGTTGGTGTAAGTAGTACCTGTCAAATCTTTTAAGCTTTCTTGGTCGGGCTATTATACCAAATGTTGGGAAAAGTTCTCCCCATTTAAATTCTCTATAAATAAGGTAGGTTAGATTCATTCTTCCACGTCCCCTTTCTTGCAAGACTTTAGACCCTGTTCTCTTTACTGTTTTGAAGTTGTTTTCTGTTTTTATTTTTCAAAACATCAAAAACGCATTCTCTTTACCATTTTACAAAACGCATTTTACAAAACAATGAAAAATTTTACAAAGAAAAGGGAAAAGGCAAGAAACATCATTTTGGAGATTTTTAATGAAACAAAGCATATATCTCAAAATGCGGAAAACGAACCATGTTGCCAAGATTCGATCTAGCTGAATTGGTAAAGTGCACTCTTGATGTAAAACATGTAAGGTGTTCGAGACTTTACAGAAGGTTTTTTTGTCGTTTTTTATTCTTTTTTTTTTTTTTAATTTTCAGTTTCAACTATAATGACCAAATTCTACCCATTCCCTCCTCATCCTCATTTTCTTCCTTCCTTCCCCTCCCCTCCCCTCCCCTCACCGCTCCTCTCCTCCCAGCTCGTCTCCTTCCCTGTTAGCTTGCAACCGGTCGTCAGAAGTAGAGCCACTACCAGTAGCAGATCTGAGAAGAAAAATCAGGTACTCATTCCTTTCCCTCCCCTCTCCTCTCCACCCATCTCCACCCGGCGACACTTCTCTTTCCCCCTCCCCTCTCCTCTCCTCTCGTCCCATCTCCCTCCTAGCACTGCATCCTCTCTTTCCCCCTCCCCTTCATGCGTGCTTTATATTCAGGATGTAGAAATTTTTTTTACCGAATGCCAGATATGTAGGAGACGTGCAATCTGGGTTGTAAAAAAGCCGAAGTTGGGGGCTGAGATTGGTGAATGAAGATTTCATGAATTTGTTTGAAGGGAATTCAATCCAAACCGATTTTGTGTGACTGTAGATTACTGCTAGGGGAACTCACATTATTTGTAATCCGAATTGATGCTTTTTTGAGCACAAATTTCTGCCATAGGTTGCCTACTGTGACTGCAAGCCATTTTTCTGAAAAAAAAAGGAAATACTGACTTTTAATTTTGTTGCTATAGGTTGTCTTGACTTCCTTTTTGATTTCTTCTATAGGTTGCCTAATGTGTTTTGATTTCCCATTTGATTATTGACTTCTTACAATTCCCAATTTCGAGCCATGTTAAAAAGTTAAAGAGTGATGTAAGTTTTGAGTTATCAAATATGTTAGTTTTGGGGGTCTGAACACTAATTTTATGTTTGGATATATATCTTCCAAGGTGAAAAAATGTTGTCTTCTTGAAAATTAATGTGTGTTTCTAACGTCTGAGGTTGGATAAAAGTTGCATTGTTTTTGGAGCAAACTCTTGTTGGTTCATATGAATAGTCAAGATATTTATTTAATTGTATGTATTACATGTCTATTTAATTTGGTAATCACTGTATGAAAAAGGTGTCAGCTTCAAATTCTTTGCTTCCAAGAGAAATATTTCAGAGATAAGAGAGTGAGACAGTGATGGACTTACCATTTCAATAATTTTTTTAGTATTACTTTTGCTATAACATCCATTGTATATATTCAGTATGGGGTGGGAGTGGAAATGATGTGGCCTTTTTCTGCATTTAAAGTCAATAATAACTTTAAATTAGTTTCATATTTGTGGCCTCACATAAGTTTGTGCTTGTGTTGTTGCTTGTGTTTTGAGAATGTGATTGATTTATTTTGATACTTACAGATTTTATTATGATGCTGAGTAGTAGAAATTCGATTTAGTTAGAAAATTGACAACCTATACATTATGATCTCCTAATGACCTTTGCAAATGATTTTTGGGCACGCTCAAATATGGACCCTTTTTCGAATGGAAATTTATGTAAATTCCTAGGAGGGGACAATATCTAAAAAAAATGAACACGATATGCATTAGTAATCTTGTGATTATTTTGTACCGATGCAGTAGTCAATATACTTTTTTTTTTCTTTTCATTAGAAGTTACATATTGTTCATAGAATTAATTTGCGTGAAGAACATGGGTGGTCACAAAGGTTCTACTATGATACCAATGCAATGGACCGATACGAATGAGAATGCATTTATTCAGCTATGTTATGACTTCGTGAAAGCGGGAAAATTACAATGTTCTACATTCAAATCCGATGATTAGTTGATGCTGGTTGCCTAAACATTCCTGATTTTCTTGCCCCATATTGAGGATGTCGCTATCACCTACGTGATTATGTTGGGAGAGGAAGACTGCGAGAAAAGGAAGAGTTGTTCAATTACCAACACTCCTCGTGCCCTAACATAATCGAGCGTAGTATTTGAGTGTTGAAGGCCAGGTTTCCTATTCTGAAATTAATTACCAATTTTCCTCTTATTAGACAAAGACACATCCCTGCTGCATGTTGCACAATACATAACTTCATTCGTCAAGAACATGCATTAGACGAGTTGTTCACAGAATATTCAGTGGAGAATATGATTTTTGATGATGTGCCTGAATCAAGTGATGCTCGAGAACCCATTCAGTTTGATGCGAGTCAAACGGCTCAAATGGGACAAGTGCGAGAACAAATTGCTAATCAAATGTGGATTGATTACTTTAGAAGGTCAAGATGACTTTTAAATTTATTTTGTTTAGTCAAACTCTATGTGAGTAATTTGAGTTACATGTATTGAGGAAGTAATTTGGACTTGAACATTATGTTGTTATTTTCTTATAATATTTTTTGGAGTTGAACATTAATGACATTATTAATTAGTCCAACAAAAAATAGGTAAACAATATAGATTGTTTAATTTAATCCACAAGCAAATTCATTAAAAATGGTCTAAGTAGTATTTTGCAAAATTTCAAATAGAACATATTTTTCAGCTTTTCATTTTCAGAATCAGTTTTTAGAAATGACAAACAAAACGCGTTTTCAGCAACTTTGAAAACAAAAATAAAAACAAAAAATATTAAATATTTTCCAAAGTAAAAATACAAAATAAAATACAAACAAAACGTCACCTTAGGTTCCTCCTTTCTCTCCTCTAAGGTAGTCTCTCTTCCCATCTTATTTCTTTAAAGATTTTCTCTCTTTCGGCATAATATGCATCAAGGTACAAAGTTTTGCTTTTATCTTCATCTAGTCAAGAAGAAATTTCAAAATCTTCCCCTTCAAAATCAAATGAATCTTCTATTCTAATTTCAAAAAAGGGGAGATGAAAGCTAGAGAGAAAATTAAGCTTTTAGCGAGTCGTCTGATGTGATTCGATACTTCCAATATTTTTGTCATGCATCTCAAGAAATCATATTGGTTGCTCCATATCTCCCAATCAAAACCTTGAAATTGCTCGGGATGAAGCGGGTGAGATGATTGTTCTTAAAATTCTAAAGGGATCTAGTTTGTACCAGCCAAATTTAAGTCAACTACCTGATGGATTCATTTGTTGTTGATGATTATGTATATAAAGCCCCCGGACCCGAAGAAGAGCTTTCGAAGTCTGACCCTTGCGAAATTGCCATGTACAAAGACTATTTGTGATGTTCCGGACCCTCGACAATCGGAGTCATAGCAGGCTTGAAGGAAAAAGTTAAATATTCAAGCAAAATAAAAGTGCAATCCAGTCAACCATGTCGGAATTAGATGCATAATATGTGTTTTTCGAGTAGAAATTGGCCACTAAGCAAAACTCATGGGCTAAAGCCCTTGAGCCGACTGATTTTATGACCAAATTCCATCATTTGGGGTTTAAAAACAGCAAGTCAATTATGCAGACGAAAATTAGGGTTTTTGCGTATTTTTAGGTTAAATTTTGTTTTTAATTATTTGTTTGCCTATTTTAGAATTTTAGTCTAATTAGAATTCTATTTTGAGTCAATTAGTGGCTAGGGTTTTTGTTTGCTTATTTATATGTTTTTTCCATTCATTGTAATTCAGACTTGAGACTTGATTTTGATATAAACAGTTTTTATTGAGGATTCAATAAAAGTTATAGGTGGATTCCTATGTTTTTCGAACTTATCAAGAATATTTCTTGTGGCGTTCAAATATCGAACTTATCAAATATTTGCTAGAATATTTGTGACGTTCAAATCAGAGACTTGTCAAGGAGATTGGGCAAATTCTTGTGGCGTTTCGAAAGTCTTAGTTCTTTATTCCGCATCGTCGAGCCATCGCGTCGTGAATATCGGGTCAAGATTCCACCGTCCATCAACAACCTGGGTTCGGAACTTTTCGGCGTTTCTCCCGCGCTTTTCGAATCTCATCATCTGGTATCAGAGCTGGACTCTGAATTCAGGTTTTTCTATCCAGTTTAATTCTTATGTTTATCATCGAGTCTGTCATAAGAATTATCCATACTTTGTTGTTGAGTTTTTCTTTTCTTGAGTGTTCTTCGTGCCAGTAAATTTTTCCAATTTGATCCATATAAAAATTCAACAAAAATTCAAAAGTGTTTATTTTGTTCGATTCTTATCCAAATCCTGTTCCGTTTGTTTTGTTACGTTCGTGTCGAATTTTCGGATTTATATATAAAAAAAAAAAATTAATTTTTTTTTTTCCCGAAAATTCATCCAAAATTAAAAAAAAAAAAAAAGTTATTCCAAGATTCAAGAACCACTTTCTTGAATTTCCTTAAATTCTTGATATTCGTTTCCTTCCAAGTCAATAAAAGTCATTCTTGCTATTTGATGTCTAAATCCTCTTCGTTCTTGAATTTTTGAAACGCCACATAAGGAATGGATTATGATCCGGGCTTTTTATTCCAAACTAGATGTTATGTGGATCATAAGGGGTGCAGTTTGGCGATTGATGGAAAGTGTTTTACTAATTTCGTTAGTAGCACCGTGATTGAAAAATTAGGATTGCCCCTAGAACCATACTATAAACCTTATAGGATGACGTGGATGAGGGAGTTTGGGAAATTCAAAGTAACCAAACAAGTTCTAGTACCTATCACCCAGGGAATGTATAGTGAGGATGTATGGTGTGATGTAGTACCATTGAAATCTTATCATATTTTATTGGGAAAACCTTGGAGACATAGGAGGGAGGCTGTTTATGATAAGAGTATGCACATATACCAATTTCTTAAGAAAGAGAAAACATGCGTACTATATGGGTTGACATTAGAGGAATCACTAAAAGATTCACAGAGAGTAAGGAAGGAGAGTGAAAAGTGGTATAATAGGAGGCATCATGGGGATAAGGATATTGATAAGAAGGAGGGAGAGTTGAAATTAAAAACAAATAAACAAACTCCAAAATTTGATGAAGAGAAGGTGGAATTGGGAGTTGAGGTTAAAGTTCAAGATTTGAGCGTTGAATTGAAAGATCCACATTTGAGTAGTAATGAGGTAGTACACAAACATGGTGATACGCATGTGGAGGTAGAAGATGTGGTTGAATTTGAAAGAAAAAAATTTGAAGATGTGGATGAGCTAGAAAATCTTGAGTTAGAGGAAGTAACCAAGCTTGAGAGAAAAGAGATAGAGGGGGGGGGGGTGAACAAGAAGTTGCAAAAGGAGAACGAGGTGAAGAGAAGGGCCTCATGGTTCAAAAGGTGGAATTGACCGTGATAATTCATGAATACAAGGATTTATACCTTGTACCTCATGAACCTAACATTTCCCTCCCCATTCTATTTAATTCTTTCTTGCAGGTTAATGGTACGTGGAAATTTGGGCAACACCACCAATGTCCAAAGGTGTTTCAACTTCAAGTCATTCACGTGATCCCCGTTGCAGAATATTTTTGGTTGATCATGTGCAATGGCAAGAGAAATTTTCCGTTTGATCCAGGGGGTGAAGTGAAACAACATGAACAAAGCTATGATTCGGGACGAATCATCCTAAAGAAGGAGGGTATGATGTGTTCCGGACCCTCGGCAATCGGAGTTATGGCAGGCTTGATGGAAAAAGTTAAATATTCAAGCTAAATAAAAGTGCAATCCAGTCAACCATGTCGGAATTAGATGCATAATATGTGTATTTCGAGTAGAAATGGGCCACTAAGCAAAACTCATGGGCTAAAGCCCTTGAGCCGACTGATTTTATGACAAAATTCCATCATTTGGGGCTTCAAAACAGCAAGTCAATTATGTAGACGGAAATTAGAGTTTTTGCGTATTTTTAGGTTAAATTTTATTTTTAATTATTTGTTTGCCAATTTTAGAATTTTAGTCTAATTATAATTCTATTTTGAGTCAATTAGTGGCTAGGATTTTTGTTTGCTTATTTATATGTTTTTTCCATTCATTGTAATTCAGACTTGAGACTTGATTTTGATATAAACAGTTTTTATTGAAGATTCAATAAAAGTTATAGGTGGATTCCTATGTTTTTCGAACTTATCAAGAATATTTCTTGTGGCGTTCAAATATCGAATTTATCAAATATTTGCTAGAATATTTGTGGCGTTCAAATCAGAGACTTATCAAAGAGATTGGGCAAATCCTTGTGGCGTTTCGAAAGTCTTAGTTCTTTATTCCGCATCGTCGAGCCATCGCGTCGTGAATATCGGGTCAAGATTCCACCGTCCATCCACAACCTGGGTTCGGAACTTTCCGGCGTTTCTTCCGCGCTCTTCGAATCTCATCAATTTGTATGATAGTTTGATGTTTCACATCCATCATTTCTTTGTTTCCCTTTGCAATAAGCTTCATTTTAATCCTAACAAGTGCGGGAAACCACTATATTTCCTTTACCTTTGTCTTAGTGTGAAGATGGTTCCTTCTCTCAGGGTTTTTAGCACTATTTTTGAATTACAAAGTTTGTCTCAGTATAATGCTTTCGTATACTTCACCAATAGGTTCTAAAGCACATTTCTATGTCGAAATAAATACGCTAACTCTTCATATTCTGGTCCAATCATAATGATGCCTCCCTAATCGTTTAACTTGTGATGACCCATCCAATATGTTTCTTGACCTTTATGTTGATTATTAGGGGGGGTTTTAAGTTGGGGATAAAATCAGCTATAGCTTGCATCTTAATGGCCTTTATCGACTTTATTTCTATATTAAACTCAATCAGCTCGATTTTTCATTTTAATGGCTTTTCACAAGTTTCGGATAGATGCAAAATTTGCTTAACGGATTGATTAGTCATGACTTGCACTACGTGAGACTTGAAATGCAAACAACATTTTCTCTATTCTCCATGCCTTTGAGTATCTGACTAAAATTATAGACCCACTTTTGTACTTTAAAAAACTCCTTTACTAGTACTTCACTAAAAACATGCATTAAGACTTCCAAGTAAAAATATAACACATCACCTGATATTGCCCTAATCAAAATCGGTGGCTATTGTAGGGATTTTTTTAAGGATTCAAGGTACTCTTCACATACCCCCGAATCACCTAAAGAACTGGTAACTCATGAAACGGTACAAGGAAGCCACCTGTCCTATTAGCCTTTGGACCTCTTTCTTGCTAATTCACCTTTGCATCTCTAAGATAGTCCCAATTTTTCAGGGTTTGACTCGATTCCCCTCTTCTTTATCATAAAACCCAAAAAACATTCATCAGTTGTACCGAAAACACATTTTTGGGTTGAATTTTAGCTTATGTTGACGAGCTACCTCAAAAACCTATTGCAAATAGGCTACATGGTGAGTTGACTTGGCCCTCTTAACCACCATATATCGTCTACATAGGCCATTATCACGTTTTTTTTATCATATTCGATATCATTATTTGTGGCTTGGGATTCGAGTTGCTTGCAACAATTTATCATCTCCATGACATATCTTTCAAGAGCAAAGTTTCATTTATTCTGCTTTACTGGCTTGGCATTTGGAAAAATAAAAAGTCGATGCTTGGCGAATGGGGTCGATCCATGGAATATCATTCGAAACTTCATGAAGCTAAATCAAAGTTATTAGACAAGCATTTTATTAATTTCTCCTTATTTTCTTGATTTAGATCCATACCAACACTGAATTCATGCCTCTCTGATACCAGGATTTTTTTTGCAATCTCGAGTTATTTGATTCTTTCTCTAGGATACTCAAAGTCCAATACCATAATCGACGAAGCAAACCCAACCTGTATACTGTCTACATAACACCTTCTCAAAGTGTTCTGGTTTCCTTATGTATCCTCGACCTCTAGATTTGTTGAAATGTAATTACTTGACAGTAGGTTGATGGGACAGCACCATCCTCATTCAGCAAGGGTCGACAATAAATTTCGTTGTATGCCATGGACATTCAACAACTAAAGAATTTGTTAAAATTACAGCAATCATTGGGCAGGTATGTTCAAAGGTACTGATGAAAATACAAGATATGCAAGAGCTCGATTGACCAATATCGAAGAGATTGAGGGCCTACTGAGGCAATGTTTCTTAACTAAGTATGTGAAAAATGATCGAGGTAAAGAAAAATTCAGTGACCACCTCCCATACAGGGCCAAGGTGATAAATGTGATCTTCGGAGGGATAGAAGTAGGTGGGGGTTCGAACACTACTAGGATAGGATATGCTTATTCAGTTGGAGTTTGCAAATAGCCTCAAAACGATTCATCCTTCTCCTGCACAACTTGCATCAACCCGATTGCTATCTTCCTCTTCCTCTTACTACTCAAGAAATATGCCACAAAGCTCCTGAAAAGCTCATTGAAATTTCTAATAGAGAGGGGTGCTAGGGTTGCTAACCATTCTCTGGATAGACACATTACGACATATGGGGCATTGAACAATCTCATCAAGTCAACAAAGGTCCACTTATCATCTAATGGGTCAATAACTGTATCATACGCCTTTATTATCGACTGTTAAAAGCCTATTGGTGAAGGGACCACCATAATTTTTAGTAGGGGTGGGCGTGGGTTGGGTTGGGTCGGTTTTTTGCCCAACCCGAACCCAACCCAACCCAATCAAGTTTCGGTCGGGTTGTGTGGTTTGGGCTTTGGTCCAATTAAATAAAATTCTTAGAAAATTAAAAAATTATGCCCATAAATCAACTATTAACTCAAATAAATTATGTACAATACAATAAGCTCAAATATAATAGATTGAATATTTGCTAATAAAACTAAAATATGTTCAAATTATATTTAAGTTTCATCCAAATTAAAAATGGATTTAAGATTCTTGAAATTTAAATGGTCTTATATTTTTAAAATTTTGATTGGATTGGGTTGGGTCGGGTCGGGTTGGGTTTGTCATCCAACCCACAACCCAACCTAACCAAAACAAATTTTTTTTTTAATAATCCAACCCAACCCAATTTTCATCAAAACCCAACCCGATCGAATTGGGTTGGGTTGGGCAGTTTTGACGGGTTGGGCGGGTTTATGCCCACCCCTAATTTTTAGCGTGAAGGGGTGTTTTTCCAGAACCATTTGTCTTCACATATCCTTTCTCCTTGATAGTGAGTCATCTATTTTCCATGACAACATTTCCTCCATCTTACGTTCTAAGTTCATAATCAGGCATGAAGCATGGAGACGTGAGATTCTATGGTCACCTTCTGGAGGTTGACAACCACCAGGTGCAACAATTTTAGGGGTGCCTCAGGCGGGAAAAACCTTAATTTGCTACTACTGTTTGAGAAAATTGGAGGACATTTTCTTGGGAAACTCCGGGAAGGGTGACGGCTGAGATTCCAAGGTATGAAATTGATCGTGTAACAACCCACTTCTCGTTTTTATTAGTCAAACTTCTACTAGTCAAAGTCATATATGGAATAGTCAAGTCAAAGTCAAATTAGGACTAAATTATATTATTTTAATTGTTGGGGTTATTTTTCTAAGACTTACATGAGTTGAGGATTTAATTAAATCAAGGAATAGAGTTGGGGACCTTCTTGACAATATTTAAATACTTACCTATTATAGTACCCATATAATATCAAACTCATTAACCAAAACAAAAGACAAATCAGAGGCTGGAGAAAGAGAGAAAGCAGTCTGCGGAAGGAGAGGAAAAAAAAAAAAAAGGAAGGAGGAGCTCGACCCACTTAAGGTGTTTATTGTTTTGGTGTTATTCTACCATCTTTTCCTAGCTTTAAGAGGTAAGTGGTAAAATATTTATTGTTCAATAATGTGTAAAATTAGGGATTTTGATTTATAGTTAAAATGTGAGTTATATATGAATGTGCGAATGATGATTTTGGTGATTCTAGTTGTATATTTAAGTATTGAAATAAATGCTTGGTATTAAAGATTAGGGTTTTATGTTATTGGGTTAAACTAGTGATTAAGTTGAGATAAACTTGTATTTTGGTTTGTTTTTGTGCTAGAAATGGATTTGTTGGTGTTGATGATGAATGTTGGTGTAGTTATGAGAAGGGGTAAATAAACTAGTAAGCTTGTAAAAATTGAAAATAGGAATTTAGATAAATGTGGTTCAGATTTCAAAATCTCAAGTGATATTAGAACTTAATTAGTTATTAGAAGTGATTTTGCGTTCCTAAGTAAAAGGGTAAGTATGGTGTAATATGAGAAAACAAGTATAATGAGTTAATTCAAGTATGAGGCTCTTTTATTATTTCATCTATTAAGGTGATTTTAAATGTTGATGTGAAGATTTTATTTTATCTCAGGAGGTGATGAGGAAGTTGTCGTTATATATCGGTAAAGCTAGTGGATGGTCAATTATTTTGTGAGTGGAGAAAACTTAAAAGAATTTACGTTATTCAAGTTTTCTATTACATTGATTTTCTTTAAGTTACAGATTTTGATCAGCTTGGATAGAGCCATCGCCACCAGACGAGCTTAAAAAGTAGGCATTTCTATGGTTTATTCTGATATGACATTTAGAAGTTATCTTTTGGGCTCATGTTATAGGCTGTGATATTCTTTTGTGGCCTTGTCGGTAATAAGCCTGGTGATTATGTAATACGGGTTGTATGTGTATATATTAAAAGAATTGACTAAGAATTTCAATTGTCTTATTACATTAATGTTATGCTTGGAAGGTTTGGGAAGTCTTTATGATTATCATGCATGATCGTTGAGGATTTGACGTTGAATTATAGGTTGGTTATGTTAATAATATAGGGGAGACTGTCAAATTTTTTATTAATTCTTATGTGATCAAATTTATTTAAAAGGTCCAAAATCTAGTTGTCACCTGTCATCGGCACACGTCACATTTCAGGTCCAGTAAGGTGATCTGGGATGGGTTTGTTGACCTATGGTCAATTTGACCTTATTGTTTTGATCATAACAAACAAGAATTTATTGTGTTGCTAACAAGTGTGCTTCAAGTGTTTCATGTAATGATAAATATTCAAAGCACTCAATGTTCAAATCGTCTCTCAAAGATATAAATCAAAATTATGTGATCGAGCACATGAGACGCAAAGAAGATCATGAAATCATTGAAGATATTCAAAGATCAAAATTGAGGTTGAAAAGCATGATATGAAGATCAAGAATTCAAGCATACAAGATTAGAGTTGATTTAACATATGTAAAGGTATAATACTCTCAATATTTAGCGATGAAATTCAACGAGCTCGAAAATGATTTTTTATGCATCAAGAAACCTATTTGAAAATTCATCATTTGCATAAAATATTTTTATCTAAGTCAAGATTGTTTTTCAAAGGTTATTTGATCTTAAATCATGATTATACTATGAAAAACAAGTCAGAAAACCTTGAAAAATCAAAATCTTGAAATGCTGTTTTTTGAGGTAGATCAGACAGGTCGACCGCATGATTTTGAGGTCGACCGCATGACAAAAGACAGGTCGATCGCACTGATCTACAGCACTGCTGTTTTTGAACTCAACGGCTATTTTCTTGCAACGGCTATATTGAGGTCGACCGCATGGTTGAACAGGTCGACCGCAAAAGACAGAATGTGCAAAATTTGATCTATAAATAGCCTTCTCTCTTGCATTCGTTCACAACAACTTAGAAAACATTTTATACAAACTTTCTTGTGAAAATTCATTGTTCTTACTTGTTTATATTCATCTTTTATTTTCATAAAACTTTGATTGATCTAAACTTTGTTTTATCAATTTCATCAAAGTTTTTGGAAGAAAATTTTGTGAAGATTCTTGGTTTTACATTGTTTAAATTTCTTCAACATCTTCACACTATATTGGAATTGAAGTGTAAGTCTCTCTTTGTTCTAAACTTGTTTTAATCTTTTAAAAGAGAGAAATTCCAATTAAGGAACTTTGATTATTTGTGCTACATTTTTCATTATCATTTGATTCATCAAAGTTCCATTGCCTAAACACTTTGAGCTTAACTTATTGTTAATTATTCAAGTGTGGCATCTCTTGATACTTAATTTGATTCAATATTTTTAACAAGAGATCATTTGAAAAACTTTGTTTGATTGCATTGAACTTTTCATTATCATTTGCATCAAAGTTTTTCTCTAACACTCGAGCTTAATTTATTGCTATCTATTGAAGTGTTAGTCTAACTCTCTCGGTACTTAATTTGAGTATATCATTTGTCAAGAGAGTTATTTCAATTGTAAATTCAATTCATTATATCTTGTGGTTTCGAGAGCCTTGTGAAAACTCGATTCTTGGTTTCGAGAGCCTTGTGAAAACTCGATTGTTGGT